>BSBN01000130.1:20170000-20544404 GCA_027924645.1 Cunninghamia lanceolata | reverse complement strand
GAGAGACTTGAAGATGGATAAGGATAAGATTTTAGAAAAAGTAGGAATAAGGATAAATTATGAAGAAGATATGATAAGATATGAGTGACTAATTAATAGATTTATACAATTATTTTAATTAATTAGATGTACATTAGTTAGAAATAAAAATGAATCGTGCAAGGGATATGATAAAATATGAGTAGGTATGAATTAAGAATATAAAAGAATCATGAAAATATATAAGATTAATTAACTAAACAAATATAATTTATTCAATTAATGTTGGAAAATTAGAAGAATGGCTAAAGTAATTAAATATAATATGATTTATTTAGCTAATTCAATTATGTGATAAAGTTAGTGTGACACTAGAATATGGTCGAATTCAGGTGTCTATATTTTGCCCCTATTTGAAATGGTGTTGCGACTAAGAAGTAACATCATTTCAAAGAAAGTAGGGGTAAAAGTTCAAATATGTGTCACACTTTTGGCCAACTAAATGTTAGGGTTAGCCGGTAGAAGATATCAATTAAATGCAAATAAAGATTAAACAGAGAAATGGAAATACACAGAAATAATAATAGCGAGAGACAAGTTTAACGTGGTTCACCCAAACTCGGGCTACATCCACCAAACAGAGAGTCCAATATTATTATCCAGTAAATCAAACCGATTACAATCAGCAATCCCTGCAACTCAATACCGCTGCAAAATGCTACAATACAATATCAAAACCCTAACCCTTAGCTGCTTTTTATCAAGCTTTTTTGTCGGTTACAAAATAGGGTTTTCTTATGTCGGTCAATGAAAAATTAACTCCCGGTGCATTATAAAATAATAAAAAACCATGTGAGGTTTCGGGGGCGTTGCCCCCAAACCCCCGCAAGGGGCGCTGCCCCTTGACCTCATAGGAATTTGGGGGGAAACCGTGCCGATAAAAGTGGGGTAAATATAACCTCTGAGTCTGATTAGGCTCCATATAACAACACTAAATAGTTCTAAGAAAAAAAATTTTGATCGATAAGTATCCGCTCGAGATAGTTCTGCTCAAGACCACATGGCTTATACATGGCACAATCATGGAAAGAGGTTTTTGGTGGAATAGTATGGATTGATATATTATTGGGTAGAATGATATCGCTTGATATGGTTCCACTTGGAACCATTAAAATAAAAAGAAAAAAAAGATAAAAAATCATTTTTGCCTGAATTGAAGTTGAGAGACAACCTTCCACCTAGAGCCGCATGACCCCACTCAACTATCAGCCAACTTCCCATTGTCCACACCCAACAACTATGCTTGTTAAACCTTATTTATGTTTGTTCATTTTTTCCTTAATAAAAATGTGTTATTATGTGAATTTTTTTATTGGGTAAATTTGTTTAAATTTGTTTAGATTTGTAAATTTTTTAAATTTATATATTTGTTTAAAATTTATACCCTAAAAATGAAATTAAAACTATAAATTTGAAATTAAAACCCTAAAATCCATATTAAAACCCTAAATTTCAAACAAAGTTACCCTACTTCACACCTCTCAAAATCATACGTGGAAATTTTGAATCACTCCAAAAGTTTTACATTAGCTTACTTGGAAGGGCCCTTTCTTATAACTAAGGTTTCATGTCCACATCATAAAAAATGATGCCACATCAGCATGCTTTTTGTTGAGGTGTCCAAAAAGACCCCCCAAAAAAGGGTGGACCAATAAGTGTGCATTAAGTCATGCTTTGTTGGTGTGTTGATGTGTCATCATATGACTAGTTTCTTTTTAGATTTAAAGAGTACATTTCATTTAATTATAAGTACTTATAGTCAACACTAACAACCTTAAGTCACAACTACTAATGCTAAACCTTTAAAAATATTGGACCTTAAATCCACAAATATTATCACCACTATTGGAACATGCTCAATTATTGGGTCCTCTCCCTAAATTTTTAAAAATATTGGACCTTAAATCCAAAAATGCTCAACTATTGGGTCATCTCCCTAAACTTTAAAAACTATTGGACCTTAAATCCACAAATAGTATCACAAAGTTATAATAGAACATGCTCAACTATTGGGTTCTCTCCCTAAATTTTTTAAAATATTGGACCTTAAATCCAAATACTATCACAACTTTTGGGTCCTCTCCCCTAGATCTATTGTTTCATTATGAATTGTTCATAACTCCAAGTTAGTTATATAATCTTGATCAAATGTGATTATAATTTTACAAATGTAATTAGATGGTGATACATAATTTAGATAGAATTTTAATCAGCAAAATAACATTTGATATTGTTCAATACTAAGGCAAAAATGATAGATTTTCTCATTCAAACTTATATAGGGAATGTACCCTATGTTGTTTTAGCCTTAGGTTGTATTATTAGAATAAATCTATTTAGGAACAAATCCTAAGTTATTCAATTAAGGACCACTCACTTAACAATGTTGATTACTTATCCTAATTTTAAATATATATTTGCACAACTTAAGTAATGAATTGAAGTTAAACCCTACATCAAGTAGAGGGTATCATTAGAGTAAAAACAAAATGGTGTTTAATAAAGGAAGTAAGGTGAGATATGATGAAGGTTCAATATTTCAACTTATATCAAAATTGATTTAATGGTCTATAATCAATTTAGATTGAAAGTTTGATCATTGATCGATAAATTTAAATTGATATAAATTGGAATTAGGTAATTTTTTTATTAAATAGATCCCTCTTCCTCAATTAGTCCTTCCACTACCATTACTCATATTTATAGTACCACATGGACACTAATAGATTTTAGGAATCCTTTCAAGTCAAACTTTATGATTCAAAAAATAGTAAGTAAGAACAATTATGGAAGAGAGTTGGCTTATTTATAATTTGAAAGATGGGAAAGCTATTAATCTAAATTGTTATTAACTTAATAATAAAGATAATTATTGAAAATCCATCATGAAACATAAATTAAAACAAATAGAAACCTAAACTACACTATAATCTAATTACTTAATCATAAGTGCTATGGAGTGGACACCACAAGTGCATAATTGGAAAAAGAAACAAGTCATCTTTATAACTATACCATGGACACTAGTATCTCACCTTTTAGTACATTTCCCTTTTTCCACTTATCCTTTGTCTTATGGCCTCACTTTAAGTTATACTTCTCCTATCATATCTATCAACTCTATGATAAACCACACTTGCATACCCCTTTCCTCCACTACTATTAAACCTAAAATTTTAGTCCACCAATTCAAGCCAAGTAAATAGAATCTATAGATGTAAAGCCTAGTGATTAAAATAATTTTTTGATCCTAGTTATCCAAGATAGATTTGATCTTGTGACTTATTCATTGCCTATGGGTTTTGTGGCACCTAGCTTTCCAATGTATGATGGTAAAGTTTGAAACCTAATACATGTCTTAAAAATGAAATACAACTATATGTTTAGGCTTCATTTATTGGGATGGGATATTAACCAAGCTATTTTAAGTGTATGTTTAAGCTTCATTCAATGATCTTGTATTGGTTAAGTGTTCCTAAAGAAATTCAAATTTAATATGGGACTTTGAACTTAACAATTACCAATTTATTTTAGTGGGTCCAACAAATCTAGTGTACACATTAGTGATCATGTAAAATTTAATTTCAATCTTTGTGCTCTAGAAGTTAATTACTTCATTACATGACTCTAGAAAGTGCAAAAACTTTACTAAGAGGTTAATTAAACCAGTTCACTTGATAATTTGTGCATTTGAATAGGTTTTCTTCTTTTATGTTTTTGTGTGCACATGTTAAAAATGTAGAATCCAAGTTGTTTGCATGTAATGCCTTTAAATATAAATCATCAAGTCAAAATGTCTAGACCTACCCTTCTAAGTTTTCAAAGTCAAAAGAATTTTCAAAGGGTGGTGATGTAAAGGAAAATGTGAATTATCAAGTTGTTAATACTTATTATTTTCCTTCTTTTAAATAAAATGCTCATAGGAAGTTCACTTTAATCTTCAAAGATCCATCAATAATGTGATTAGAAGCTTGTCGAGTGCTAATTTAATATCACCCCATCCCATAAATCCATTGGATACCTTTAAATTTCTCTTCCTAAGTCATTTAATGATTATTATTTTTATTTATCACAAAGTCAAAGGGCATACATTTTACACACAATCTTGCTTCACTTTTATACAATCTAGGAAATGTTAGCAAATTGGAGACTGTTGTACTTGTAATATTACAAATTTGAGAATATTTTAATTATAAATAGTTAGAAACTAATTATGTGGAAAATGACAATTCTTATTGGCAATGTAAGTAATACGTGTATTTGGTGGTGGATAATTGCAAGTACAATTTTTTTTTCTACAATAGAATGGAGCAAATAGTTAAATGAATTTGTATATATATTTTTAATTTTGTTATTACTTGTTATGGATGATGATTGTTGTGTTGGTTGATGAAGATGTTTTGATCAATATTGTCGATGTGTATAGGATTTAAATAATATCATGATTAGTCCAATATGATTATCTTTTGTATATGTAATTGACCAAGCATGATTGATAATGGTTTGAAGAGTGTAATTTTTTTAATACAAAATATATGTTTACATGTTTGCATATATGTTAGGAAATGGAATATATTTTTAAATTATGTATCCACATTTTATGTCAAGTTATTTCACATGTACATGGACACATTTTATAACTTGATTAATAAATTATGTACATTATTTAGTATTTTTTGTTAATTTAAATATCTAGATTGATTGTATTGTTTTTAAAATTTTTAAATTTTAAATGTTTTAAATTAAATTAAATTTTAATTTTAGAAATTAAATGTATGAAATTTTATTTTTAAATGTACATTTGTGTACACATATTCCATATCATGGTTGATCAATCATCTCATTAGTCTAATCCTAATTTTGGTCAATCATACTATTAGGAGTGATTTATATGCATCCACTATTGATAGATTTAATAATGTTATGACAAATTTGGACCAAGCAATTCATAACACACCAAACATGTCCAAAAGAGATAGGTTGGTGGCTATCAGAGATGAGTTTAGAAATATTATCAATACCATTTGATCATTTAACCCATATGATGATATTAGTATTTAGGATTTATGTGTCACTCTCCATTAGTGTTACTAGATCTATGTGAAATTGGTAGCTATTAATAGGGTAGTTTCATTAGATATGGTGGATATGATGTTTCCACACTATATGGGACATGATAGAGGTTGAGGATATCCTCTCACGAAGTGCACAGATCTAGTTGTCAGTCCACATTTTTACCCTAAGGAATTGGCAACACATCGTTGATGGCCTCATAATGATGATTTTCCATTATATATTTGTAAACAATTATATGCGTAGATTCATTTACATTTATCTATTTATTACACATCTATCCATCCACATGTTGGATAGGGGAGAGAGAGGTTTTTTGACAAACCTCAATTTAGATGTCAAGATCTACCATCACATGTTGATAAGAGGGCATTAGTTGGTTCAAACCTTTTGGTACTTCCCAAAAGGTTGAACCTAGGAGTAGCTATGGAGCCCTCACTTGCAACATCCAAATAGAGAATTTATCAGTGTTTAAGTACTATTGCTAGTGAGGTTGAGCACTTGGCATTTGATTGTGTTAATAGATAGATCTTGTTCCCACACACCAACATTCTTTCTGTTGATACCACTTCCATGACTTATGATCCTTTCATCCATGCTGACATAGTTTCACCATGTGATGTGGCATAGAATACTAGAGAGGATGAGCTTCGTACATTGAGTACATGCCTTCCATATGATCTATTAGATGCATATCAGCTTATTAGTGTAGAGTATGAGATCCCTCTTGCTGTTGTGGCCACACATGTTAGTCACCATATTGATCGGTGAGCTATCCACAGTCAGACAACCACACATGGCATAGGGGGAGATCAAGTTGCTTCAAGAGGTCATTCTATAGCACCTTCACAACATATTTCTATGCAGAATGTTCTTGTTAGTTCACATTTTCTAGTAGGATCATTGTGTGGACTTCTATTTGATGATTTTTTTATGACCCTTGATTCATCTAACCTAAGTGGGATTGGGAGGATCATCCATGATGCCACACAATTCATTGATGATGAGGGGTGTATAATTTTTTGCATTTAATCTAGTGTGAAATTTGTTATTATATATTTAAATTACAAAATTTAGTTACTCTACAATGTACATGAACTAGATCATGTGTCTTGAAACTTAAAATCAATCCTGCATCAGAGGACTAGAGTGGTGGCACCTGACACTTTGCAGCAGACACATGATGTAGTTGGATGTGAGGTAAAGGTTTTAAGATAAAATCTAAACAAGTACTACATGAATATATACATTGCATATGTGCATCTATATTTCATATTTTTAAATATATAATCATAAAGATAATTTTTATGTGTAGGGATCTAAACATCAGAGCAAAGATGGAATCAAAGTACTAAGAGATTTAGAAATAGGAGTATGAGATCCCAACTTATTCTTGTAAGAAACTTTTTAGATTTGGATTGGCCTCAACTGCATAGAGTTTGTTGTTATAAATGAATTTCAGTGTGTGATGAATAGTAGATGGGACTACCACATGGCATGAATCCATAGTCTACCAAGAAGAAGATTATATGAAAGAGCATCAAGCATGACATGGATAAGCATATGTAAGGTCACATGTCCAACCTCAACTAGTAGTGTGATTGTACCTAGTGATTATCTACCAATATTATCGAAGCCATGAATAGAAAGAGTATCAGATCTGATGAGAGATGTATCTATACTGATTTTATGTAATAGGTCTATGTTACAAACATTAAGACTTGATCTGTTATCAATTAGAGTGCACTTTAGTCTATTTCTATTAATGATGACCAAAATCATTAGTGGATCATATTTCTTTTGAACTTCGAGAGGGGGTAATGCATGTTGTTGAAAGACAATATCTAGATTTGTCACATGCATACAATCTAATAGGTGATGCAGTCATGACCAGGGGCTTTTATCAAACTACCTAGTCATGCAACCAATAACACACAATGAAAGCACAAGTCTAATATTATTTTATTGATTTCAAAAAATAATAGCATTTACACATTTATTGGCCTTCCTACATTCAACACTAAGAATTACTTGCAATACCCAATCAGTTATGTGCTTACAACACCAAAATGTTTTCAAATAAATACAAAAATTTGCCCCTGATCTACAATCATTTCTCCTTTGTTCTATGAGGAAATCAAACTACTACAGTCACCCCCCATCAACAACCCCCAACCTGGACCTAGTAACTATATTTAAAGCACTCTGCTCCAAAATAATTCAACTATCCCAAATAGTTATATAACTAAATAACTACTAGAACAGAATAAACTATCATTATCAACTCCCTTCGTAAGCATATTCGAATCACCATTGATATTCATTAGTTTAGACACATTCGGTTCTAAGCAATCATCGGCCAAAACACTCTTTCTATGAACTATGGATCCTTCTATCAGCAAAACCAAACTTTGGAAAACTTTTCTTATTATTGACGATTGTCAAGTTTTCTAAACTTTGGTCATAAAGGCCTATCAAAAAAAATCCATTTTCTCAAACCTTCATTATAAATGCCCATCGACAAAAATTTGCTTTCCTAAACTTGTCGGTGAATTGAGCCATTCACAAACCATGCCTTTGAATGCCTTGTCAGCAAAATACATTTTAACAAACTTGAGATTATTCCTTTGTTATTGGTGAAAAGATGATTTCCTAAACCAATTTTGTCCGTACCATCTCTACCATTCCCTTTTTGTCGGCAAAGTTGAGATTTTTCAAACCTAATCGACAAATCAGAACTTGTAAAAAATTTTGAACTCCATTTAAGCCTTTATCTGCTTATTGGCCTCTTGTAGAACCTTGAAACCAACCAACAACTTATCTTTTATCAGCAATCTTATGCCTCCTTGAACCAATGAAATGTATTGATGTAAAGCTTGTTAGTGGGGTAAGGCATCGACAAACTTACAAGTTTGCAACTTAGCTGAACAAGTTCTAAAACTTGATGCTTGGTTGATAATGAGTTCTTTCAACAGTGTGAAGTCAAAAGTAAACTTGTACATAGGCCTGTCAATAAATCGGGAAAAGACAGAATTGGCGAACTTGTAGGTTTGAGAATTGCCAAATTCTCTGACTACCTATAACTTAGCTAAATTTTGTCCAAATTTCACCAAATTGGAACTAGGGATACCCATTAGGCTCTTCTTCATGATGATGCTCTTACTTAGCCAAAATAAATTTGCATTGCTCCAAAAACAAAACTACAAAGAAAACAAAGCCACAAACCAACTTAGAAAATAAAATATATTTTTGGTGACACAGGATTGCTAGTGAACTTGGATGCTCTTGCATCAGACACACTGGGTAAGTAAAGTGTTCCATGAGTTGGAAAACTCATGAACATTTGAAAATGCTTGGGATAATGATCCCATGCTTGTTCTTTATCCAAACCTCCTCTTTATCTACCTAACCTCCCCTCTTCATCACTCACTGAAATACTTCACTTCCACTTACACTTCCTAGGCTATACCGTTCTTGATACAATTTTATGTGCTAAAATTGTGACTTGTGTTCTTTCCTCTCCAACCCACCACTCCTTTAGTCAACACTCACAATCTTTACCTTGTTGGTCACTGCTTTAGGCCATTGTTGCACAAAACTAGTACCACCCCCTTTATATTCAACCTCAGTCCTCTTCATGGGACCCTTCATTGAGTCATTCCCAATTTCTCTTGTCACTAGTAGCAACTATTTGTCAGAGTTGTAATAAACTATCGAACTACTCTCTTTCACCCTTAGTAATTATGGGACTCCTCTTCACACTGTAAATACCCTTTCGAGCTCTTTGAGACAATCCTTTAGATTCTCCACAACATATCTCCTCCCAGCAAGAAATCCTTCCTTAATACCACTTGATGCAATCACGACCAGGGGGTTTTATCAAACTACCCAGTTATGCAGCCAATAACACACAACAAAAGCACACGTCTAAGATTATTTTATTGATTTCAAAAAACAACAACATTTACACTAAGCATTACTTGCAATACCCAATCGATTAAATGTTCTTACAACACCATAACATTTTCAAACAAATATAGAGATTCGCCCCCAATCTACAATTATTTCTCCTTTGTTCTACAAGGAAATCAAACTACTACAATCACCCCCATCAACAACCCCCAACCTGGACCTAGTAACTATATTTAAAGCACTCCGCTCCAAAATAGTTCAACTGTCCCAAATAGTTATATAACTAAAAAATTGCTAGAATGTAATAAACTATCATTATCAACTCCCTTCGTAAGCATATTCCAATCGCCGTTCATATTCATTAGTTTAGACACATTTGGTTCTAAGAAAACATTGGCCAAAATAGTCTTTCTGCAAACTATGGAGCCTTCTACTAGCAAAAATAAACTTTGGAAAACTTTTCTTGTTATAAGCAATTGTCAAGTTTTCTAAACTTTGGCCATAAAGGCCTATTGAAAAAAATCCGTTTTCCCGTAGGGTCATCCCACAATAATGGGTTACACTTTTTGGCCAAACTTGACTTTGAAATCAACATTTTGAACTAAATCTTCACTTTCTGACACCTTTAACCACTAAACCATTAGGAATTTGAAGATGATGCGAACTAGTGATTTGTGGGATTTTGTTTGTAGATTCTATATATATATATATATATATATATATATATATATATATATATATATATATATATATTAAATTTGGAGTTAAATTGTAAAAAATGTTGTGTCTCCTTTGATAACTAGTTTTTAATAGTAAACAACATTTTTTTAAAGTGATGTGTATTCTGTAGAACATAACTTTTTTCTACAAAGGATAAAATTCTGATTCTTTTGAATTTAGATTGGTAACACTGATATATAGGGCATGCATTTGGTTTTATAATGTTTTGTTGAATATTTTGTTTTTAACTAAGTATTGAAGTCAAATAAATTATAATTTAGACATAGGCATATTCCGTAAAACATAAATTTTTATGTATGCATCAAAATTCTTTTTTTTTGTTGAAACAAGGACATCAATACCTAGGGTAAAGATATTTTTTAGAATTTTTTTCACTAGTTTAGTAATTTTCCATGTGTGTAGAATAGGGAACTTGATGTTTGGTGAAAAACCTAAATTCACAAGAAATAAAAAATAAATATAATAATCAAATTAAATATATTTAAAATTATACTTTTTGGGGAGCTTATAATAAGGACTACATACTTACAAAACATAAATTTTAAATGAATTCATTTGATGCCCCAAAAGATAAATCAAAAGTGGCTTTTAATCAACATTTTGATAGGTGTAGGGGAGACTCCATTATATGTATGGTTTAAAACTAGCTGGGTTCTATCCAGGGGGGTTTGAATCTAATGGGGTTTGATCAAACCCTCTTCAATTAAAATCCTTTAAATGGAACCTTTCAAAGCTTAAATCATTATATTTTATAAAAATATATGTGATTTCAGCAAAAATTAGGATGTCCTAGAAAGTGTAACCCATTATTGTGGCAGCACCCCGCACCTTCGTTATAAATGCCCATCGACAAAAATCTACTTTCCTGAACTTGTCAGTGAATTCACCCATTCACAAATGATGCCTTTGAATGCCTCGTCAGAAAAATACATTTTAACAAACATGAGATTATTCCTTTGTTATTAACAAAAAGATGATTTCCTAAACCACTTTTGTACATACCATCCCTACCATTCCGTTTTTGTTGGCAAAGTTGAGCTTTTCCGAACCTAGTCAGCGAATCAGAACTTGGAAAAAATTTCAAACTACATTTAAGCCTTTATCATCTTATCATCCTCTTGCAAAACCTCAAAACCATAAACCATTAGCTTAGCTTTTATCAGCAATCTTATGCCTCCTCGAACCAATGAAATATATTGATGTAAAGCTTCTCGGCGGGGTAAGGCATCGACAAACTTATGAGTTCAAAAACTCGCAACTTAGCCAATGAAGTTCTAAAACTCGACGCTTGGGTGATAATGAGTTCTTTCAAAATTGCAAAGTCAAAAGTGAACTTGTACATAGGCCTGTCAGCGAATCAAGAAAAGACAGAGCCAACGAACTTGCAAGTTTAGAAATCGCCAAATTCTCTGACTAGCTTTAACTTAGCCAAATTTTGTCCAAATTTCACCAAATTGGGACTGGGGATACCCATTAGGCTCTTCTTCATGATGATGCTCTTACTTGGCCAAAATAAATCTACATTGCTCCAAAAACAAAGCTAAAATCCAACTTAGAAAATATAATAGATTTTTTATGACACAGGATTGCCAGTGAACCTGGTTGCTCCTACATCAATAGGGCTTCTACGTCATTCAATTTGAAAGAAGGTGGGATGATCACATTTTGTAGAGCCTCCTGGAGCAATCCATGGTATGCAGGCGATGTTTGTATTAACTCCCAGAGTGAGATCTTAGTTAGAGTAGCATGAAGATGCTCAACAAGATCATATTCTATGTTAGCATGTTGAGAAATATGAGGTGCTAGAGGAAGAACAGGTTGAGAAGATGCAAGAGAAGAAAGAACAAACATTGTTTATTTATTTTCTTTATTATTGTGAGTGTTGTATGTGTGAGAAACCGCATTGTAATGAGGTTGTTGCGAGACATCTTGAACAAGCTGGTTGTTTTTAGTAAGTTATTTTACAAAGTTCAAGATGTAACCAGGAGGTTGAGGTAGGTTTTGAGCACCTCAAACAATTGGAACAAGATTAGATTGTGGTTGTGGAACATGAAATCGAAGATGCACAATAATCTTTGGTTTCATAGGCTCATTTTGGGAATCAGAAACATAAATAATGTTGATTAATCTTTGACAAAAAGATGTTTAGGAGTCATAGAGGATGATTATGTTGAGATGAATTCATCTAGGATCCCTTCATCTAACATATCAAAATCATCACTACTAAACGACTTATTGAATGCATGAAAATATTGAAGAAAGAGATCTAACATAATCGCATAACTTACTTTCTCCAAGATTTAAGGATAGAAGAGAGAGAAAGAGAAATGAAAAGTAGATGAAATATGATGACAAGGTGGTAAATGTTGATTAAGGGATAAAAGAATAAAAAAGTTTTTTTTTATGTTTTTATTTTTCTAATTTGAAAAGAAAAGAAAAAATATTTAAGTTTTTCGTTTTCTACACTAAGCACATAAGCCCTGCAAGTATAACAACTATATAATAAATTAATTAACTAATTAATCATAAATGAAGAAGGTTTACAAGTGTAAGATGTCAAGTTCCCCAAAATATTATGTGGAAAATGAGATCTAGACTAATCAATGCCTTAACTTAGGTCAATCCTTTTCCACATAGCATTGGAACACAAGCCTACGAAGACTTGATGCTTGGCTGTTATCCTTAAGGGAGAGCTAAGCTATTTGGGTCTATATTCCTTTGTTGCAAAGAAAGATTGATGACTAATGAATTGGTAAAGCTAAGTAATATAAAACCCTAATTGATTATATGAGAAAATATGTAGACAACTATTATAGTTTTAGAAAATGGAAGGAGAACAAACATAAATAGATCAAATAGAACCTAGCACTAGAAATAGGGATAGATTTGGTAGGACATAGGTGTTGGGAGCCCTAGTCCTAGGGTTTCTACGTAGACTAAATTTTGTCTGACGGACTCTATACCTACTCTTTCATCTTCATGTCACTCTTATGTCAGAAATTTCATGTCACAACCTACACATACAAAAGAGGGAAAAAATTTTGTGGATATATAGGAGTTTGCCTCAGTCAACCATTTTGATATTCCTACCTCACGGATAGCTAGATCAGTAACAACAAATAGTGTGTACTCTAAATCTTAAGTGTGTCCATGATTTTGATGAGTAGTAAAAAACAAATCAATAAATGGAACCCTACTCATGTTTGTTAGACTGGATTCCTATATGCCTCAAGAAATGAAATTATAATCAACCCAAGAGAGATGTGTTACCCAAGGAAAGATTTTTCAGATATGCAACTTCACCTCAATGAAGTCAAGAGTGACCAAAGCTTAGAGGCGAGAAAAATCTGAAACCATACAAAGTCATAATGAAATGGTACAAGCTGATCATTAGCCAGTGATTCCAACCATTCTTCAATCCTCTTGAAGCTTCAATCAAAGATATAAAGTAGACAGATAACTTGTAATAGGTATTTTCCAAAATGCATAGCCAATGTTCATTCTGGTAGAGCTTCACTGTAGAATTCACATACTACTTCATAATGGAAAAAACACTAGTTTAAATATGGAATCATAGGAATAATTTAGGGCATAATCCAACAAGTAATTAAATTTAGAAGTTGTTTAAGCATGCTCACAAAAGTTGAAATCGAGGTTGCATCGTCCAAAGCAAGGTTAACCTTAAGAGTGCTCTGCAATCCTAAAACAATTGGGCAGGACTCAGGTGATGGGAACCCTAGTTCTAGCATAATCAACTCAAAGAGTGGTCACTTCTTTGGGACTTAATGAAAACCCAAACACTATTCACAGTTCTGGCATGCAAACATCAGTAAATGTTTAGGTAACATAAAGCATATCTCTTGAGTTGAAGGTAAGGCCAAGGTTGCAAGTGGTCCTAAAATGGACTAGGGAAGTGGACACTAAAGAAAGTGCCAAATAGATTGTGAGATTGTGCTTGCACCATCAGGGAGCACAATTTACTACACTACAAGATGTTGTTGAAATAGTAAGGAAATGTGATGCCTATAAAAGGATTTTAGGTAAGCTAAATTTTGCAGCTACGCTTCCCCTCATAAGAATCACAGTGTAAGCTCCTTTTCAGTAATGTGGAATTGACTCTATAGGAGAAGTTCAAGAGAAAACTAGTAATAGATACAAATGAATCCTTGCAACCACTGACTACTTCACCAAGTGGGTTGAGGTAGTGCCAACCCACAATGCTACATCTAAGGTGGTAGTAGATTTCTTGATGAACAAAATAATAACTAGGTTTGGTGTGCTTGTAAGGATTATTGTTGATAATTCTATGTGTTTCAGATCCCAAGATATCTAAAATATGTTTTCTAAATATGGGATTAATCTAATCCACTCATTTCCTTATCATCCCAAAATAAATGGACAAGCTAGATCTAGAAATAAGAGCCTTGTGAAGGTTATAAGAAGAACTCTGAATGTGAACAAGAAAAGGTGGGATGATAAATTGAAGTGTGCAATATGGGTTGATAGTATAACTTACAAACATGCTACTAGTAAGAGTTCATTTGAACTTGTCTATGAATTAGAAGCTAAAATTCCAATCAACCTAGATTTGCCAATGTATAAGTTGTTGCATGTTATTAAAGAAGAAGAAGATGGTGCGGTCTCTTAAAGAGTATTAGAGTTGACATAGCTAGATGAAAGTAGATCTGTATATCATAAGGTCTTATCATATAAGCAAACAATGAAACATTTTTTTGATAAAAGGGCACTTGAAAGAAATTGTCAAGTTGGAGATATGGTTCTCATGTGGATTACTAGATCAAAGGACAAAGGAAAACATTGGAAGTTTTATCCTTCATGGCTTGGGCCATATGAAGTCACAAATGAGTATGGGCACAATGTTTATCATCTTAAGGATTTGACTAGAGAATTCATCGAGCTACAAATTCATGGTCAACATCTCAAGCATTATTTTTCTTAAGTAATTAGGTATTTTGACTTGTACATTTCCCCTTTGTGCTTTTAAATCTTTGCGCAATTGTGACCCTTGTTTGTCATGATGAAGTGTGATTATCTCGATTCCTCCTTGGTGTTTCATTTCCTTTCTATGGTATGATCTCATAGATTTTTTTTGGATTCTAATTTCTTGTTGTGCTAGTGAGTGACACATGTCCCCAACTAGAGCCAATGTTGGGATTCAATCTAAGAAAATTCTAAATCTACCTAAGTCCTTACTTGTTTGGTGAATTTTACCTAAGTTTTGCCCTTTTACGTTCCTCATGATCCTTTAAATGTGTTGAGAATTAAAAAATCTAAAATTATTCTAAGTCTGAAGGATTTTCCTTTTCTTTTTATGGCATTTTCTATGCTTTATAGGATTTCACCCTATTGTAGGATTTCGACCTCCTATAGGATGCTACATGACCTATTCTACATCCTTTTCCCCTCATTGTGTTTATTTTTCCTTAGATGTGTTTTTGGTCATCTCCATGGTCTTCCTCATATGTTCAACATTGCAAAAATCCATAAAATCTCTAAGTTAGACGATTTCCTTGTCATTGTCTAGTGTTTTTGTATTTTGCAAGAATTTGCCCTGCTACTGCATATCTTCTTCTACCTAGTTTTCCTTGGAGATCCACCTTACTACTGTATATCATACTTTTCTTTGTTTTTCAGTGAAAATTTGACCTGCTAGTGCATATGTTGTTCTGCCTAGTTTTTTCATGGAGATTCGCCTTGCTACTAGATGTGGGAACTTTGACCATCTACTAGATATCATGTTCTATTACACATCCTATTCTGCTGTGTTTCTCTCATTTTTTTGGAAATTCAACCCACTACTAGAATGTTTCTTATTTTTGTAGTTCTTTGACATCCTGAGGACCTCCTCCTTCCTCCCATATCCTATAGTGCATCATATTTTTGCTAAAGTTTCAAATTGTCCTAGAGTGTGCCAACAACTTCCCAGAACACCATTAATGACTATTTTAACTCATGCAACTACCCATTTTTGTTAAGAAAAGTGTCTCAACCTTGCAACTATGAAAGGGTACTATTTCTTCCCAATTTTGGTCTTTTTGAATACCCTTTATCTTGAAGAATGGTCTAGAACTTTCAAAGTTTCCAAAAGGGCTAAAAATGGCAGGACTTACTATTTTTAGTAAGTATACATTTGACCTTCAATTGACCTAAATTTCTCCCAAAACATATGGAACTACTAAGTAAACATCTCAGGTGAGTTTCAACTCAAGATCATATCTGGATTGCGAGATATTAAAGTTTCTATTTTTTGAAACCCAAAAAAAATTTCAAACTCAATTTTGAGGCACTTAGAGGTCCCTAAATGCCCCAAAAGTTGTTGTAACCAACAAAGTGTGTTATAGGGGTATATATCTCTTCATCATCTTTCTAACGCATTAAATATTTCGTCAATCGGACACCTGGATCAAAAGTTATGACCTCCGGAAGTTGGAGCTCCTATTATTGGGAAATGTAACAACATGTTGGACACTTAAAAGAGTTGTAAATGGGAGAGTTACACATGTTGGTGTGTAATTTGACACATCACAAGGCATCTTTAATTGGAGATAAATTGGGTGCCACTTTTGGGTGGTTTTGGCTCATGGTTTTGTAATTACCATTGACAATTTACTGTATTATATCTCTCATATATTAGGAGCTTGAGATGGAGATTGTGTGTAAGAGTCTTATAGATGTTGAGTTACCTCCTGGTTCTCTGGTTGATTAATACTCCTATGAAATCTTGCTCTGTAAGTATATTGTAGTCTTCTTGATTCCTGAATAATATATTGAGCGACTTTGGAGTGTGGGGTTTCTTACTTGAAAGGGTTTTCCCCATGTATATCTTGTGTTGTGAGTTTTGTATTTGCATTTAGATGTTGTTATTACCTTTCTATTAATATGCATCTTAATCTGTAACTGTAAAAGACTAAAAAATTTGCATAAATCTTTCCTTAGTAGATCAGTGTAGGAAGCATTTCTACATACATTGCTTCCTTTCAATTTTGAGTAGGAAAATATTTTTCAATCCTCCCTACTCAACATGCACATGGCTTGAGGTGGATTTCATAAGATTCAGTGGGTGTGCATTTAATGCTTTAGAGATATGAGTGTCTCGAATTCCTACTAGAATGACCTAGGGCATGAAAATGAAAAAGATATAAATGAAACTCTCTTTATCATTCAAGGGCTGATTATTGAGCTAATTTTAGGAACTACAGGTGCTTCAAGTGGATTTAGGGCATCAAATATTACTAGTTTAGTCTGCAAAATGAAGGAATACATATTGTGAATCAGATGAAAGGTTTTTAACATGCATTCACATGTAATGGTATGTCTCCAATGTAGTGTGTAATGATTCAGGGCAATGTATAATCACAACTATGTATTTTCTTTTACCACATTTGTTGGTATGAGTAAAATGAGGATTTGATGTATGTGTGACAACAACTAATGCATAGCAAAGCTTTTGTAATGGTTTTCTCTTCATTTCACATAAGTTATTATAGTTATATTTTAGATTACTAAGTATGTCCATTGTATATAATGTTATCTATGACTTATATGTGAATGCATATCTAGTTTTATTGATGTTTTATAAGTGTATCTCCCTCTGCCTTGCTTTATATGAATCTATTATCCAATAGAGTAGGCACCAATCTCATTTCTAAAGGATCAAACACCATTCATTTTATAATCTTATGTCCTATTAGTTATATGATTAGATTAAGGTTTCACATGCTATTCATGATTCATTATTGCAAACCATGGCACAATCATAAGTGACCTTCAGTGTTCAAATCATCGTAGAATCATGTTTTTACATACTTGCACCTTACTATTATGTATGAAATGTTAAGTGGATTAACTTATGGGAATTATATTATTGTTTTCATCTATAGGTGCATATGCAAGGTTGTAGTTTCATAGTATGTATATATTTTATATGCAGTTACTTTGTCTTGACCTAGTGACAATTATAAGGGTCAAGTGTACATTAGGTATAGGTACTATGTACATAAAATATAAATTTTATTGAAAATATTTCAAATTATTTAGAAACCCTAAAATTAATATCAAATACAACATAACGAGATTAAAGATAAAACCATGGAATTAAACTAAATATAAATGTTACCGAATGTATTGAAATGTGGTTGCTCATTATTTTTCTAGCATAACTCATCTCTTGGTAAATTCCGTATAATTGTGTGTGTAATCGTTAATAAGGTAGGTTGGTAGGTTTTTATAATAGTTGGTAAAAATGGTTCAAGGGTGGTTGAATGGTAAAGTTGGTTGAATAGTAAAGTTGTTTAATATTTTTAATTTATTTTAAGTTTGTGAATAGGTTTAGGTTTAGGTAAATAATAAATTAAATTTGTTAAATTTATTTTATTATTTATGGGAGAGGTTATAAGAATTTAATTAATTAAAATTAATTAAATTCTCATGTGAGGGGAGGATTAGGATTTAGGATAAATTAAGGATATTTAGGGATAATTAAGGATAATTAGGGATATAATAGTGGTCAATTTTAGATGTCTACATTTTCCCCTCTTTGAGATGATGTTGTGAGGCAATGTCGTTTCAAAGAAGATTAAAACATAGGTTGGGAAGATAAAAGATTGGGTAGAATGGGTTGGATTGGATTGGATACGACTCATAAAAATGAATGATTAGGAGATGATGCCCCTTAAATAGGATATGCAGGGACGAAGGAGATGGATATGCTCTTGAAAAAGGAAATGAAGGGAAGGAGATAGAGTTATGCTAATTCAGTTTGAGCAATCTGATGTTTGATATAGCATCAGACATTATGCACCAGGGTATAAAGACCACGGTGACAATGTGTTAAATGCGTAAAGGAATAAAAGTCACTAGCAAACATATGCCTAAGCCACCATGATACCATGATGACAAAGTGACAGGTATGTTGCAAGGACTGATGTAGTTGCAAGACAAAAATGATATAACAAACACAAGAAAAACAAGTAAAGCATGCATACATGATACAAAGATAAACACTATGTTGCCCCTCTTCAAAATGGAAAATCATAAACTAAAAGACTTAATCATAACAAAAGTTACAAAGACATTGATATCTCTTGCCAAAAATTAACATGATGAATGGATATAAACCTATTGCGAGAACAATATACCTTTGGATAAGGTGAGGATGTTGGATAGGATAAGATAGGGATTGGATGATTTGGCATGAGGGATCTACAGCTTGATTTTTGTTGACAAGATCAAATCGTTAGGTGTTGATTTTACCGTTTTGCTTAGGATTTTCAAAGTGTTTACGAGATATGACTTGGATTGTGTGAGTATCAAAAATTGTTTTGTTTGATTTTTGTGTTTTTATGATTGGTATGATTTGATGGAGGGAGATGACAATAACCTGGTGTCAGAAGTTATGGGATTGCATGAGACTCAAAATACAGATACACTCAAGAGTTTATTATGAGGAACCCAAAGGTACCAAGAATAGACCTACACAAGTGGACGAAAGAATACTAGGATGATAATAGGTGAAGGAACATGATAAGACTGATGGCAAAGCTAATGGTAAAGGAACTTGGAATAGAAGACTAGACAACACTGTATAACCAGATGATACTGAGTAGATTCTTATTGGAAGATATGGATGGGGGATGAATGGAGAACAAATTTTATTATGGGTGTGAGATGGATAATGGGGTTGTGAGGAATTGCATGTAGAAGATATCAATTAAATGTAAATAAAGATTAAATAGAGGAATGAAAAATACACAGAAATAATAACAGAAAGAGAATTTTTAACGTGGTCCACCCAAACTCTTGTTGGAAAGAGACACTATATGGATTCATGAATGTTGTCATTGATGGCAACAAAAGTTATCCCACACATCCGCAAGACATGATGAGTCTCTACCAAAAGTCAGATTGAAGAAATGTTATGATCCAGTAAGCAAGAACAGAGCAGTCAGCAAGATCCGACAGTCAGGTCCAGATCTCTCTAAGGAAGTATTTCAGTGAAGTGCAGATTTGGGGAAGTTAAGAGGAGTACCTTGACTAATAGGTTCTAAGGATTTAGCCTCCGGTGATGGAAGGGTGAAGAGATATGACCACTTGAGTGTTGGGTTCCTATTTGGGAGAGTAGACAGAGGAAGAACTATACCGACAGAGTGTCAGATCCTAATCCAGAAGAGATGTTACTAATGAATAAGTTTCTTAAGGTATCATTCATGATTGGTCGACATGATTGATGACTTATACAAGCATCTCCTAGATCCGCATCACTTGGTAAGCAAGGATCCAGTCGACAAATCAAAGCTTGGGAAAATATTGACTATTCTGGATGCTAACTAGAAAGGTGATGAAATCACTTATGCGGATATATATACAAGATGGATTTAGATGTGAAGGTGTGTGTGGTGTATTTGTGGTGAAAAGAAAAGTAGAAAAGTAGAGTGAAGACAGGAAGACAGGTCCAGAATGTGAAAGTACAATAGTATTAAAAGAGAGTAAGAATGAAGTGCAGCAAATCAGTTTATTGAGCCTAACCGGAACTGAACCTCAGCATAAGTGGATGCTTCTCATCAGTTAAAACATTGAGTTACCTTCCCTTCTTGTAGATAGTGAGTCTCTTGTAGGCAGTGAGCCTCTTGTGAGCAGAGTGCTCAAGCAGTGAGCCGTAATTGGCAAGTGCCATTTTGTTCTATCTATTCTTCTAACAGAGTATAATATCTTGGGTTAATCACCCCTTGGTTTTTCCCTTAACAAGGTTTCCACATGAAAATCTTTGTGTCATGTGTATTGGTGTTATTTCCATTTCATGATTATGCTTTCTTATTTGATTTGATGTTGCACTAACTGTTAAGAAAGTTTAGAAAGTTAAAATATTAGGATAACTGATTCACCCCCCCTCTCAGTTATCAACAATTAGTATCAGAGCCAAGTTCCTCTGAACAGAGCCTAACAGCTTGAGGAAGATCTGGAAATTCAAATGGATATGTATGGTTTGAAGGAACAACTTCAGTCTGCCCTAGACGACCTTGAACATTCCAACTTTGAAGTCAATGAATTGAAGGAAAGACTTAAACAGGCTGATGATTTCATAAATGAATTAAAAGGGAAACTAAGCATCTCTATGAAGAAGAGAAGGGAACTACTTCAACAATTGGCAAGTCAAGGTGAAGCAAACGATACAAATGAAGACCTGAAGGAGAAAACTAAGTTATGTGAAAATTTGTCAAAAGAGGTCATTATGGTAAGACATGAAATGGAATTAGGAGTTATGAAATTCACCCAAGAAATTGAAGAAAAAAGAAAAATTGAAGATGATCTAAGACAATCTCTCAAGGAGAAATTAGAAGACTGCCACAACATGGATAGAATAATCAGACATCTTGAATCTGATCTTGAAGATGCTAGAGGTAATGAAGAAAAACTTGAGGATCAAATTGACACTCTTAAAAGGGATCTTCAAACAACAAATGAATACAAAGAGAAATTCAAAATAAGCTTTGCTCAACTTGAAGTTCTTCTTGAAAGCCAAAAGAAGGTAGATGACAAGTGTGGTTTAGGATATGAGAAAGGTGAAAGCTCCGGATCCAGTCAAAAGAATTTTGGATCAGGAAATCCAAGGGACAAGCCTAGAAGACCTCCGATAAGGCAACCCAATGCTCAAAGATATCCATCCTTTAATGGATACTACCACAACTACAATAACTTTGGTCACAAAGCTAATCAATGTAGAAAAAGAATGAATCAAACCAATTCATCCTTCTCTGGACAGTGCTTCAATTGCAAAAGGTATGGTCACAAATCTCATGAATGTAGAAATACGCAAATGAATAATTCATTCAATGGTAGATGCTTTGCATGCAATAGAGTGCGTCATATGGCTAATCAGTGTAGATCAAGAGTATATTAGTCAAATATGCAAAGAAATGTTGTCTACTACATTTGCAATAGATCCAGTCATACTACCAAATTCTGCAGAAGCAAGAATCAGGTTAAAAAGGGTCTAGTACACCATAATTAGAATCAAGACAAAGGAAAAGGAAAAGTGAATGCGGATGAAGTTAAAGGTGAGATGAACAAGATTTGGGTAAAGAGAAGTACAGAGAATGTAGGGGATGGATCCGCACCAAAAACTGGTGCTGATATTCCTTCCAGAAATTAAAAAGGGAGCTTTAGCTCAGGGGGAGACACAAGGAAAAACATTTTCCCCCAGCCAGTCAATTGGTACCTATAATCGGCACATGAAAGGCTGCGGATCAAAGGGCTTTTAGAGAAATGCCTAGATAAGCCATGATAAAGATTTGAAAAGATCCGCATGAAGATTTAAAGAGTCTAATTCCTTCAGATAGATCCGGTTTAACAGACTTTCGGTAAAAGAAGGCTTCTTACAAGTTTGGTCCAGTGTGATTCTAAAATTGAGACATCTTGATATGTGGATAAATCAAATGGTTAAGGAAAGTAAGAAAGCTCATTTTTATTCACCAAGGACAACTCTGAGTATATTACAATGATCCAGAAAGAGATCTATTTCAGAATAAGAAAAATAGAGCAACCAGAATAACTTAAGTTGTGCATTTATTGTAGTATGAATTTAGGGCTTTTCTTGCAAATAAAAGGGTTCATGTGCTCGTCATTTGTACATTTGCATTCGAAAAGAAAGAAAGGAGAGCTCTGCAACAAATTGCTTCAAACTTCTCAAAGACCAACCATTGGAGTTGATTCAATTAGCAAATCACTCAACTTCACTCCGCGAACCCTACAAGCGCAAAAGGTATTTTCCGTTATAAAAAATCTCTCTATAAAATCCTTGGATGATGGGTACTCTAAATATAGGGAAGATCACTAATAGGCCTCACCCCAAATTCAAGAAACATCCTGTTGTGTGGTTACACAACACGCCCCATTTTAACTCATCAAAACAGGGACCCAACTTTTGGCTTGGCTTGTGTTGTCTGCTTTCTGGCGGTTTGGTAAAAATGAGTCAGGTGCATCATCATCATGATATTCGACGAGGTTGGTCATCATCATGAGGTCAGTTTGTCAAAGTTCATATTTTGTTTCTATGACCTCATATTTAGAAAGAGCTTGAAATTCCATGCAGGTTTCCCTTTTACATCACTTGAAAATTCGTCCATATGAGGGAGTTATGCACAGTCAAAGTTTTGGTCAAACCTGATAATCGTATGAGGATCATCATATTTTTATCCTCAGTCATGTTGTCAAGATCATCATGATCTTGATCTATCACCTGATAAAAATCATGCAGTCCCAATATCCGGACGTCAATTTTAGGTGATAGTGCCCTTTACCCGTCAAATGACCTTAGGCGCATCGTGAGCATAATGTTTTGAGTGTAACCCGATATTTCATAACAACGAGCATCATGATATTTTTAACATCACCTGATATTATAATATCGTGCTGATATTATAATATCACCCTGCTTAGAAAATCCACCATCTGCATAATTTGCATGCGCATATCAGAGTCCTATCGGAAGGTCATCATCCTGATCTTTTAAGGGAGGGTGATATTCCATTCCTTAGCATGATCATATTTTAAATATCACCCTAGCGCTAACCTGATGATGACCTCAACTCATCCTCATGCTTCGAAGACAGAATATGATGGTTACGTCATCATGATATTCGATGAGGAGGATCATCATATTTTTATCCTGTCATGTTGTCAAGATCATCATGATCTTGTTTGTCTACCCGATATTTCGTAATGTCCTCCTGCCGAGAAATATGACCTTTTGCAAATATCCTGATGACGTCATCCCGATCTGATAAACGAAGAAGCAAATATCAGGATGACATCATCATCACATTTCCCTTCGGCAGGATATTTTCCAAAGCATGATCCGGTTCGCGAATATGATGATGACGTCATGTTCTAAAGTTTAACAAAAGCCCCAAATATCCTGATGATCATCATCATCCTAATCTTTCGAGGGGGTTACCTTGGCCGCAAAGGGGTCATATTTCATTCACCACCTGATCATCTTCCTTAGGTGACCCGATATTACATTTATCCCCTGATCTTAACTAAACATGACGGTGACGTCATCTTTTGCATTTTAATGAAGCCCGGATATGACGATGACGTCACCATCATATTCCTTTCCTCCGCAGCAGGATCATATTCCAAATCCTCCTATTTTCCTTCGACATGATGATGATGATGATGTCATTCTTTTCCCCAATATACAGAACTGGATTTGAAATAAATTGAAAAGTAGTTATTTCCTTGTATATTTTGAGACACATGATTATATTTGGAACCCGATATACATGAAAATGGGTGGGAAAACAAAATGATAGAAATTTGAAAGCCTGATTGCCTGTAGCTACATATTTTGGAGGCCTGGTTAATAAAATGTTTAAATTCCTATTGTTTATCCACATGATGATGAACTTAATGTTTGTCTGTTTATTGCAGGAAGTCCCTGAGATGCTGAAGCTGATAATTACAAAGTTGCACAAGGAGGCAACATGAACCAGAAATGAGGAGGATATTGTCAAATATGCTGTTTGCCAACTGGAGACCGAATCAAATCAACGATGCTGGAATATTCTGTGCCAGCTGTACATTTGCCAACTGGCGAAGCATGTGCTTTTCATCTGGACCGTTGATTATTATGAGAGGATCCTGATCCTTGGATCATTGTAACTGTTTTCTGGCATTTGTTCTATATAAAGGCCAGAACCTGAGGCATAATATATACATTGATAGACATAGGAACATCTGGCAAGAAGGCCAATTACTGTAGAATCAATTAGGAGATCGGATTACTGAGACTAATGAGGATAGAATTGTTGAAATGTCAAGGTTCTTTCTTCAGATCACTGTAAATGTACCTGTTCTTGAGCATACTGAATGGATATGAAGTTTCAGATTACATCCTGATTGTAAATTTTACGTAATCTTCATGTTGATTTCTGGATATGTACTGGTGAATGCTGTGTTCAACTGGAAGCGCTTTCATTTCATTACATGTTGTTGTCAACTTTTCCTTTGAAGATTTGCACTGGATCATGCGGATTTGTGGAATGTCCTGGTGAAGTATGATTTTAGTTTCCTTCTTTTCATTGCATGTATGGGAGCTTGTATGTGGATCAGTGATCTAAGTCAAGTAGTTTTGGGAATCTCATTCTTTAACCCTTTTCTTTTTTTTAATTTCATAAATTCATCATCATAACTGCAAATCATGATAAATAACAAGCAGAACAGAGAAATATGCCGACATCCCATAGGTAACTGAAAATCATTAGCGTATTTGAGTTAAATGCATGCAGTATTGAAAATATCATGCAGAGAATCATAAATAATGGTAGAAATCATGCAAATATCAGCCTGTAGGCACATTATTTGACTAAATTCATAGTGCAGAGGTAGAATTATTGGAGATTTATGCAGAGCAGACATATAGAGCAGGATATTTGAAGGAATGATGATGAACTTTGCAGAAATACGTAAGGCCCCTGAATGGAAAACAGCAACACACATCAACCACTGAGTAACGTCAGTAGATTAAGACCTAATCAACGGAGACTTGGGATCATGAGTTCTCTGAATTCATCGTATCTTTCAAGATGAGTAAAGGTTGTTGTGTAACTTTTATTCTATGTTTGTGAATGACTAACATCACCACCAACATAAATTGGCACTAGAAGGAGGGCAGAACTGGAAAAGACACTACTGCTTCAGTCATCATTCATTTTATGCAGGCCCCTCGCTTCTAACGCAACATAAATTGGTGCTAGAAGGAGGGCGTGAGCTGTGAATTTTTGGATTTCTGCAAATATTACATAAATATTTCAGCATTTGAGTTAAATGTCTGCAAATATCTCTTATCTGAGATGTTTTGGTTGCACCTTTGCCAAGATCTAGCCCAAAGCCTCAAATATTTGTTTGATTTTCTGAGCTTTCAAGTTTTATTCTGAGATATGATGGATCTCCTTAAAATTTCAAAATACTAAAAAATTGAAAATAGAGTCTCATTTTGATGGATGTATATGAAGGCAATTGTCAAGTTAACATTCCTTTATTTCAAGAAACTTTGAATAGGCAGCTTTACCCTCATAGTTTGTCTAACTTTGGTTTATCTACCTGTTGCAGGATACACCAGACTGTGGAACACAGTGAAATTAATTGTTTAACTTTCCTTACAAGGTTGGATTTATATTTGAAAAGACTAATATTCTTCCCGGATGTGTTCAGGGCCGAAATTTGCCAGGAAAATGAAGAAGTCTGGCAGGAAAATGAACAAATTCTGGAGCAACAAGCAGATGCAGCACCAGAAGTTATTAGTTGTCCAGACACTGAAGTGGATCATTCTGAAGATTTTGAATTATACTTGTCTAGAAATATACAGTGTAGTCAAATATTAGGTTTATCCACTGATGATGTCTTGATTGAAAGCTGGTGCAGATTACATGATGAAGAGCATTCAGAGAGAGATTGCTACCCTTGCTTGGTCATGTTGAAAAAGACTCTAGAAAATACAATAGCTGAATCGGTTATAAAAGGTAATGAAGAGGAAACATCTTTCCTGGATTCATTTTATGGTGAGATTGATAGGAGTTCTCTACTTCCTAATACAAGTAAGGACCAGTCAGTATGCAGGTATGAATCTTGTGAAAATTTTAGAGAAGAAACCACTCATCAGGATAATATTATTTTTTCTGATCCCAATACTTTTGATAAAGAAGATGAAACGTCTTTCCTGGAGTCATTCTATGGTAAAGAGAAGTGTAAACAGATAGTAGAGCAATTTAAATTCACTCCTGATGATGAAGTTCCTATAGTGGTAACTCAGGAAGTCATAGAAAATAAAATAAATGCTGATTTATCACCTAACTGGGTTGAATTGAATGATCAAATGCAAGAATGTTGCAGGTTAATGGAACCAGATCCTTTACTAGATAGAAGATGTGAATTATTTAATGAACAATTCCTGAAAGATGAAGATGTAGAAGACTTTGGAGTTGTTATGCATAATTAGATGTCATTCCAGAAATATTTTGAGAATGAAACAGGGGAGTGTCCTTATCAAGTGAAAGTTGTTTCTCTTTTACAGTCAAGTGATTTAGAAATGATAAATTTCTGTATATCAGGTTGTGATAATAAAGATACTTATTTAGATGCTGATGTGCAGGAAATTGAAGAAAATATTGAGAAGTTTCCTGAACTGGAGGATAAACTGAGCATCCAGAATGAAGGGATAAAGTTGGATAAAGATGGAGAATTAATACATCAAGAGTCATACATCCTTCAATTTGAAGAGAGACCAGACACTGAGCCAAGCAGTGAAAATATAATGACAAATGGAAGATCAACTGCCAATGAAGAAGCATGTCCAACAAAATCAGAAATACATCAGGTTGTATTTCTCCTTTCCACAGTGAATGATGTTGATTACTATTTTGATTATGGAAATTCATGAGATAGGACATGCACATGGATTAATCATGAACATGATGAGCTTCCTCAGTTGCTGATCATCAAGAGTTATTCTGTTGAATACAGTGAATCCAGAATATCAGAATATTTTTCAGAATATAAAGATAAATTTGCTAGGTTGAGAACCATAACTAATACCCTAATGCTCCTGCACAATCAAAAGAAGTATGCAAATACAGGTGTATTTGGGTCGTTTGCTGGTTTTTGTTTGCCTAGTAGTGGTTTGTATATAATTTTGTAGGTTAGTTGTTTGTACAGTTTGCTTGTTTTGCTTTCTTGTTCTATTTCTTTTGTTTCCTTTCGTAGGTTAGCTGTTTGTACAGGTTGCTTTTTGCTTTGCGTTGTTGAGTCTTTATTTTGGTTGGGCAAAACTGGTGCACCTTATTACTTAAGAACACTACATAAATTGTTAGAATTCAAAAGTTGAATATAAGTTTTTACATAGGTTGTAACTCATATCAGTATAGGTATTCTTGATCAGGTCTGTGGTATCATATTCATCAGTACTACTTTTCTTGAGTCAAGGTGATCCTCACAATGACACACCTAACAGCCTTGGGTTTGTTGAACATATCAGTGTAGGGGTTAAGTGAAAAATCTAAAGGTTGCCCTTGCTACCATTGCAATTCTCAACTTAATTTCAACAAGTGACCATTCCTTGTATCATGAGGCTACAACTGTTATATCTTAAGAATTAAATTCAAAATATAAAATAAATAAAATAATAAAATGGATTTTCTAAAATCCAGATTAAGTCATCTAAGTAACTCTACCGGAGCTATAGACGCTTGCTGGCAGTGGGGCTCTACTTAGGAGAATTGCAACGATAACCTTGCCGGGGCTATGGACGCCTGCTGGCAGCAAGGCTCTATCCGGTTGGCTATGAGGGATGAACCAAACTACGTATCTTAACACTAGTCATTGACTTATTTAACTCACTTTCAAGATGAGTATATGAATCACATGCACACAATTGATCCCTTATAAATTCATTGTTACATTGATGAACATGATACCAGTTAGAAAGGATTAGGATGCTCATGCTTAATAGGAGTTGGAAATTTATGTTTTAATTTATCCTCACCTTTTGAATTATTTGAATTTTGTTGTTTTCTTTGGTGGCAAGTTTTTGTGTGGTTACACAACACGCCCCATTTTAACTCATCAAAACAGGGACCCAACTTTTGGCTTGGCTTGTGTTGTCTGCTTTCTGGCGGTTTGGTAAAAATGAGTCAGATGCATCATCATCATGATATTCGACGAGGTTGGTCATCATCATGAGGTCAATTTTTCAAAGTTTATATTTTGTTTCTATGACCTCATATTTAGAAAGAGCTTGAAATTCCATGCAGGTTTCCCTTTTACATCACTTGAAAATTCGTCCATATGAGGGAGTTATGCACAGTCAAAGTTTTGGTCAAACCTGATAATCATATGAGGATCATCATATTTTTATCCTCAGTCATGTTGTCAAGATCATCATGATCTTGATCTATCACCCGATAAAAATCATGCAGTCCCAATATCCGGACGTCAATTTTAGGTGATAGTGCCCTTTACCCGTCAAATGACCTTAGGCGCATCGTGAGCATAATGTTTTGAGTGTAACCCGATATTTCATAACAATGAGCATCATGATATTTTTAACATCACCTGATATTATAATATCATGCTGATATTATAATATCACCCTGCTTAGAAAATCCACCATCTGCATAATTTGCATGCGCATGTCAGAGTCCTATCGGAGGGTCATCATCCTGATCTTTTAAGGGAGGGTGATATTCCATTCCTTAGCATGATCATATTTTAAATATCACCCTAGCGCTAACCTGATGATGACCTCAACTCATCCTCATGCTTCGAAGACAGAATATGATGGTTACGTCATCATGATATTCGATGAGGAGGATCATCATATTTTTATCCTGTCATGTTGTCAAGATCATCATGATCTTGTTTGTCTACCCGATATTTCGTAATGTCCTCCTGCCGAGAAATATGACCTTTTGCAAATATCCTGATGATGTCATCCCGATCTGATAAACGAAGAAGCAAATATCAGGATGACATCATCATCACATTTCCCTTCGGCAGGATATTTTCCAAAGCATGATCCGGTTCGCGAATATGATGATGACGTCATGTTCTAAAGTTTAACAAAAGCCCCGAATATCCTGATGATCATCATCATCCTGATCTTTCGAGGGGGTTACCTTGGCCGCAAAGGGGTCATATTTCATTCACCACCTGATCATCTTCCTTAGGTGACCCGATATTACATTTATCCCCTGATCTTAACTAAACATGACGGTGACGTCATCTTTTGCATTTTAATGAAGCCCGGATATGACGATGACGTCACCATCATATTCCTTTCCTCCGCAGCAGGATCATATTCCAAATCCTCCTATTTTCCTTCGACATGATGATGATGATGATGTCATTCTTTTCCCCAATATACAGAACCGGATTTGAAATAAATTGAAAAGTAGTTATTTCCTTGTATATTTTGAGACACATGATCATATTTGGAACCCGATATACATGAAAATGGGTGGGAAAACAGAACGATAGAAATTTGAAAGCCCGATTGCCTGTAGCTACACATTTTGGAGGCCTGGTTAATAAAATGTTTAAATTCCTGTTGTTTATCCACATGATGATGAACTTAATGTTTGTCTGTTTATTGCAGGAAGTCCCCGAGATGCTGAAGCTGATAATTACAAAGTTGCACAAGGAGGCAACATGAACCAGAAATGAGGAGGATATTGTCAAATATGCTGTTTGCCAGCTGGAGACCGAATCAAATCAAAGATGCTGGAATATTCTATACCAGCTGTACATTTGCCAACTGGCGAAGCATGTGCTTTTCATCTGGACCGTTGATTACTATGAGAGGATCCTGATCCTTGGATCATTGTAACTATTTTCTGGCATTTGTTCTATATAAAGGCCAGAACCTGAGGCATAATATATACATTGATAGACATAGGAACATCTGGCAAGAAGGCCAATTACTGTAGAATCAATTAGGAGATCGGATTACTGAGACTAATGAGGATAGAATTGTTGAAATGTCAAGGTTCTTTCTTCAGATCACTGTAAATGTACCTGTTCTTGAGCATACTGAATGGATATGAAGTTTCAGATTACATCCTGATTGTAAATTTTACGTAATCTTCATGTTGATTTCTGGATATGTACTGGTGAATGTTGTGTTCAACTGGAAGCGCTTTCATTTCATTACATGTTGTTGTCAACTTTTCCTTTGAAGATTTGCACTGGATCATGTGGATTTGTGGAATGTCCTGGTGAAGTATGATTTTAGTTTCCTTCTTTTCATTGCATGTATGGGAGCTTGTATGTGGATCAGTGATCTAAGTCAAGTAGTTTTGGGAATCTCATTCTTTAACCCTTTCCTTTTTTTTTAATTTCATAAATTCATCATCATAACTGCAAATCATGATAAATAACAAGCAGAACAGAGAAATATGCCGACATCCCATAGGTAACTGAAAATCATTAGCGTATTTGAGTTAAATGCATGCAGTATTGAAAATATCATGCAGAGAATCATAAATAATGGTAGAAATCATGCAAATATCAGCCTGTAGGCACATTATTTGACTAAATTCACATTGCAGAGGTAGAATTATTGGAGATTTATGCAGAGTAGACATATAGAGCAGGATATTTGAAGGAATGATGATGAACTTTGCAGAAATACGTAAGGCCCCTGAATGGAAAACAGCAACACACATCAACCACTGAGTAACGTCAGTAGATTAAGACCTAATCAACGGAGACTTGGGATCATGAGTTCTCTGAATTCATCGTATCTTTCAAGATGAGTAAAGGTTGTTGTGTAACTTTCATTCTATGTTTGTGAATGACTAACATCACCACCAACACATCCCTACAAATCTTTGGAAATAGTTCCCCTAGGAGCATTTTCTAGTGTACCGCATGGTGTATTGCACACAGAAGATATTAGGGTTTACATTCATGCAAACATTAAAGAATTCGGTGAGTTCAAATTGAGGGATATCTTCCACAAACAACTAATAGATGATTCTTTTGATCTCAAACCCCAATTCAAGGCCCTCTGGGACAAGCACTTTGCACAATGCATATATTTCCCCTATTTTGCTAACGATGAATGGGTCAGGTATATTTTGAGTAGGATACATGATAATTTCATATGGTTAAATGGACCATTGAAGATCACAAAAGATGCCATTAGGGTAGTTACCAGATTGCACTCATCCAGTTGGATTCCTATTTTTAAATCTGTCAAGAATCAAACTGTGAGTGAGGCTACCAGATCAAAGTTTGACAAAAGAGCAATGACAGTAGATGACATCACTGATCCGGATGTCAAGTTTACCTCCATGATCATTGGATACAAGATATATCATTCTAGCAGGGAGAATTCAGTACCTAGAACTGCCATCTACACTACTTATGAAATGTTAAGAAAGGATGCAGACTACAATCTTTGTCAGCTCCTTTTAAACCAACTCTTGAAGAATCTGCAGAAAATAAAGAAAGATAAAAAGAATTCATTCAAGTATGGTGGATTGATACTGTGCTTGTTCTTCTACTTTATGAATGAGATTCCCGGATCCAGTGGATGGGTATGGTAGAATGACAGACCAGTTGCTATACAAATCAAGGATTATTTGTATGGATTTGTTGATGACAAAGCACAAAACATAGCTCTCTGGGGTTTCTTCAAAAACTTTCAGAATATGATGCAAGCTAGAGAGAGAATTCCCCAATCTCTAGTTGAGAAATACAAAGACATAGTATGCTTTATGGTAGAGACTAATCAATGTCTAATGGAGGTAGTAGAACCAAGAACAGTGTAGATCATGCCAATGGGGTATGAGGTGGATGAGAAAATTGTAGAACTGCATGTTCAGTACATGCTAAGTCAACCAAGGGATCCCAAGGCAGAAAGGTTTGGAACCTTTGAAGAGCTGAGTGTGAAGATCCATGTTGAGTTAAGGCAACTGGAGATGAAGAGAAAGGTAAGAAAAGAAGTAGAGAATATTGCAAAAGATTTTGGCATCTCAAAAGAGGCACTTGCCGACAATAGAGAAAAGATGGAAAGGGCAGAGAAAGAAAAGGAAGAGGCAGAAACGGAAAGTGCTCCAGTAGAATCTTCCACCTGGACCAAATCATCAAAGAAATTTGCACCTGCCACTGCTAAAAGCTCAAGGGCATCAAAACCGAAAGCAAGATCATCTGGCAAAGGAGAGAAGAGAACTAAGACAAAAGCCACAAGATCTTATGCTAGTCAAAAAGATGAAGAGGAGACTGAATCTAATGAAGAAGTCAAGAAAATGAAGAAATAGAAAAAAACATTTGGTGAACCCTCTACTGGTCAAGGTGAAGAAGAAAAGGCGGAGGAATTTGTTGAAAAACCCACTCTTCACATTGATGACATCATCAAATCAGTTATAGTGGATGGAAATCTTTAGCCAATGGTTGAATTCTATGATGATTATGGTGAAGCTGATTAAAAGATACTGCAAGATGCCACAATCAGGTATCTAAACATCTACAACAAAGCATTCATTGAAATTATATCTCTAATCCCCAAAAGCTTAGAGAAGGAACTTGAAATAAGGAAGAACAATGCCCAAGCCAAAGATCTAGAAATTCGGGAGCAGATAGCTATTCAGCTCTATCCTTCAATCACTCAGAAACAAATGAATATGATCTTCAAAGATTGCAAGGATGAGTTCCAAAGCAAAGCTAGAATGAATCAGCTCATGCTTGGAGAAACTAATAAAGTAGCAAATGAAACAAAAGAGATCCTCCTGAATGCCTTCAAAAGATTCAATCTTCTGGTTATAGAGGACTTAGGTGTTAATCCCTTGGCCACAAGTGTTGAAGAAGAATCTACTGAGGCAATGACAAAAGAGGTAGTGGACACCAGTGAAGATAAGGGCTTGGAATCTTTTGCTCCGGAAGAGGTGGCCCATGAAAAAAACAATCACTCCTCCGGTTTCCCCTACTGACTCCAGATCCAAAGGAGAAGAAAGAAAAGAGGAGAAAGAAAAAGAAGATGACAGCTCCAAGACTGCAAAAGAGAAGAAGAATCTGTCTCCGGCAAGAGACACTGCAGAAATTGTCAAAGAATTCCTAAACAAAGAGACAATGGAGATTGATGAACCGGAACTTCTACAAGGACCATTTGATTTTGATTCTTTTTCTCTAGTACAAACAATGAAGATAGCTTCATTTGCTAATGCCAAGGCCAAAGAAAAACTCTTGAAGTCTCACATGGAAGACTGTGAGCTTATAGAAGCTGCGTCCGGTGTGCTTGAAAAGATCATGCCATCTTTTCAGAAGGATCCCTCATCCTTCTCATCTAGTAATCTCAAATCTCTAATCAATAGTGTTAGCACACATTTTGATTCCCTAGAGGAGTCAGCAGAAGATTAGGTCTGGAAGGAATTCTTGGCAAAAATATTATCAGAGCTACAAGGGCTAATAACTAATGATAGGAGGAATATGAATATTGGGATAAAAAGCTTAGACAATGCCCTTAAAGATGGTGGGGAAATATACAAATTTTGTTTATCATGGTCCAAAGTAACATTGGATATTGAGAAGAGAGTGAAAGAACAGGAGGACAAACTAACAAATTTATCTAAGAATTTTGATCCTCTCTCATCTTCCATAATAAATCAAGAATGTCAGACTATTGCAGTCTTGAATGAAATCAAGAAGCTTGAGAAGGAAAAGAAAAATAGAATAAGCAGGTTGGGTGAACTTAGAGGGATAATTATCCCTAAGTTAGAGGTCATGCATGAGGCCATAAAAGAAGCTCAAACCACAACCCGGACCAGTGATTCGACAGATCTAAAAAGGGCAGACGCGTTTGCATTCCTGTTGAGTGGTCACATCTCAATTTTGGACAGGATGAATCAAAGTTGGGCAACATAATTTGTCCAATTGAAGACAACTTGTGTAGACATACTTCAGTATATGTAAGTATGCTATATGTATATACTTATGCGGCTAAGTATAGTTGAAATTTTGAAAAAAATTTATGTACGGACCCTACCCTTTTCCATTGATGTCAAAGGAGTGATGAGCAGTGAAAATGAGGAATCCAGCTAAGAGGGAGCTCTAGAAAATGTACATAGAGACAGAGCATCAGCCAAGGGGGAGTATAGTGTGACACTTAGTCATTTTTCGCTAAGTGTTGCCATCAATGCCAAAGGGGGAGATTGTTGGCAAGAGACACTATATGGATTCATGAATGTTGTCATTGATGGCAACAAAGGTTATCCCACACATCCGCAAGACATGATGAGTCTCTACCGAAAGTCAGATTGAAGAAATGTTATGATCTAGTAAGCAAGAACAGAGCAGTCAGCAAGGTTTGACAGTCAGGTTCAAATCTCTCTGAGGAAGTATTTTAGTGAAGTGCGGATTTGGGAAAGTCAAGAGGAGTACCTTGACTAATAGGTTCCAAGGATTTAGCCTCCGGTGATGGAAGGGTGAAGAGATATGAGCACTTGAGTATTGGGTTCCTATTTGGCAGAGTAGACAGAGGAAGAACTGTACCGGTAGAGTGTCAGATCCTAATCTGGAAGAGATGTTACTAATGAATAAGTTTCTTAAGGTATCATTCATGATTGGCCAACATGATCGATGACTTCTACAAGCATCTCCTAGATCCGCATCACTTGGTAAGCAAGGATCCAGCCGACAGATCAAAGCTTGGGAAAATATTGACTATTCTGAATGCTGATTAGAAAGGTGATGAAATCACTTATGCGGATATATATACAAGATGGATTTAGATGTGAAGGTGTGTGTGGTGTATTTGTGGTGCGAAGAAAAGCAGAAAAGTAGAGTGAAGATAGGAAGACAGGTCCGGAATGTGAAAGTATAGCAGTATTAAAAGAGAGTAAGAATGAAGTGCAGCAGATCAGTTTATTGAGCCTAACTGGAACTGAACCTCAGCATAAGTGGATGCTTCTCATCAGTTAAAACATTGAGTTACCTTCCCTTCTTGTAGGAAATGAGTCTCTTGTAGGTAGTGAGCCTCTTGTGAGCAGTGTGCTCAGGCAGTGAGCCCTAATTGGCAAGTGTCATTTTGTTCTATCTATTCTTCTAACAGTGAATAATATCTTGGGTTAATCACCCCATGGTTTTTCCCTTAACAGGGTTTCCATGTCAAAATCTTTGTGTCATGTGTATTGGTGTTATTTCCATTTCATGATTATGCTTGCTTATTTGATTTGATGTTGCACTAACTGTTAAGAAAGTTCAGAAAGTTGAAATATTAGGATAACTGATTCACCCCCCCTCTCAGTTATCAACAACTCGGGCTACATCCAGCAACAAAGAGTCTAATATTATTATCCAACAAATCAAACCGATTACAACCAACAATCCTTGCAACTCAATACCACTGCAAAATGCTACAATATAATATCAACAAAAACCCTAACCCTTAGTTGTTTTTATCAAGACTTATGTTGGTTACAAAAGAATTTTTTTATTTTATTTTTTTATGTTGGCCAGTAGAAAAATAACTCTCGATGCCTTTATAAACTAATAAAATTTGTTTAAGGTTTCAAGGGCACTACCCCTCAACCCTGCCCTATATTGCAATAGGGAGTACGCTAGGGGTGTTGCCCCTGGACCCCACAGGGGGTGCTACCCCTTGATCCTATCTTGGGGGCGTTGCCCCCAAACCCCCGTTAAATAATTTGGGGGGAAATCACACTGATAAAAGTGGGAAAAAGTTAACCTTCAATTTTGATTAGGCTCCATTTAACAATAGGGGCAATGTGTGATGTGAAAGAGCTACCTAAAGGATGGTGGATACAACTCAAGTTTTTTTACATATGGCGCTTGTGAACAGGTTTTCACCATGGTACTTATCTAGGGTGCCACTAAAGTGGTTTTCACCATTGGACGAATTTATTTATATTATTTTTATTATTTTTATTATTTTAATTTTTTTGTGATTTTTTAAACTAGGATACTTTGAGTCAGGTATGGAATCATTTAAGATGGGTTATGTTTATAGGTTCTTCAAAAGATTGACTTTCTAGAGTTGAAAGTTGGTAAGCTCATGATCCATAGCTTTTGGTTACTACAAAAGGTCCTAGCCAGTTAGGTTTGAACTTCCCTTTATTTTCATGATCATCTAGATTTCTTTGATTTTCGTTTAGTACAAGATCTCCAATCTCAAATTTACGAGGCTTCATTTTCTTGTTGTAACCTTGCTGAAGGTGATTTTGATAAACTTTCAGATGATTAAGAGTTGTAAGTCGCTTCTAGTCCAATAGTTCAAGCTCTTGTAATCTTGACACATGATATTCTTCATCTAAAACTACATGTAATGATACTCTCAAATCTAGGAGCTCAATCTCAATGGGTAAAATAGCTTTTGATTCATAGACCAAGGAGTAAGGTGCGGCACCAGTTGGAGTGTAGATACTGGTTTAATAGGCCCATAAGGCGGGGTTAAGTTATAAGTGCCAATCGCGACCAGCCTCATTCACTGTTTTCTTCAAAATTTTGAGGAGAGTCTTATTGGTTACTTCAGCTTAACCATTGCTTTGCAGATAATAAGGAGTACAAAAGTGGTGTTGAATCTTGAATTTGTTACAAAGATCTTTGACATCCTGATTCTTAAAAGGTCAACCATTATCTGTGACTATGGCCTAAGGAATACCATAATGGCAAATGATGTAATGGAAGATGAAATTATATATTTGTTTTCTGGTTATGTAAGTAAGATGAATGGCTTCAACCCATTTGGTGAAGTATTCGGTAGTGGTGATGATAAATTTGTGGTCATCTGAGGAAGTGGGATGTATTTTTCCAATGAGATCGAGCCCCCATTGTGAGAATGACCATGGAGTAGTGATAGTTTGCAATTCTTGTGCGGGTGCATGAATTAAATCACTATGATGTTGATGTGGCATACATTTCTTGACAAAATCATGTGCATCCTACTCCATAGTAGGTCAGTAATATCCTATCTGAAGTAATTTCTTGACTAAGGAAGGACCACTAGAGTGAGCACCACAGATGTTGTTGGCAAGAGACACTGTGTGGCTTCATGAGTGTTGTCATTGATTGCAACAAAGTCCATCCCACACATCTGCAGGACAAGGTGTGTCTATACTGGAAGTCAGATTGAAGAGTATTTTGGTTCGATGACCAAGAACAGAGCATGCAACAAGGTTTGACAATCAGGTCCGAATCTCTTAGAGAAAGTATTTCAGTAAAATGTGGACTTGGGGAAGTTAAGAGGAGTACCATGACTAATATATTGCAGGGATTGAGCCTCCGGTGATGAAAGAGTAAAGAGATATGAGCACCTAAGTGTTAGGTTCCTATTTGGTAGAGTAGACTGTGGAAGACCTGATCGACAGAGCATCAGACCTTAATCTGGATGAGATATTGATGGTAATCAAGTTTCTTAATGGATCATTCATGATTCACTGACATGATTGATGACTTCTCTAAGCATCTCTTTGATACGCATCACTTGGTAAGCAAGGATTCAGCTGAAAGACCAGAGTTTGGGAAAATATTGAGTATTCCAAATGCCAACTAGAAAGATGTTGAAATCCTTTGTATGGATATATATACCAGATGGATTTTGATGAGAAGGTGTGTGTGGTGAATGGTGTAGTGCAAAAAAAAGAATAGAGCAGTGTGGAAGCAGTAATATTGGTCTGATATGTGACAGGATAGCAACACCAAAGAAGAGGAAGAATGAAGTGCAGTAGATCAGTGTATTGAGCCTAACCAGAACTAAACCAAGAATGAATCAGCCTAATTCATCCTTCTCCGGACAGTGTTTCAATTGCAAAAGGTATGGTCACAAATCTCATGAGTGTAGAAATATACAAATGAATAATTCATTCAATGGTAGATGCTTTGCATGCAATAGAATGAGATATATGGCTAATCAGTGTAGATCAAGAGGATATCAGTCAAATTTGCAAAGAAATGTTGTTTGCTACAATTGCAATAGATCCGGTCATATTGCCAAATTTTGTAGAAGTAAGAATCAGGATAAAAGGGGTCCAGTGCATCATAATCAAAATCAAGACAAAGGAAAAGGAAAAGTGAATGCAGAAGAAATTCAAAGGGAGATGAACAAGATTTGGGTAAAAAGAAGTACAAAAAATGTTGGGGATGGATCCGCACCAGAATCTCGTGATGATATTCCTTCTGAAAACTAAATAAGATGAGCTCTGGCTCAGGGGGAGTCAAGAAAGAAAAACAAATTTCCCCAGCTAGATAATTAGTGCCTCAAATTGGCACAAAGAAAATTGTGGATTAAAGGGTTCTCAGAGAAACATCTAAAGAAGCCTTGGTAAAGATGTGGAAGATCCACAAGAAGAGTTGAAGAGTCTAATCTTCAAAGATTGATCTGGTTTGACAGTTTTCCAGTAAAAGCTGGATTTTCACTGTTTGATCCGGTGTGATTCTAAACTGAAACATCTGGATCTGCAGATAAAGGGGATGATTCGAGGAAAGTAGAGACATTGAAATTAATCACTAAGATCAACTCTAAGTACATCTCAGTGATCCAAAAAAATCTCTCTCATGATAAGGCAACCGGAATAACTTAAGTTGTGTATTTATTACAAAATGAAATTAGGGTTTGCTCAGAGATAAAAGGGTTCATTTGCTTGTCATTTGCACATTTGCATTAGTGAAAAAGATAAGAAGAGCTCTGCAAACAAATTTGCTTCATCTCTCTCAAGGATCAATTGCAGAATTCAAGTCAACCGGAGATCTTTTCAGCTCTTTTCGTGAACCCTAGAGGCGTAAAAAGGTACTTTTCGCTCTTGTAAATCTCTCTCTAAATCTGTTGAAAGATGGCTACTCCAAATCACTGATAGGCCACACCCTAAATTCAAGAAACACCCTTATAAATCTCTAGAAGTAGATCCTATAGGCACATTCTCTAGCATTCTGCATGGGGTTTTACATGTTGAAGACATTAGGGCATACATTCATGCGAATATTGACGAATTCAAGGAATCCAAGCTGATGGATTTATATCATAAGCAACTAATAGATGAATCATTTGAACTCAAACCTCAGTACAAAGCCATCTGGGACAAGTATTTTGGATAGTACATTTATTTCTCCTATTTTGTAGAAGATGAATGGGTCTGGTATATTCTGAGCAGAGTACATGACAACTTCATATGGTTGATGAGGCCATTTAAGATCACAAAGGATTCCATTAGGGTGGTGACTAGATTGTACTCATCTGATGGGTTACCTACTCTCAAATCAGTCAAAAACCAAACTGTGAGTGAGGCTACCGGATCTAAATTTGATAAAAGAGCAATGACAATTGAGGGTATCACAGATCTGGATATCAAGTTTGCCGCCATGATAATTAGCTACAAGATATATCACTCCAACAGAGAGAATTTTGTATCCAGAACAGTAGTTTACACTACTTATGAAATGTTAAGAAAGAATGCTGACTATGATCTTTGTGAGCTCCTTCTAAACCAACTTTTGGAGAATCTGTAGAAGATAAAGAAGGATAAGAAGAATTCTCTCAAATGCGGTGGCTTGATACTCTATCTATTCTTCTATTACATGAATGAGCTACTCGGATCTAGTGGTTGGATATAGCAAAATGACAAACCTGTTGCCATACAAATCAGGGATTATTTGTATGGGCTTGGCGATGCCAAGACACAAAATACAGCTCTGTGGGGTTACTTCAAAAACTTCCAAAGCAGGATGCAGGATAGAGAAAGAATCCCCAAATTTTTGGTTGAGAAATACAAGGATACAGTGTGCGTTATGGTAGACACGGATCAATGCCTAATAGAGGCAGTGGAACCAAGAATAGTATGGATCATGCCAATGGGCTATGAGGTTGATGAGAAAATCCTAGAACTACATATCCAACATCTATTGAGTCAGCCCAAGGACCCTAAGGTAGAAAGGTTTGGAACCTACCAAGAATTGAGTGTAAAAGTTCATGTTGAACTATGACAGCCTGAGATCAAGAGAAAAGTGAGGAGGGAAGTAGAAGAATTCGCCAAGAGGCATGGAATTTCAAAGGAGACACTTGATGCAAATAGAGAGAAGATGGAAAGGGCAGAAAGGCAAGAAACTAAAAAAGAAAGTGCTCCAGTGCAAGCCCCCTCCCGGACCAAATCCTCCAAGAGCTCTGCACCTGCCACCTCTAAGAGCCAAAAAGCATCAAAATCAGAAGTCAGGACATCTGGAAAAGGAGAGAAGAGAACTAAGACAAAGGCCACAAGGTCTTACATTAGTTAGAAGGATGATAAAGAGAGAATCTGATGAAGAGATCAAGAAAATGAAGAAGAAGAAGAAAACATCTGGTGAACCCTCTACTAGTCATAACAAGGAAGAAGAGGTAGAAGAGTCTGTTGAAAGGCCTACTCTGTCCATTGATGATGTAGTCAAGGCAATTACTGTGGATGGAAATCTACAACCAATGACAAAATTCTATGATGAGTATAATGACGCAGATAAAAAGATCTTGGAAGAAGCCACAGTTAAGTACTTAAACATATATAATAAGACTTTTATTGAAATCATCTCTCTAATTCCCAAAAGTTTATAGAAGCAACTTGAAATGAGAAAGGAGAATGCAAAGGCAAAGGATCTGGAGATCTGGGAACAAATAGCTATTCAACTTTATCCCTCCATCACTCCAAAGAAAATGAGCATGATCTTCAAAGATTATAAAGATGAGTTACGGAGCAAAGCTAGAATGAATAAGCTTATGCTTGGAGAGACTGATTAGGTGGCCAAAGAGTCTAAAGATATCCTCTAGAATGTCTATAAAAGATTCAATATTCCTATTATAGAGGACTTAGGTGATGAACCCTCTATCATGGATGATGAAGGACTCAGTACATCAAAGGAAGATCCTACAGAGAAAAATGCAGAAGTAAATATCTCTCATCCGGATTCCCCTGTAGACTCCAGATCTAAAGGAGAAGAAAGAATAGAGGAGAAAACCAGTCAAGAAGAAGTAAAGGAAAGGGAAAAAGACCAAACAGAGAAGACCCCAGGAGATAGTTCTAAAACTACAGAAGGGAAGAAGACTCTATCTCCGGCAAGAGACACTGCAAAAACTTTCAAAGATTTCTTAACCAAAGAGATGATGGAAATTGATGAACCGGAACTACTTCAAGAACCATTCAATTTTGATTCTCTCTCCTTGGTTCAGACTATGAAGAAAGCATCCTTTGCCCATGCAAAGGCAAAAGAAAAAATTTTGAAGTCTCACATGGAAGACTGTGAGCTAATTGAGATTGCATCTGATGCATTGGAGAAAATCATGTCATCCTTCCAGAAGCATCTTTTGGCCTCCTCATCTGGTAACTTAAAATCTCTTGTCAATTCAATTAGCACACATTTTGATTCTTTGGAGAAGTCAACTGAAGATAGAGTCAAAAAAGAATTTTTGGGAAAGAGATTCTCTGAGGTGCAGGGTCTAATAACAAATCATAGGAGAGTTATGAATATTGGGATAAAGAGATTAGAAAATGCTCTTAAAGATGGTAGAGATATATATAAATTTTGTTTATCCTGGCCTAAAGTGACCAAGGATATTGAGTAGAAAGTAAAAGAACAAGATGATAAACTATTAAGTTTATCTCAAAGTTTTGATCCTCTCTCCTCTTCCATAGTAAATCAAGAGTGTCAGACTATTGTAGTCATAAATGAAATAAAGAAGCTTGAGAAGGAGAAGAAAAATAGAATAAACAGGTTAAGTGAACTTAGAGGGATAATTATCCCTAAATTAGAGGCCATGCATGAGGCCCTAACTAATGCTCAGACCATAGCCCGAACCAGTGATCCGACTGATCTCAAGAGAGCAGAAGCTTTTTCATTCCTGTTGAGTGGTCACATCTCAATTTTGGATAGAATGAAGAAGAGTTGGGTGATAGAAGTGGTACAATTGAAGACCACCTTTCCAGACATACTTCAGTATATGTAAGTATAATATATATACCTATGCGGCTAAGTATAGTTGAATTTTTTGGATATTTTTGGTGTACGGAATCTACCCTTTGCCATTGATGTCAAAGGGGGAGTGAGGAGTAGTGAAAAATGTGGAATCTAGCTAAAGGGGGAGCTCTGAAAAAGTGTACATTAGAACAGAGCATTAGCCAAGGGGGAGTACAGTGTGACAGTTAGTCATTTTTCACTAAGTGTTGCCATCAATGCCAAAGGGGGAGATTGTTGGCAAGAGACACTGTGTGGCTTCATGAGTGTTGTCATTGATGGCAACAAAGTCCATCCCACACATCTGTAGGACAAGGTGTGTCTACACTGGAAGTTAGATTGAAGAGTATTTTGGTCCGGTGACCAAGAACAGAGCATGCAGCAAGGTCCAACAATCAGGTCTGGATCTCTCAGAAAAAGTATCTTAGTAAAGTGCGGACTTGGGGAAGTCAAGAGGAGTACCATGACTATTATATTCTAGAGATTGAGCCTCCAGTGATGAAAGAGTAAAGATATATGAGCACCTAAGTGTTAGGTTCCTATTTGGTAGAGTAGACTATGGAAGACCTGACCGGCAGAGCATCAGACCTTAATCCAGATGAGATATTGATGGTAATCAAGTTTCTTAATAGATTATTCATGATTGGCTAATATGATTGATGACTTCTCTAAGCATCTCTTTGATACGCATCACTTGGTAAGCAAGGATTCAGCTGATAGGCCAGAGTTTGGGAAAATATTGAGTATTTTGAATGCCGACTAGAAAGATGTTGAAATCCTTTGTGCGGATATATATACCAGATGGATTTCAATGAGAATGTGTGTGTGGTGAATGGTGTAGTGAGAAAAAAAGAAGAGAGCAATGTGGAAGCAGTAATACTGGTCTGGTATGTGACAGGACAACAGCACCAAAGAAGAGGAAGAATGAAGTGCAGTAGATCAATGTATTGAGCCTAACTGGAACTAAACCTCAGCATATGTGGATGCTTCTCATCAGTTCAAGTATCTTGTTACTTCCTTTGTACCTTGTAGACAGTGAGTCTCTTGTAGGTAGCGTGCCTATTGTGAGCAGTGTGCTCGGGCAATGAGCCCTAATTGGCAAGTGCCATTTTGTATTTCTATTCTTCTAACAAAGAATACAATCTTGGGTTAATCACCCTGTGGTTTTTCCCTTAACAGGGTTTTCCATGTCAAAATCATTATGTTATATGTATTGATTTTGTTTCTGCTTTCATGGTTATGGATGCTTATTTGTTTTGATGTTGCACTAATTATTAAAGAAGAATAGAAAGCTAAATTAATTAAGATAACTGATTCACCCCCCTCTCAGTTATCAATAGATGCCTTCATGTATCTCATGCAAGGTAGTTTGGGCTTCTTCCAGGTTAAGACATTTAAGCAAGACACCATCTAGTGACCTTCGATAAAGCATGTCACCGAGGAGGATATATTAGGAATAAAAATGAATGAAGGTGCGACATTTAGCATTCAAGAGATTTGGTGGGATGATTTGGCTGTGAAGGTAGTGGTAGATCTCATTGAACCAAGTGGAATTGGGACTAACAATATTACATAACAACTCTAATTTTGGGATATCAAAAGCTGGTATAAACAACTGCTCTATCAGGAATTTGATTTTGGGATCATTCATAGGCATCTCTATCATTGAACCAATAGTTGCCATAGCATCAACAGTGTTGGCATTTCAATTTGCACCTCTAGAATGTGAGTTGGAAATGGACAACTATGCAGAGATAAACTGATCTTCTATTAGGAGGGGAAGTTCCCTTTTTTTCTAATGATTACTTGAAAGATAAATAAACTAACTGTGCCTATCTTTTTATTTCTCAACTATGAGTACAAGGTTATAAAACTCTATCACTGCAATAGAGGATTTTTCTTTTAACTTCTAACTATAGCTAGGCCTAAACAAAATGACGCTTTTGACCACCTAAGTAAACTCAGAGCTTAGGAGTAAAAAGTAAATAGGGAAAGATTTATAAACACAAAAGCTCACATAAACTTGTTCTAGATTGCATCCCAAGACTTATTATACTGTAAAGATGTAAACTGAAATTAAGAATATACAAGCAACACATAAATGATAAACTAAATGAACTTGAGGCAGAGAATCAAAGCAATGAAACATGTGTATGATTTCTATTCTCAAAATTTAAGAAGTTGTTACAAATCCAGGACATCAGTATTACAGCAAAGACAAGCATGCAACATGTGATCAAACATTGGATTACAATGGGCACAAAGTGAACAAGCACTTGAATAACAATTTTGCAGGCTAGAATAGGCACAACAAATTATGCTATCACAATTATAGTTCCTAAACAATGGGAAAGGTTGCCCTTATTTATACATAAAACACAGGAGTAGAGAACCCTACAATCTCCTTAATCCTAGCTAACTAACTTGCCAACTCGCAAGCTTTATTTCTATTCTAGACAAAAGATTCTAACTAACACCCACTTTAAAACAATTTTCTTTAAAGCAAAGAAAGCTCCAACTATTACAAAGAGATTTTTTTATTTAGAGGATGGATAAGCTTTGAATAAAAGAAAATGCTTTAAATCGAAAAGAATTGAGTTAAAGCCACTTTTTGAGTTATATCCTCATCTACATTGCTGCCCCATTGGTGATATCATCCACTAATATAAATATATTGCCGCAGCTGCCTATTCTTAGCATTGAGGGCTACTTTATCTTCTTTGTTCTTCAACACTCTCTCCTTGAGATTATCTATTGTAACCTCAAAGAGATTCACATCCGTGTGCCAGGTACTTCTACCAAGATTGGATCTGACCACCTTGAAGCCATCCACATCCAATGTTCTTTGGCAAAACATTTTGCTTTTCCTTCAACCACTTTTGAGCAATCTTTTTCTGATATTTTTCCTTGTCATTGTGCCACACCCTCTTGCATTCTTCAATAGAAATGATGAAGTTTTCCTTCAATGATGGTATTGAAAAATATTTCTCAATGTCGTTAGCCCTGAGGCTTTAGAGTACATGCCCATCTACTGATTAGATTTCCCTTGTAACTAAATTGTAATGCTTAGTACAAGCGATTATGAATTCAATGCTTGGCGTTATGATGGGGAATGAATCAGCTACAAGCAACCCGGAGTGACTCAGATTCTTGATGGCGATGTTTCATGCATCTTCTAAAGCCTGTAAATTGAATATTGGAAGCACCTTATGCAAATATGTCTCGATGATTCTCAGGTAATTATGAACCAACGTCATTTTAGGATTGATTTTTATTGGAGAGTAATGCATACTAAAAAACTTGAAGAATGCCTATGAACATGCCTATGTTTGGAAATATTTTGCACAAAAGGCTGAATTTTTTTTGCTAATTTCTTTTAAAAAGAAGCTTTTGAGCGAAAAAGCTAGCATGTGGGTTTTGTAGACAATCTTGTTCTGAAGCAACCTAGATCGTCAAATTCTAAAAAAGTAGAGGATTTCCTTAAAAAGGGGCAAAAAAATAGATTTTAGGAAAACTAAAATTTTCCAATCTTCAAGAGGATGTAATTCTAGATGAACCCATTTCAATGAAAACTAAAAAAGCTCCAACTCGGTTTCTGAAAAATGATGCCCTAGAAAAATGACCTTGAAAAAGCATACCTTTGTGCTTCCCAATCCCAAAACTATGAACACTGAAAAAAGCACTCCATTTGGGTTCTCAAATCTTCATGAGAAGAAAACAATGTTTTTCTTCCTCTAGATGCAACCTGCAAAAATAATGAATAAAGGAGGCCAAAGGCTTGTTTTTATAGAACTTTAGGCAAAAAAGTAGCTGCAAGAAATGCTGTCGGAACATAAAAAAATCTATCTCTAGAGAACCCTAGCCTCCAGGGGCGCTTGGGATGTCATGCCTTAGCCATTTTTTGAAAATTTCAATTATGCTCATTTTTCATTTTTTGTGCGCACGCTCTGGTAATCGTGGGCCCCTGTTTGGATGCTGAAACTTATTTGTTAGAGTAAAACTTAGACTGATGGTTAGACAATTAGGAAGCCTAATGAAAACTAAATCAATTGTACTTTTTGCCAGCCTCGAAAATTAGGCCAAACTGATTTTCTATGAATCTGATTGGGCTAATAGGGGAAGATTTGTCATTTTCTAGAAAATATCAAAAAAAAATCTAACTCTGTTGATGTTGGGCGCCCCTAGCCTCCAGGGGCGCCTGGATTTTCATGCCTTAGAAAATTTTGATGATTTTCATTTTCTTTTGCAAATCTTGAATTCTGCCAGATATTGAAGGTCCCTGCCTGACGTATATTTCAAAATATATTAAAGTATATGTTTAGATATTGAATTTCCTATACTTTAAATATTTTGAAATATACTATCAGGATGTTTGAGATAGGTCTCAGACCCATGGGATTTAACATGCAGATTCTAGATTTTTTGAGGATCCACCAGATTTCAGAGTGAGTTTTTTAGGGCTTCAAGATATCAGACTTAGTCAATTTCAGGATTTTAGGGACAGTCATTAGGATGAGGGTAGACTGGATAGCATGAGCATATTTGAGATGAATCCCCTACTTTTCCAGGCTTGTTGACTGAATTTGATTGATTTTTACCACCTGGAAGCGAGCTGATGAGGCATTTTTGACATTTTCCAAGAAAACACAAAAAAAATTGAACATTGGGAAGATTGGGCACCTATAGCCTCCAGGGGTGCCTCAATTTTCCAGACTTTGCCAAATTTTGATGATTTTCAAACCTTGTTTGTTTTATGGATTCGTCATGCGTCGTTTTCTGTCTCTCGGCGGTCATTGCTCGTTCAACAGTTCTTCGCCTTTTGAAAAATAATGAAAACTTGAATCTGGCCCCTAGCAGAAGAACTTCCTCCATTAATGGCCTCAAAGTTTGTGCTTCACCTTTTGAAAAAAAAATTGACCTTTTGCAGATTCCGTCTAGACCACCTTGATCGTGAAGCAATATCAACCAATCAGAATCAGGCAGGACTCTTGAATCGGAGATTCTATTTTTAGAAACTTTCTATTTTAAAATTTTTTTTCCAGTATCTATATCTCAAGAAACCTCAAAACCTAAATTGACGTCTATTTTTAGAAACTTTCTAAAAATAGAAACTTTCTATTTTTAGAAATTTTAACTTTTTGACGACAAATTTTCTAGATTTTCACAAAATGCCTTAATGAAGCAAAATTTTTGATTTGGCACAACAAACAACTTTATTGTGAAGCCTTGGGATCTGTTTAAATGTGATCTTGTTGAAATATGTTTTGAATTTAACAACTAGTTTCTTGTATGGCATTAGCTTTTCATCTTTTGTTTAATATTCATTGTTTGCTTGTTTGATCACTAGTTGAGAATCTCCATGAACTTGTAGTTATTTGATATTCTAGGTTATAGCCAATCTTAAGCCTTTGATTAGTGCTTCATATTCGATGATGTTGTTTGTACATGGAAACTGAATGTGAAATGATTTTGGTATGTAATCGCCTTGAGGAGTAAGAAAGAGTATTCTGGCTCCCGAGCCACGCTGAGTATAGGAACCATCGAAATATAATTGCCAGGATGGAAGAGTTTCTATGTCTGGAATAGATTCATTAGGAAATTCTGTTATTATTGAATGATTTGATTCTACTGGTGCTTCTGCCAGTTGATCTGCTATTATTTGTCCTTTTATATCTTTCCTGTTAGTGTATTCAATATCAAATTTGCTAAGCATCATCACCCACTTTGCCATATGACCAATTAAAGTTGCTTTGGATAGTAAGTACTTGAGAGGGTTGATCTTTGATATGAGCTTAGTCGGATGACTCAACTTTTCTGATGCAAAGACAACTGTAAGACATGCCTTTTCAGTGGGTGAATAATTTAGTTCATTGCCCACCAAGGTTCTGTTGATGTAATATATTACTCGTTCTTTACTATTGTCATCATTTTATGCTAAAAGAGCCCCTAATGATACTGTTTTTGTTGAGATGTATAAAATAAGGGGTTTTCCATGAATAGGTGGTGCTAACATAGGAGGAGATCCTAAGTATTCTTTGAGTTTGTTAAATGCTTCTTGGCAGTTTTGATCCTAGATAAATTGTGCATTTTTCTTCAATAAGTGAGTGAATGGTTGACACTTATCTATGAGTTGAGTGATAAACCTCCTTATGGATTGTAATTTCCCTTGTAAAGCTCAAAGTTGTTTTCAATTTTGAGGAGGAGACATTTCCATTATAGCTTTTACTTTTGTTGGATCAACTTCAATTCCTTTTTTGGACATGATATAACCCAAGAGTTTTCCTTATGTCACTCCAAATACACATTTCTTGGGGTTCAATCTAACATTGAACTTTTCTAGTCAATCAAAAATGTTTTCCAAAATGTATAGATGGCCTTCTCTAGTTTTTGATTTAGCTAGTATGTCATCCACATAATCTTCCATCTGTTTGTGAAGCATATCATGAAATATAACGATCATTGATCTTTGATATGTGGTTCCGACATTTTTTAGACCAAAGGACATGATGAGCCAGTAGTATGTTCCCCATACATAAATGAAAGTGATTTTATATTGATCTTCTTTAGCTATTCTGATCTAGTTATATCCAGAAAATTTATCCATCAATGATAGCATCTCGTGTCCTACTATCAGTTCCACTATGATATCAATGTTAGGTAGTGGAAAATCATCTTTCAAACAAGCTTTGATAATGTCTTTGAAATCATTACAAATTCAGATGGTTCCATTTGGTTTCGCTATAGGTACAATGTTTGAGACCCACTCAAGATAATCTATCAGTTTGATAAAACCCACTGCCAGGAGCTTTTCTAACTTCGCTTTGACCATTAAGGCAATTTTTGGATACATCTTTCTCAATTTCTTAATGATTAGTTTTGTTCCTGGATGGACTGTCAAATGATGTACTATTAGCGATGGATCTAATCCTAGCATATGTACATATGACCAAGTAAAAATGATTTCTTATTTTCTAAAAATGTTGAAGTCCTAAGTTTTAGATTCTAATAGTGACTTTATTGTGTATGTGATCTTGTGTTCTTCTGTAGTTCCAAGATTCATCTCTTGTGTCTATTCTATGAGTACAATGGACTTTTCTTAGTGTACCCCAACTTTGGGGAGGTTAAAGTCCTCATCCTCTAGTACCTCAAAGATCTTTTTGCCATCGAATACATCTTTTATTTTTACTTTTTTATCGTTTGAAAGTGCCATGAAGTGGTTTTCACCACAGGACATTATTTTTATATTTATATTTATATTTTTCTAAGGAATTTAATGGATTCCCTAAAGTAGGCATCAGAGTTTAGTTCAATTGTGCAGCTAATCTTATCATCTCTGATAGGTATGTGAGTATGAAGTCCCTGAAATTCACCAATAGCCTCATCATTTTCAAAGACATCTAGGACAGGAGGTCATTGTTGGTCCGAATCAATGAGACTTGGATATACAAGGGACAATGAATGGGATGAAGTGGATGGGGTGGATGAGGAAGATGGTTGATCAAAGTAATAAATTATAGTATAGATGGCATTATCCTCAAACACATCAGTGACTGCCTCAAAAGGATCTATGAAGGTGTCTCGATTAAATGAATTGACTATGGGAAAAACTTGCACCACTTTGTCTAAGATAAACTTGACATTGGGTGACTCATGCTTAATGGATCCAAACCCTAGCCCAACATGCATAGGTAGATGATGAAATTTTAGAGGTTATAATAGCCCTTGTTGTTGCTGATTAATTTTACCTTCTTTATAGCCCAACTTTTTGATGATAGAATAACCTCTATGATATATACTCAACGGTAATTGCCTCTATTCATCTTCTTCACTATAGAGCCATTTAGAGATATCTTCCTCAATAGTTTCTTGATTCATTTGCCCCCGATATTTGAAAATTTTCAATTGTGGATGAGTAACCAAGACCTGATTAATTTGACGAGGTCGCCCATAGCTCTTAGGCAAGAGAGGAAGTTCATTGATATGGAATGGAGTGTACTCTCCCATGCCTTTATCATTGATCTTAGCTTTGATCTCTGGTTAGGAAGTGGAAGGTGTGGATGATGAAGATGAGGTGAGTGTGGATGAGTCAATGTATTTGGATGATGGGTTGGAAACTGCATTAGTTGGGAAAGAATTCTGGTGTTGATAGGGGGCCCTCCAATTGTCTTCAGTATTGAAAGGGGTGAGGGTCCACTTGTATGGTAATTTCATGATCATTGAATAGGAATTTTATGCATTGGCAATAAGTGGAAGGTACAACTCTCATGGAATGAATCCATGGATGCCCTAGGAGAATGTTATATAGGAGATCAAGATCTAAGACCTGACTGGTAGTTTCCATTGTAAAAGGGCCAACCATGATTGGGAGTCTAATTGTGCCAGCAGATTTTCTTTCACCTTCGTCATAAACTTTGATTGTGATTTGATACTTTTCTTCAATTCTCTTATTAGAGTATCCTAGTTGTTTTATTAATTTTAGGGTACATAAATTCAAAGATGTTCCACCATCTATCAGGGCTCTTTTCATGATATGTTGGTTAATAATAACTTCAAGGTGAAGGGCTTCATTATGGAAATGATCAGGAGAGGAGTTGTTATGTTCTATGAAGATGAGGCGAGGAGTGGATGTAAGAGTCCCCACCATAGCTTGGAATTGATCTACATTAATATCACCTAGTACTTGAGATTCTACAAGGGCTTTAACCAAGATTTGTTTGTGTACCTCAAGATCTTGGACATAATGCTTTAGTCTCATGCATGAACTGGTAGTATGACCATTGACATGATGGAACTCACAATATTGATCTTCTCTGAACCAGTGGGGCTTTGGTGTAAAATTAATGTCAAATGCAACATAACAAGATTAAAGATAAAACCATGGAATTAAACTAAATATAAATGTTACTGAATGTATTGAAATGTGGTTACTCATTATATTTCCAGCATACCTCATCTCTTGGTAGATTATGTATAATTGTGTGTATAATTGTTAATAAGGTAGGTTGGTAGGTTTTTATAATGTTTGGTAAAAACGGTTTGAGGGTGGTTGAACAGTAAAATTGTTTAATATTTTAATTTCTTTTAAGTTTGTGAATAGGTTTAGGTTTAGGTAAATAATAAATTAAATTTGTTAAATTTATTTTAATATTTATGGGAGAGGATATAAGAATTTAATTAATTAAAATTAATTAAATTCTCATGTGGGGAGGATTAGGATTTAGGATAAATTAAGTATATTTAGTGATAATTAAGGATAATTAGGGATAAATAAGGGATTATTTGGGATAAATAAGGGATTTGGATAGTGGTTGATTTTAGACGTCTACAGGTACCATTATTTTAGTCATGCTTATTTTAATTGGTTTAAAACCCTGTTAAGGAGTGCCTCTTGGAATACCTTTAACCATCCTTAGTTAGTTGATGAGCCCCTATTCTACCTTCTTGATGACACTCCCTCACCTTGAAGATGAAAACATACTCTAGGATGATGGAGTTGTGGTTTCAGGACACAACATTTTTGTAGAGAGGGAGAGATTGGTGGGAGCCACAATGTGGTGAGAAAACCAAATCAAACAAAGGTGGTGGAACCAAGTTGATATGATTGTGGCTTGGGGATGGTGTTAATGGGTGTGCTTGGAGTATAAGAATCTATGGGATCATGAAAGGGATTAGCTTAGTTGTTGGGATCTTGATTTGCTTAGGGACAAGTTTTGGCATGCTTTGAAACAATCTCTTGACATATCCTAACTTTCTTGGATGACACAATGGAGGAGTATTATTTTGCTTCAACATCTCTATTTGTGATTAATGCATGAAGAAAATCTTCAAGTTTTGCACATGGATGGGTGAGGGGTTTTTGATGCTTATGGATTTTGGATTTGATGGACTTGTGGAAAGGTTGGTTCTCCTTCTTTGACATAGGTAGACTTGTAGGGATGATGGCCTTAGGAGGCTCATGGATGCTCTTAATAGACTTGGGGTTGATGACCACATTATTGATAATACATTTATATGTGCTAAAGGGGGAGGGTGTTGGATTAGTTGGGTTGCATGATGCCACAACTTTTCTTATATGATTGTGTTTAGGATTTTGTGCTCATAGTCCTTGGAGGATATCCATGAGGGTGGCATTGTATGAGGGAGGATTTTATTGGGATGGTAGGTTTGACATGACAGGTGGGTGAATTGATGGGATGGTTTGGATTGAAAATGTTTGAAGGATGAAAGATTTGCATAGGAGGTGGAGGCTACAAGGTGCTCACATAAGGTGAGGATTTAATAAATAGATGGGCAATGAGGGCCCTGGGATAGAGTGGTTTCCCTTGTCAAAAGTGCAGTAGGGATTACCAATAGATATGCAATTAGGATTGGCAAGATAGGTAGTGCTAGGTGATTATTGGTCTAAAGGATTTTGATTTCTCATGGTTTTCCATTGAAGCTTATGGAAAGCTTTTTGTGATGATGTCATCAAAAGGATCATTGGGATACTCATCTTGGTATAAAATACTATCATCATCATCAAAGGGGTTTGGATATTGATTATGAAGAGAGGAATCATCAAAATAAAATGTATTTGTGATTATCATGATTTTGGATTTGGGAGCTTTGAGATGATTAGATGATGTGATTTTTGGATGACTTGATATTTTAGGCTTGGATCTTAAGATTTGATTTGGTATCAAAAGGATTCTAGATTTTAGGTGGAAATGCAGATTGAAGAGATTTTGTTTTATCTTAATTTGTTTTTATGGAAGGTTTATGACCTTAGTATTTGATTTGATTTGACTTGATTGGTTAATTTGATCAAGGTCAATAATTTATGACACTTGATGTTGAAGTGGGTGAGCTTAATTAAGGCCAACAATATATGGCGCTTGATAATTGATTGGATTTTGGTTGGAGCTTGATTTAGATGATTTATTGGGTTTGAATGAACGTTGTATGAGATTTGCGATTTGATTGATTTGATTTAGATGTTGGATTTAATCAAGGTCAAGGATGCATGACAATTGATGATATATTAGATTTGGTTTGTTTAGGATTACAATTGTTAGTTGGATTAAGGTTCTTAACCTAGGGTAATGATTGGATATGGTTTATTTACATGATCAGGTGGATTATTGATTGGATTTAGATTAAGGTACAAGGTGTTGGGATTATGGTTTCATTTTATTTGGGTTTGGTGTTGGATGGTTGATGAAGGTTTGGGAATTTGATGGAGATTTCATTTGACTTGGATTACATGTAGAACTTTAGATGATTTATTTGGTCCCTTAAGGGAGCTAGGTCCTTAAGCAAGATTTTATTTGGTATGGGAAATAGATTGATTTAAGATGATTGATGATTTGGAGGTTTAAACCTTGGTTTATGATTTATAATTTATGGATGGAAGTAGATATGGGATAATGTTTGATTTATCAATTTTGGGATGGGAAATGAGGGTTTTTGGATTTTTTACTTTTGGATGTGTAAAGGGGCTTCTTGGGTTCTCCACAAACGAAGACACACTAAGCACACAAACAATCCTAATTTATTCAAGTGGGAGTATATACACTTGTAAGCCCACCATTAATTTAGGTATAGAATGTAGGGCCCATGAGGAGGCACTAAGCATTTTTATCCTTGAGATCACACAAAGGTGTGAGAGGAGAAAATACATGGCCTACAAACTTGTTTCTTGGGGAACCCAATGACTAACTTTCCAACGCTAATTTCTAATCAGTGCATTACAAACATATATGGCCAAAAGGTCATATCTAGGCTATATGAGGTGTACTAGGGATGTCCTCAATATACTTGAAGGTACAAGATACTAATATCCATGAATAGGACTTATATTTGCAAGCATGTGATCAAATTTAAATCCCTTTCCACTTCACCTTGCCCCCTTCTGTAGATAACAAGGCTATGCTAGACATGATATCCTCCTTTAAGGATAGTCTTTTGATTCTCACCCTCTTTATATATCTCATCAGAATGCATGGTTCAAGTCGTCCCCTTGGTGATGAAATCCAAAGGTAGGCCTATTAAAAGAGAAATAAGATTGGGTGACTTTTATCTCCAAGATCACCTTTTGGTGGAAGGAGAGAGCATACACACTTGCACTCCTTGGGATAACAAAAAAGTTAATAAGAAGGTGCTTTTGATTCCCAAGATAACCTTTCAGTATGATGGGAGAGAATACACACCTAAACGTTCACAAAAGCAAAGTTTATTCACCTTAACATGCAAGTGTGCAACTAGACTAGTGCTAACAACAAGATCTTGGATAAACAAAAGCTACACCACAAACATGCTAGTAGTTTCATAATCAAGCCTTGGACAAAAAAATTTTGTTGCACAAATGTTGTTACCATATAGAAAATAGTAGGTGATGATTAATGGAAGAAATAACAAGGCACAAAATTCAAGAAAAATGATAAATGATTTGTCATAGAGTAGACACTCTGCTAAAATAGAATAGATACACAATATAATGATTTCATGCATTGAAACAAGGGTTTATTAGCTTACCATTCACTTACAGTGGAAGCATTTATTGGTGAAATGGATGCACTAAACTATGAAGTGCAAATGATGAAGGATGGCTAATGCATTAAAACATGCACAAGGAAAAAAATGAGAATAAACCTAGAAGATAAGGGGTTAGACCTACACTCAAACATCACAAATAGACCTACAAAATCTAGGAGTTGAAAAACTTGCTATGATGGTTAGAAATATGTAAAAATAGTAAGAGAAAATAAAATAAGTTAGGTTTGCTAGCCAAAATGTTGCACAGTGGCTGAGCAGATGCATTTAACCATGAAGTGAATGTGTTGAACCATGAAGCACAAGTACTAAAATATGAGAGAACTTGTTGAATTGTAAAATCATGCATTGAATTGTGTAGGGGTTGGAAAATGTAACTAAACCTATAATAAAGAGGGTTAAATTTGCATCCAAAGAATCAATAATTCATTACAAATAGGTGATAAATCTGTTAGAAATAGTCCAAACTAAGAGGGGGGGTGAATCAGTTGTCTAACAAATTTAACATTTTCTTCTTTTAACCTTCTTTATCAACTTACAATTAGATCAATAATGTAAGCATTAAAACATGAATCACTAACACATGAGAAAAAATAAACTTAACATACATAACACCAAGATTTTTACATGGAAACCCAATTAAGGGAAAACCAAGGTGGGGGTTAACCCACAAGATTCGTACCCTGTTAAAAGTACTTAGAAGAAAAGAGAAGGCACTTGCCTTCGGGCTCACTGCCCAAGAGAGGCCCACTGCCTATAGAATTTATGTTTAATACAAAAAGAATTAACTGATAAATAGCATCTCCTTCATGCCTGGTTTAGTTTCATTGAGTGCTCACAAAACTTTTGCTCTTCCCCAAATACTTCTTTTCTAACTTTTTATCAAAATAGATCTTGTTCTTCTGCTTCTCCTCTGCTCTGCTCTGCCTTTGATCCTTTCTTCATATTATATTATTATCGCACAAGGATGATTTTCCACAACTCATCAACAAGTATTTATACACTTCATCAACCTTGGAATGAACATCAAGGTTGGCACTACAAACATCTGACTTAATGCGAATCACCAAGCTATCGGCCAAACACAACTAGGACTCAAATCTTCCTTGATCAACACCCCACACTTCATAGGATTTCTCTTAGATCATCCGCAACATGCTTGATTCATCTAGTTGCCCAAGACTAGGAAGAATAGCAACACCAAGAAGGAAATCTTCATTAACAAGCTCAAACTTCAATACGGACCTCTAACATAGTAGTCACACAATCTATAGACTTCCACAAGCACATTGAATTCAAAAAAAACATCCGCACTCCTCCAAATCATCAAAATCACTTGCATCTTCCTCCAGAACCTCAAGAACATTGTCTGCCATGACCGTCACTTTAGAAAGATTACTTGCGGACCTCCAAACCATGAACCACTTGAATGGATGATACACACTGACTTCCCAAACATGACTCCATATCTGCAGATCATCATTTGACATATCTAGAACAATCTGGATTTCTTTCCTATCATTCTGTCTCTTCTTAATATTGCAAGAATGGTTCTACTTAGATGGCCATAGCTTCTTCAAATCTTCATGCGAACCCTTCAAAGCTTAACTAGAGGTTCTTTAGACAATCCTCTACTCATCCATATGATCTGCATACATTGATCCTTATTAATTTTCTCAATATCCACAACAATCCAGTCTTCTATACAGGGAGCAAAATAGGATACAGTTGACACCAATGGCAACAAGGATATGTTGACATCAATGACAACACCACTTAGGCACATATTTGCAACAATCTCCCCATTTGTCATTGATGACAACATATGATGTGAAAAACTAATTTGACCATCAAGACAAGCCCTTCTCGCCCTTTCTCTTATCACTTCTGCAATCATTTTCTTCATTGCTCCCCTTTCATCAGCAACTAGTTTTTCACATGAACTTCTCTCCCCCTTTGACATCAATGGCAAAGGGCACATATTTGTAGTGTTTTCTCCTTATTTTTGTTTCAGACCAAACTCAAAATTACATGCAGACTACTCCCCCTGAGTAGTGCCTCCTTGACATCAATCTGGATCACAAGATATGACTGTGAATTCTATCGGATTGATGGACTCTAGGCATCTTAATTCTGATCAGGAGGGGTAATAACCCCCAACTTCTCTCTGAGACACTCAAAAGTATCCTTGGGAAGAGGCTTAGTGAAAATATCTGCAATCTGATCCTTTGAAGATACAAACTCCAACTTGACTTCATTCTCATCTTCTCTCTCAAGAAATGAAACTTGATGGATATGTTCTTTGTCTTTGAATGCAACACAAGATTCTTTGAGATGCTTATTGCACTTGAATTATCACAGAAGATTGTGACCAGCTCCTCAAACACAATTCTGATGTCCTTCAACATTTTCTTCATCCACAGAACTTGAGTGCAATTGTTTGTTTTTGCTATATACTCTACCTCTGCTGTAGATAGGGATATTGCCTCCTACTTTTTTTCTCAGCTAAGAGACCAATCTACTTCCTAAGAAGAATGCACCACCACTAGTACTTTTCCTCTCATCCACATCTCCTACCCAATCAGCATCTGTAAATGCATGAAGAGTAAAGTCATTATCTTTTAGATACCACAATCCATAAACAATTGTCCCTTTGAGATATCTAAAAATTCTCTTGACTGCTACAACATGCGATTCTTTAGGATCAACTTGGAATCTAGCAACAAGCCCAACTACATTCATGATATCAGGTCTGGTTTGAGTCAGATAGAGTAGTCCTCTAATCATTGATCTATACCTTTTATGATTTGCTTTAGGAGAGTTAGCATCTTTACTCAACTTACATCTGGTTACCATAGGCATACTTACTGGCTTTGAATCTTTCATTCCAAACTCCTTCAACAATTCTTTCACATGCTTAGACTGAGATATAAAGATACCTTTATCTGATTGAGTGATTTGCAGACCTAAGAAGAAATTCATCTCACCAAACATAGACATCTCAAATTCACTTTGCATCTGATCAACAAATGTTTTGCACATGCTCTCATTTCCACCAAAAATGATATCATCAACAAATACCTCAACAATTAGAATATTCTCATGATCAATCTTGAAGTAAAGATTACTATCAGCAGTGTCTTTGTTATATCCTAGCTTTAGTAGATACTTATCTAATCTTGCATACTAAGCTCTTGGGGCTTGTTTGAGTCCATATAATACTTTCCTCAATTTGCAGACCATGTCTTTCTTATCAGACAACTGAAATCCTTTCGGTTGCTTAATGTAGACTTCTTCTTCTAATTATCCATTTGGGAATGCTAATTTGACATCCATCTGATAGACCTTGAAATCTTTAAAAGCAGCAAATGCAAGAAATAACCTGACTGCTTCTATTCTTGCCACTAGAGAAAAAGTTTCTTCAAAATCAATTCCTTCTACTTGAGAATATCCTTTGCATACCAACCTTGCTTTGTCTCTTACAACTTCACCATCTTCATTTAGTTTGTTCTAGAAGACCCATTTAGTTCCAATCACATTTTTTGTCCTCGAGTCTAGAAACAAGATCCCAATTGTGATTCTTTTCAATTTTCATTAATTCTTTTTCCATTGCCTTTACCCAGTTTTCTTCTTCGCAGGCTTCACTTACTATTTTTGGTTCAATCTTTGAAATTAGAAAAATCTCTTCTTGATCTTTAGCAATTCTTCTCCTAGTTCAAACACCTTTATTTCTATCTCCTATGATTTGATCTTTAGAATGATTCATCATTACATACTTGGGAGTTTTGGGATTTTCTTGAACTTTTGATTCTTGAGCTTGTTCCTCAACTTCTGTACTAACCTCTTGAATTACTAGATTTTTTGTATCAATCTGGATCTGAGTCTGATTTTGTACTTTCTTTTCTTAACTTGGATTTTCATCTTGATCATCAAAATCATATCCGCAAGACCTAGAATGTCCTTCCTTGCTCTCATCAACTCTAATTTTAGCACTTTCAACAATATTTTTCAACCTCTTGTTGAAGCACGAATATGCTTTGCTTTGAGTAGAGTAACCCAGAAAAATCACTTCTTGCTTCAAACTTGCCTAGATCCTCATCTCTTTTGATATAGCATTTACTACCAAAAACTTTGAAATATCTCACAGTGGGAGGATGACCAAACTAGAGTTCATAAGGAGCCTTACTAGAATTGCCTTTGATCTGCACTTGGTTAAGAATGTAGACAACAGTACTCACAGCTTCTCTCCAATAAACTTGTGCAACATTTGTTTCCATCATCATGGTCCTGGTAGCTTCTTGAATGGTCTAGTTCATTCTTTCTACAACTTGATTTTGCTGAGGAGTCCTAGGAGAAGATAACTGTCTTTTTATTAAATGCCTTTCGCAGAATGTATCAAACTCACCAGAGGTAAAATCTCCACCTCTATCGGATCTCAGACACTTTATCTTCACACCAATCTCATTTTCCACCATAACTTTGAACACTTTGAATTTGTCAAGAGCTTCTGATTTTTCTTTTAAGAAAGTTACCCACATCATCTGGGAGTAATCATCAATCAACAACATAAAATATCTATCTCCTTGCACACTCCTAATTCTAGCAAGGCAACATAGATCAGTATGCACAAGTTCCAATTGCCCACTTGAAAATTGTTCTTTACTTTTGAATGATGTTTTGTTCTGTTTACCCAATTGACATTCTCTACACATGCTGTCAGGTTTCACAAGTCTTGGAAGATCTCTCACATCCTGAGTAGAACTTATCTTAACAATGTTATCAAAATTTACATGACACATTCTCCTATGCTACAACCAACTTTGATCTGTCTAAGCAATCAAACAACTTTTACTAGAACTACTTAATTGAAAGATGTTACCTCTAGTTTGTGTACTAGATGCAATTTCAGTTTTGGAGCTTTCCAAGATTCTGCATTTGCCATCCTTGAATTGAAGATCATAACCCTAGTCAACCAAATGTCCAACATTGAGAAGATTATGCTTCAACCCTTCCACATACAGAACATCATTGGTGTTATTCTTACCATCAAAAGAGATGGATCCTCTACCATGGATTCTACCAACTGAGTTATCTCCAAATTTTACAAGCCCACCTTCATAATTTTCAAAGCTTACAAACTTAATTTTATCACCAGTGATATGATGAGAACATCCACTATCAATCACCCATTCATCCTTTTCAACAACCTGAGTAGCTAAGGTACCTTCCATATTTTCACAGCTAGTAGATTCAGTAGACACTGGATCTTCTTCTTTGATAGCAATGAACACCGAATCATTTTCAGTGGAACCTCCATGATCATATTCATCATCTGTGACTCCTTCTTCTCTAGTGTCTTGGACATAGTAACATTTCTTCTAACCTTTATATCTATTAGGGTTTGGTTTTGAAAACCACTCTAGACATCTTGAGACAAAAAGACCAATCTTATTAAAAGCAAAACATTTGAGTGGCAACTTTCCTTCATACTTACCAGATCCTCTTGGCATTCTTTTTGCAATAAGAACTTCAAGATTTGCAGTCTCAATTTCATCATCTTCAAGATCCTTCCTTGCCTTCATAAATCTATTTGATCTTGCTGAAAAGGTTTCACCTGGATCATATCTTTGTTTTCCATATACACTAGCCTTAAATGCAGGTTCAGACTTAGGAAGAGAATCACCAAACTCACTTAATTCAAAAGCTGAAATTTTGTTAACCAGCTAATCTGTTGTAACTTCTGAGACAATCCTAATCTCCTCTATAGCAGCAAACTTATGTTTGTAGAATTAGGTAAGGATCTGAGCACTTTTTCTACAATCTCTGATTCTTCCAAAGTTCCACCAGCACATCTGATACAACACACAAGTTCATTTATATTTTGCATGTAGATTGTGATGTTTTCATCTTCACTCATCCTCAGATTTTCAAATTTTCCTCTCATACTTTGTAGCTTGGCACATTTGACAAATTCATCACCTTCATATAGATTCTCCAACTTCTTCCAAATTTCATGAGCAATTTTTAGTCCAAAGACATTTGTCATTTCTGAATCAGTCAGGGCACTCAATAAGGCTTCTTTAACTCGAAGGTTATTTTTAGCATCTTTGAGTTGATCTAGAGTTGAAGGACCTTTCTCCAGAGGTTTATACTCATCATTGGTTATCCTTCAATAAGCATCACCCATGCATTGTAAATGGCACTCCATGCGACTCTTCCAAACAAAATAATTTGTTCCATCAAATCTCGAACTATCCTTCTTGTAGGTCGACATCCTAGATCTCCTCAAGCAGTCAAGCTTCTTTTAGAGGATCTGGATCTGATACCAATTGTTGGAAATAGTCCAGACAACTGAGAGGGGGGTGAATTAGTTGTCTCGCAAAATTAACCTTTTCTACTTTTAATCTTCTCTATCAACTTACAATCAGATCAATAATGTAAACATTAAAGTATGAATCAACAACACATGAGCATAAATAAACTTAACACACATAACACCAAGATTTTTACATGGAAACTTGGTTAAGGGAAAACCACGGTGGGGGTTAACCCACAAGATTCGTACCCTATTAAAAGCACTTAGAAGAAAAGAGAAGGCACTTGCCTTCGAGCTCACTATTCAAGAGAGGCTCATTGCCTATAGAATTTATGTTTAATATATAAAGAATTAACTGATAAATTGCATCTCCTTCATGCTTGGTTTAGTTTCATTGAGTGCTCACAAAATTTCTTCTCTGCCCCAAATACTTATTTTCTAACTCTTTATCAAAACAACTCTTGTTCTTCTGCGTCTCCTTTGCTCTACTATGCCTTCGATCCTTTCTCTAGATTATATTATTGTTGCACAAGGATGATTTTCCACAACTCATCAACAAGTATTTATATGCTTCATCAACCTTGGAATGAACATCAAGGTTGGCACTACAAACATCTGACTTAATGTGAATCACTAAGTTGTCAACCAAACACAACTGAGACTCAAATCTTCCTTGATCAACACCGCACACTTCATAAGATTGCTCTTAGATCATCCACAACATGCTTGAATCATCCGGTCGGCCAAGACTAGGAAGAACAACAACACCAAGAAGGAAATCTTCATTGACAAGCTCAAACTTCAATGCAGACCTCTAACATAGTAGTCACACAATCCAAAGACTTCCACAAGCACATTAAATTCAACAAAAACATCTGTACTCATCCAAATCATCAAAATCACCTGTATCTTCCTCTAGAACCTCAAGAACACTATCTACCATGACTGTTACTTTAGAAAGATTGCTTGTAGACCTCCAAACCATGAACCACTTGAATGGATGATACACACTGACTTCCCAAATATGACTCCAGATCCGTAGATCATCATTTGACATACTCAGAACAATCTGGACTTCTTTCCTGTCACTCTGTCTCTTCTGAATATTGCAAAAATGGTTCTACTTAGATGGCCATAGCTTCTTCAAATCTTCATGCATACCCTTCAAAGCTTAAGTGGAGCTTCTTCAGGCAATCCTCTACTTAGCCATATGATCCGCATACATTGATCCTTATTAATTTTCTTAATATCCACAACAATCTAGTCTTCTATATAGGCAGCAAAATAGGATATAGTTGACACCAATGGCAACAAGGATAAGGTCTAAGTAGGTTGATACAATCAAACCCTAATACTTAGGATTTTCACAAAAAAATGCAAATTAACACTATGATTTTATAAAGAACCATTACTCCCACAAATTAATTTTGCCTAAATATTAAATCCCCCTCTTTTGTATTTTATATTGCTTAGTGCCAAAGAAAACCTATATTTAGCACCATAAAAGCATAATTGTAAATGCTTGCAAAGAATAAAAAACAAAATGGTGTCCCAAATTAATAAAACCCAAGTTAGGGCAACATGGGTGCCTAGTCAAGGGATAGATTTAGGGCAAAATTGTCAAAAGGAAGAAATTGTAGTGGCAATGAGACAGAAAATGGTGAACATGGGTAACATGTGTGAATGGGGATGTAGAGAGGTAAGAACCCTATTGCATAGTGTTGCATGGCCAATGCAGGTTATCACCTATGGCAGCGACCTCACACACCGTAATGGCTAAATGTGGTGTGAGATGCCCTTATGTAGGGTGTAAAAACCTTTCGGGCCCAGATGCAAACCCTTGGAGCACGTTAAATGCTTTCATTGCTGAATGGCCAAATGCCTTTTTCCACGCTGCAGGTTGTCACCTCTTCTTCCAGTGAACAAAGACATGATCCTTTGTGGTGTGTGAGCTCCTTCATGGGATTTAATTGCATCTTCAATAACTTCCTTCCTCACAAGAGTCCATAGATGTTGACTCAAAAAAAGAGATTAACCTGCTAAACACAAAGGATTATCATATCTCAAGGGAAGACTATCCATGAGTGGTTTGGAGTCAAACAATAGAAGAAATAAATTCCTTTAACATAGACTTGGTCGATGTGCCTTCAAACAGGGCGTTCGAACCTTGTCTTGATGTCTGAGGCCTTTTGTTGCCTACAACCTTTCTTCACAGAGGCCCATGGCCTATCCTCACAATACAACTTTCAACAAGGCCAACACCTTAAATAGGGTCAGTAGCCTTAAACCAGAGAACCTTCTAATGTGCGAAAGGGCATGGAAAAACTTGTTCAAACACTTCAAAGAGATGTTCAATCCAAATGCAGGCCCACTTGTATGCATGAGCATGTGGAAGGCTTCATGCCTCAATGCAACGTGTACAGGGGCATGAAGGCCGTAGGTGTTGTTGTTGTTGGGATACGTTTCCACTTCACAGAGGTCGATGCCTCTTCAAAACACAACACAGATTTTTGCCTCTGCATAAACACCATCACCAATCACCTTTGATTCAACCTACACACAAACTAAAGATCTAGATCGACCTATGCATACATGCATATACATAAACCCTCATTACAACTGAGATTCATGCTTCCAAGACTAACCATAACACAAACTTAGTGTGCTCTGATACCATGAAAGAACCATGAATCGACTAAGATGAGTCTTGATATCAAAAAAGGAGTGAAAGCAATAGAAATTACAATAATAGATTATGAATAAGAGGTGTACATATAGGTGAGAGAGGTGAAGAGGTTGAGTTAGCTTAGGAGTTGACTTCAACACTCCAGTCACCAAGTGTCGAATGAGTGTTTACACATAGCTTGGAGAGTTGTGTTGAACTCTCCAAGTCGAACCTAGCCACCTAAGGTGGCTTAAAGCCATATGCTAATTATATTACTTAGAATAAGTAATATACAATAAAGTTTAGCACTAACAGAGATTGCTTAAGAAGTTATTTAGTTATGAGATGAAGTGAAGAAAAGGAGAAGATTTTCTATAATTTTTCGTGAATTTAATGTGTAAATGATTTGTTTAAATGGCTAATTAGTTGTAGTTGTCAGCCAATTAAAAATTGAAGATTAGAATGTGAATGATGAACTTAATTAAATAAATGTTGAATTTATTTAAATTAAGTTAGACATTAGGAACATGATGAAAATGATTAATTAATTAAATAAATAATTAAAATTTATTAATTAATGTTAGCAAGATGGTTGGATAGGTTAATTAAATAATTGGTTTTATTTAATTAATGTAAAATGAGATAAATGCAAGATAGATTAGGTGATGTTAGGATGAAGGGATGATTTTAGGCATCTACATTGTTAATCCAAATGTAGAACAACCCCAAATCAGTTCACTAAACTATTGTTCAAACCTTATTTGACGTTTCTAACTTCTATTCTAGTTTGCCTAAGTTTTTTTCCACAAAGTACTCACATTGAGCTCACAAAAATGGGGGAGGTAAGAGGATGATGATTGTGAAGCTATGAGAATCTAACACTGTGATGTTGATTAAACAAACCCTAGCATTGTTAGCCATAGATGGAAAATATTATTAGAATGCCAAAGAACGAAAAATAAAAATAAGAGAAGGGTATGCCTACATGCCATGATAGGGTCTCTCCACTTGTGGCAAATGCTCCATAAGACATGTTAACCGATTTTGTGACAAGAACATAATAACAAATTGCATGTGTGATTCCCAATACAGTAAGTAAATATAAGGAAATTATTTTAATTTCTTTTTTACCTCTCCTATTTAATTGGATTTTTTTCCAGTAATTTTTAATAAATGCAAAAATAATTCATTAACTAGTAAAAATATAAACAAGCCAATAAAAATATTAATTTACAATTTTCTTTTTGGAAATAAATTTAAAAAAAACATTGACATTAAAGAAACAAATTAATTTTCTCCCTACACAATTTCCTAGGCAAGCAAATTAAAAAGATAAAATATAAGTATCCCTGAAAAACACCAGAACTTTTAGGTGGCTCTTGTTTTACATAGGTCTCATAGACTGCTCGATCAGGTGGATGCTATATTAAAATCCTTCGTTCATTCATTTATTGCAAGGCTACGGCTAACAGTAAATGCCCAATTGAGCACATTCCTATCAAATTGAATTTAATGCTCTCCGCGAGGGTATCAGTTTAATCGTAACACCCTGATTAGAAATCCAGCAGAGTAGAGGCATAAAGATGTACCCTTCAATGGCTCCATTAATTTGATATATGATCAAATTGACGATAGCGGTCGACGTACTCGTAACAGGGCAGGAAAAGGTGTGGAATTTTCACTACTTTTTAGCTGGCATTCACAGGACATAGAAAATGTTGTTGCTCTTGTAATAAGTATTTGATGTTGGTAATGAAAGCACCTTTAAAATGAGAGGCAAAGATGAAGTTTAAGCCTGAGGGCTGTAGGTATTCTGGGGAGAGTAAGAAACAGGCTTAAGCTATATTTCCTAATATGGAGAACAAATCTAATGAAACGGGCTTCTTTGTGGCTTGTCAAAGTAGCGATATAACCACTGCCAAAGTCCTGCTCCAACTTGTTGATCTGTCGAGCTTGTCAACGACGTGGGAGGGAAGAACATGTTTACATATGGCAGTAATTGCAGGAGAATCAGGTTTATTCTCTTCTCATACATTCTTCTTTTCATTAAAATCTATTCTCCACTTGTTTTTCTTGCTTCACTACTCGATTGATAAAATACAGATTTGTTACGAGAGTTAATAGCAAAGCTATGAGACCCATGTAATCATCTTCAAACCCTTTTTCTAAATTAAAAGCTACTCTTTACTTGTTTCTCTGGCTTAATTACATGATTCAAAATTGTTATTGATTGTTTGATCATTCAAGTGGATGATATTTAAGTAGAGTGCTTGATTCATACAGATTTGTTATCCCAACTACCAAAGCTAATCAACATAATTTAAAAAAAGGGACAAAAAAGGGGACACGACTTTTCATTTAGCTATAAGAAAATACCTCCTGGATCTGGTGGAGCAGTTGGCAAACTTGGATTCCAATTTTTGTGATTGTGAAAATAATGATGGTGAAACTCCACTAAAAATGGCAGTAAGGTTGGGATTCAAAGAAGTTGTGGGGTTATTAATAACTCACACATCAACAAACGCCCTGCATTTTGTTGTGGAGCTTAATCAAGTTAAACTTGTTGAATTTTTAATGAAAAAGATTTAGATTTGTCAAAGCTTATCAATCATCCTTACCAGCAGCCCAAGGAGAAAGGTAATGGTAATACAAATACTAAGCCCAATGAAAATCCTTCCACTAATGCCTCTCATGATGAAGGTAATGTTAATACAAATATTGAGCTCAAGGAGAAACTTTCCACAAATCCATTCGGCCATAAAGGTAATGGTAATATAGATGTCTAGCATGACCATACAATTGTTCAAGAGGGAGACATGCCTTTGCATATTGTAGCAAGGAACAAATATGAGCACATAAGATTTATTTTATTTTATTTTAGGGTGGATGCTCACTACTCTTTTTGTTTTACAATTTATTGATAGTTTCCTTTGAAAGCTTCTGCATGTTGAGCATTTGGAAAATTTCCAAGCAACTAATCATTCCTCTTTCTTTACGTTGTGCTTGTTTTGTGGCGTAGATGGTGAATTTGTTGCTAAAAGTGCGTGGTGTGAACAAGCTTTCCTGGAACAACGAGGAACAAACACTATTAGAAATTGCAAGAGAAGTCATAAACAACACAGAATAAATGGAACAAGCGAAGTCAAAGATGGAAAGAACGAAGATGAAAGCAATGTTGACGATGAAGATGGTCGTGAAAGAATGAATGTCTGAAAGTGGGATATTGCAAGGACATGTGAAAATCTCGATAAAAGTGTTTACTCTTCATGTTGGGTTCCCCAAAATATGTGGTGAATCTGACATTAGGTGTGAAAGTGATGATGAATGAATTTTGCAAGTGGAAATGCAAACTCATCCAAGAAGGATTTGTTATTCAGGTCAAGTTCACCAAAATATTTACACTCAAAAAGATGACTTGGTTGCACATGGTGGTAGAGTCAGCTTTAATGGAGCACACAGGACCCTCTCCTTGCCATGGGTGAACCTCCACGTCACTCTTGCTCTTCTAGTAGAATCCAATCAAAAGGAGGAGACACATGGGGGTAGTGCTACTCGCTTGAGAGCTAGACTTCATGAAGAGCAGGCGATTAGTCTTAAGGCCTTTCTTGGGTATTATTTCTTATGTGATGTTTAGTGACCATCATAGTTGAGATAATTATATGACCTGAAGGGTAACTAGTTATTGTTCTCCTATTTAGATTAGATAGATTCCAATGCCTATTCAACTATTTGTTATAGTCGTTGATGAGTCTTCTACATTGGAACATTTCCTCTCCTGCTCAAAAGAGTTGTCAGATTTGATTTCTTTATTTGATCAACCTAAGCCTAAGTTCTTGTTCTTGGATGGTCAATTGAGCGTGTTGAGGCCTAGGGTGTAACTCTTTGATCTCCTCTAGGATTGCCCTCACCCACTCACCCCAAACCCAAGGCACATTTGTGAACTTGAATTGAGAGAGTTAGTTAGAGTTAACCTCGAGTTGACTTACGTTTTACTTAGGGTGATGACCTAAGGTTTTCTTTACATTGTTTTAGATTGGTTGACTTTAGTTGACCTCGTGATGGAATCGAGGGTTTACTTGAGTTTTTCACTTTGTGTTGACCTCGTGATTAAATCGATGGTTTATGAACTTTGTGTAATCCTTGTGTTTTTGTTGTTTTCTATTTTTGAATGTATGAACTCTATATGTATGCAAGATAATGTTATTGTTCTTTTTTTAATGGATTTTTGAAAAGAAAATGCTTTAATTAATATAAAATTCAAATATGAATGTAATTTTAAAATGAGTTTACCTAATGCAATCTTAATCTATGTTTTTTGTATTTTCTTGTGTTTTGATTTCAATTACTCTAGGAAATGAAAGTACTTGGAAATAAACTAATCTGATAATGCAAATTACTTGAAATAATCTAATTTAACAATGCAAATTCTATCTATCCTATCAAGGAAATTGCAATATGAAATTACTATCTCTAAGAGAAAATTTGAGATTATCTAATTACTACCAAAAAGCATTAAAGAACCTGGAATGTGTTGATGCATAAGCCTCCACTACCCTTAGGAATCCTTGTATTAGCAACCTCTTTATGCTCTTGCAACAACGGGGATCTTCTTTTAGCAATAATAGGGAAGGGATGCAAAAATGGCTTGAGAAAGCTTAGAAATATGAGCTCAATGTGAGCTAAAAGAGCATAATGGCTTGCAAAATGAGTAGCATAACGACGCAATAAGAAGCTTTTAACAAATATTTGGCATAACAATAATAAAATAAAAGGCTCATAAGTCATGTGTGAGCATAAGAATGCTATGTGGAGAGCAAAAAACATGCAAAGCTTGGTTGCAAAAATGGAATTGCTTCTCTTTGTGCTTGAGAGGGGGTATTTATAGGTCTAAATGGTACATGAAAGGTTGGAAGGATTGAAGAGTTAACTCCCTTAATTGTGGAGTTAACTCATTAGATTGGACAATGAACTAGGCTAATTAGGGAGTGATGAAGCAAAGATAGCATATCACAGAAGTGTCAATGGAGTCATCAAGAGTCAAAGAGGTGACAAGTATAGATCTGGTGCAGGGACACCTAGGTATATATTGTAAATAGGGGTCAAATGTTGAGTTTTATGTCGAATAAGACCATGTCATATGTTTTAATCTCATGGGGTCAGTTTAGGAAAGTTAAAAAGCTACAAAAGTGGCATTTTTGGTGTGTTTTAGGGAAGTTGAAGAGTCAAAAACTTGGAGGGTCGATGGAAACTGTTGGTTTTTGAAACAATGCATGTAAATACACCTAAAAAAGTTTGAAGCTATGTTCTGGAGATGTTCTGGAGGAAAATAAAAAAAGATATACTATTGTTTCTACATTTTTTCATTGTTTTCTATTGTTTCAGGACATGGTACGGCCCATTACAGCATGTTCATGATCTAAAACCACATGCATGTTGTAGAGCTATGTCCTAGCTTTCATTTGAGCCTAGCTTGGTTGATTTTCATTAGGGTTGGAGAAAGTTAGAGCTTAGTTTGTAAAAACTACCTATAAAACTTACGTAGTTAGGGTTTGAGAGGAAAAATGGAATTTTGAGCCATTCCACCAGTGGAAAATTATGAAAATCAGTGGAATGGAAGTATTTAAGCTATTTTTTGTGTTTCTAGTGTTTGCAGGAGTAGGGGATGGTGATAATGCAGATTTTCAAGAAGCCTTAGCCTAATATCTCCTTGTATTAGGCTTGTTTGAGTAGGTTGAGATAGGGTTTTGAAGAAGGGTGATATGGGTATTGTCCCAATTGACAAAATTGGTAGATTTAGACCCCATGCATTGTGTAGAGTGTTCTGGACTAGGGTTTTGTATTGTGGGTTTTGAATTTCATAGACTTGTTTTGTAAAATAGGCCTAATTTGGCCTAGTTGCGACATACCAGTGAATTATTGAGGGTGTTTCTCCCAAACAACCACATCCCAAATCTAGATATATTGTCAAACAACCAAATGGGTATCTGAAATGATGTTTAGTTTTTGGGTTTGAAGTCTTGTTGGAAAGTTATGGTAGGAAACCTCTTTTGAAGGGCTACTAGGACAAGGGGACAGTTATGAAGGAATGGTTATTGTTTGATGATTCTAGACTCATTAGGTGTATTGGTTGAGTTTGTTTGGTGGTTCTAACCTACTCTTCATCATAGTGGTATCAGAGCTATAGGTTTTGATCTATAGGTGAAAAAAGTTGAAGTTTGCAAAAGCAAAGATGCCTCCTAAAAGCAATGCAATGGCCAAAGAAGTGATAGAGTTGAAGGAAAAGCATGCCAGGGAGTTGAGACAAGTAAAGGAGTCTTAGGAATCTATTCTAGCCAGACTTGCAGCATTGGAATCAAACCAAAGGAGAGGTGTGGTCATTGTAGACCAAAGTGACATAGAGGAAGAGGAAGAGGGTGAGAATGAGAAACCTCAAGGTGTCCAAGAGGTAGAGGACCCTGATGAAGTGAGAATGATGAAGATGCTGAAGGCTATGAAGGGAGATACTCCTAAGGTGAAGATAGAATTGCCCATGTATGGTGGGAAGTTGGATGGCGAAGAAGTGCTAGGTTGGATTTATGCACTTGACAACTATTTTGAGTATGAGGAGGTAGCAGATGATCAAAAGGTGAAATTTGCTAAAACCAAATCGAAAGGTCCTGCCTTAACTTGGTGGAATTATGTGCAGGAAGAGAGGTTGAAGAAGGGCAAGACAAAAATTCATTCATGGGACAGAATGGTGGCTAAAATCAAGAGCCAATTTCTATCGGGTGATTATGCAATACAAACATTTAGGAAGCTAAAAAACCTCAAGCAAAAGGAAATGGATGTCATGGCTTATACTAAGGAGTTTCCCAAGTTAAGTATAAGGACAGGTCATATTGAAGATGAGGTGGAAAAAGTAGCAAGGTACATAAATGGGTTGAGCTTCTCCATACAAGATGAGTTAAGTCTTAATCCTCCAAGGACAGTGGAAGAGTGTTTTCAAATGGCAATCAAGATAGAAGAAAGATTGAATAGAAGGTAAGAAAAATAAAGTAGAGGTAGAGGAAAGAACTTCAGAGGTAGAGGTAACTTTGGAGGGAGAGGATAGTCCCAAAAGGTACAAGGAGAGACAAGTGGTCAGCAAGAATAGAGCTCAGATTTTGGAGGCAGTTTCAGAGGTAGAAGACCTAATGGTAGAGGCAGATTTGAAGGACAAGGTAGAGGTTCAAACACCTTTTCAGGTAGATTCTATCAATGCAATCAGTTTGGCCACAAAGTTTGGAAATGCCTAGAGAAACAACCCTCAACATCACATGGAGGTGAAAGGAGAACACAGTTAGTGCAAGAAGAAGATAGTAAGACTGTCAAACCTCCATCTCAGCCTACTGTTCGAGAGATAGGTGAAACTCTAATGATGAGAAGGACAATCATTAAGGTGTCAATAGTCAAAGAGCCTCCACAAAGGAAATCTTTGTTTAAAACCACTTACAAATCTCAAGGCAAGGTATGTAAGGTTATTGTTGATTCTGGTTCAACTAATAATATAGTTTCTTTGGAGAAGGTAGAAAAGTTGAACATGAAAAGAATCCCCACCCCACTCCCTACAAAGTATCCTAGTTGAATAAGGGTCAACAAGTCTTGGTCAATGAACAAACATGGGTTGAGTTTAACATTGGGGGTACAAAGACAAGATCTTGTGTGACATCATCCCAATAGACGTTTGTCACTTGCTGCTAAGAAGACCCTGGCAGTATGATAGAAAAGTTCAATATGATGGGCAGAAAAACATTTATGTGATTGACAAGGATGGTGTATCATTCACCCTTATTCCATTACAAGATGAAAGGGTAGATGAACAAGATGGGTCTAGTGTACTGTTGGTTGAGGGAAAAGAATTTTTGAAAACCATGAAAGAAGAGGGAGGTGAAGGATATGCCATTGTAATCAGACCTAAACCTGTCTTGACAGCAGTAGCAACAAAATTTGAGGATGTGCCCAAAGAAGTGCAAACTTTGTTGAACAAGTATCAAAACATAGTTGTTGATGATCTCCCTAGTTCTTTTCCACCTATAAGGGATGTGAGCCACCACATAGACTTTATACCAGGTGCAAATTTACCCAATAAGGCTGCATACAAGATGACTCCTCAACAAAATGATGAGATAAGGAAACAAATACAAGAATTACTAAATAAGGGTCTCATAAGAGAAAGTTTAAGTCCATGTGTTGTCCCTACTGTTTTGACACCTAAAAAAGGTGGATATTGGAGAATGTGCACTGATTCAAGGGCAATCAACAAGATAACTATAAGGTATAGGTTTCCAATACCTAGAATGGAGGATTTGATGGACTGTTTAGGAGGAGCTTTTTATTTTTCAAAGATTAACCTTAAAAGTGGCTATCATCATATTAGGATAAGAGAAGGGGATGAGTGGAAAACTGCCTTTAAAACCAATGAGAGGTTATATGAGTGGCTTGTCATGCCATTTGGGCTTTCAAATGCCCTAAGTATCTTTATAAGACTAATGAATAAAGTCTTGAAACCCTTCATAGGCAAATTTGTACTTGTTTAATTGGATGACATCCTTGTTTTTAGCAAGTCTAAAGAGGAGCACTTGCAGCATTTGGACATGGTGTTGAAGAGGTTGAATGAAGAGAAGTTGATGATCAATCTAAAGAAATGTGAATTCATGAAGGAGGAGTTAGTTTACCTTGGTTTTGTGATTTCTAAAGGTTCATTGAAGATGGATCCCACCAAAGTAGGAGCAATTCTCAATTGGCCAACTCCTACATCAACAAGTGAGGTAAAAAGTTTTCATGGCTTAGCTACTTTTTATAGAAAATTTATAAAGAATTTTAGTCATATCTGGTCTCCAATTATTGACACCATCAAAGGGGATAAAAGGAAGAGGTTTCAATGGACTGATGAGGCAAAGAGAAGCTTCCAATATCTAAAAAATAGAGTGGCACAACAACCCATCCTAGCATTGCCTAATTTCAACAAGATCTTCACTATAGAATGTGATGCAAGTGGGTATGCAATTGGGGCTGTTTTGAGCCAAGAAAGAAGACCTATGGCTTTCTTTAGTGAGAAGCTTAATGAAGAAAAAATAAAATACTCTTCTTATGACTTGGAGCTATATGCAATGGTGCAGTCCCTAAAGAAGTGGAGACACTATCTTTTACCCAAGGAGTTCATTGTTTTCACTGACAACCATGCTTTGTAGTTCCTTAACAGTCAAGACAAGCTAAGCCATAGACATATGAAGTGGGTGGAGTACCTACAAAGTTATACCTTCACAATCAAACACAAAAAAGGGCAGTCAAACAAGGTAGCAGATGCCTTAAGCAGAAGGTCAATGTTGGTGCAAGAAATTCAACTCTAAATTGTGGGAATAGATGCCTTAAAAGGTATGTATGAGAGAGATGATGACTTCAAAGAGGTATATGTTGTTTGTGATCAATTTAAGGGTACTTTTCATGATGAATATTCTGATTTTCTGTTACAAGATGGATTGTTGTTTAAAGGTGTTCAGTTGTGTATTCCACAATGCTCTATGAGAACTAATTTGATAAAAGAGAAACATTGTGGTAGCTTAGGAGGTCATTTTGGTGTGGATAAAACATTGGAACAGGTAAGGAGGTTTTATTTTTGGCCAAAGATGCAAGTGGATGTCAGAAAATTTGTTGACAATTGTGTAATTTACCAAAGTGCCAAGGTTTCAAACACTAATGTAGGTCTTTATTAGCCTTTGCCAATTCCTAATAGGCCATGGGAATCCATCAGCATGGATTTTGTCTTGGGTTTGCCTAAAACTCAAAGGGGATTTGAGAGTGTGTTTGTTGTTGTTGATAGATTTAGCAAAAATGGCTCATTTCATACCATGCAAATGTACAAATGATGCTTCATATATATATTGCTGGGTTATTTTTCAAAGAAGTAGTGAGAATTCATGGATTACCATTGACAATTATTTTTGACAGAGATAACAAGTTTGTGGGTCACTTTTGGAGGAGTCTTTGGAAGAAATTGGGAACCAATTTGACATTTAGCTCTGCCTATCACCCACAAACAGATGGGCAGACTGAAGTGGTTAATAGATCACTTGGAAACCTTCTGAGATGCCTCACAAAGGAGCATGGACAGTAATGGGATCTAATCCTTCCATAGGCTGAATATGCCTATAATGACTTTGTCAATAGAAGCATTGGGAAAAGCCCATTTGAAGTGGTTTATGGACTGAAACCTAAAGGTGTATTTGAGCTTAGGGATCTGGGTGGAATGGAGAAAAGGAGTGTTGAAGGAGAGGAATTTGTAGTTGCAATAAAGGACATACATCAACAAGTTAAAGAAAATCTTCAAAAAAGTGTTGAAAAATACAAATACCATGCAAATTTAAAGAGAAGAGATCTTCAGTTCAAAGTGGAAGACTTGGTATTGGCTCATTTTAAGAAACAAAGGCTACGAAAGGGGAAGTATACAAAGTTGTAGATGAAAAGGAGTGCTGAAGGAGAGGAATTTGTAGTAGCAATAAAGGACATACATCAGCAAGTTAAAGAAAATCTTTAAAAAGTGTTGAAAAATACAAATAAAGGGATCTGGGTGGAATGGAGAAAAGGAGTGCTGAAGGAGAGGAATTTGTAGTTGCAATACAGGACATACATCGGCAAGTTAAAGAAAATCCTTAAAAAAGTGTTGAAAAATACAAATACCATGCAGATTTAAAGAGAAGAGATGATCAGTTCAAAGTGGGAGACTTGGTATTGGCTCATTTGAAGAAAGAAAGGCTACCAAAGGGGAAGTATACAAAGCTACAGATGAAAAAGATTGGGCCATGTAGGGTGGTCCACAAATTTGGAAACAATGCCTATGAGATAGAACTCCCTCGTGGAGTGGCTATCTCTCCAATCTTTAATGTTGTTGATCTATATCCTTTCAAGGGATTTGTGATTGCAGGTATAGGGACTGATACATATGTTGTTGATGAAGATTGGATCAAGGATTTAACACCTACTGAGCCATTAAAGCTTGAATGCATTGTGGACACAAGGTCTACCATGAGTACCTAGTGAAGTGGCAAGGTCTACCAATGGAGGATGCCACCTAGATGATAGAAGATGATATCAAGAAGCATGGCACAACAGTTCAAGAGCTGATCTCAAGTGGAACTTGAGATTCTTTTCTCCCCAGGTGTATGGTGCAGGGGCACCTAGGTATATATTGTAAATAGGGGTCAAATGTTGAGTTTTATGTGTTAAGTTCAATTTTGGTGTAATAAGGTTGAATAAGACCATGTCATATGTGTTAATCTCATGGGGTCAGTTTAGGAAAGTTAAAAAGTTACAAAAGTGGCATTTTTGGTGTGTTTTAGGGAAGTCGAAGGGTCAAAAACTTGAAGGGTCGATGGAAACTATTGGTTTCTAAAACAAAGCATATAAATATGCTTGAAAAAGTTTGAATCTATGTTCTGGAGATGTTTTGGAGGAAAATAAATAAAGATATACTATTGTTTTTGCATTTTTTTATTGTTTTTTGTTGTTTCAGGACGTGGTACGGCCCAGTACAGTATGTTCATGATCTAAAATCATGTACATGTTGTAGAGCTATGACCTAGATTTCATTTGAGCCTAGTTTGGTCAATTTTAATTAGGGTTGGAGAAAGTTAGAGCTTAGTTTGTAAAAATTGCCTGTAAAACCTAGGTAGTTAGGGTTTGAGAGGAAAAAAATGAAATTTTGAGCCATTCCACTGGTGGAAAATTATGAAAATCAGTGGAATGGAAGTATTTAAGCTATTTTTTGTGTTTCTAGTGTTTGCAAGAGTAGGGGATGGTGATAATGCAGATTTTCAAGCAGCCCTAGCCTAATATCTCCTTGCATTAGGCTCGTTTGAGTAGGTTAAGATAGGGTTTTGAAGAAGGGTGATCTGGGTATTGTCCCAATTGACAAAATTGGTAGATTTAGACCCCATGCATTGTGTAGAGTGTCCTGGACTAGGGTTTTGTATTGTGGGTTTTGAATTTCATAGACTTGTTTTGTAAAATAGGCCTAATTTGGCCTAGTTGCGACATACCAGTGAATTATTGAGGGTGTTTCTCCCAAACAACCACATCCCAAATCTAGATATATTGTCAAACAACCAAATGGGTATCTGAAATGATGTTTAGTTTTTGGGTTTGAAGTCTTGTTGGAAAGTTATGGTAGGAAACCTCTTTTGAAGGGCTACTAGGACAAGGGGACAGTTATGAAGGAATGGTTATTGTTTGATGATTCTAGACTCATTAGGTGTATTGGTTGAGTTTGTTTGGTGGTTCTAACTTGCTCTACATCAAAATTAAATGGAGTTAATTATGCATGCTTGAAGGATAGGAATAGTTCACTCTATGTTTAGACCAAAAATTTATGCAAACATGAAAAATGTCCAGCAAAATGCATTTTTTTCACATCCAAACTCAAAGTTAACCTGTGGCTGGAAACATGATAGGATCACCCATGGGTCACCCCTTTTACCAATCCAAATTTCCTGGGGGCGACCCATGGACGACCCACAAAGGAGAGGGTCTAGGTTGGTATGCGAGTTGGAAGTTGTTTATCAGCAGATGAAGAAATGACCTATTTCTGGAACCAGGTCAAAAGGTGGTCAAAAACCAAATCTCCACTTACAAATGTTAAATCTCTCGGGGGAGATCTTGAAATAATAGGTTAAGATTTGTCCTGATTGATCATAACTAAAAAATGAAAGTTGGAGATAGCTTGGGAGGTCCCTCGGAGGGCTCCTATGGGTGGGGTGAGATGAAAAACACTAGGGAAAGGTAAATTTATGATAAATAGATAAACAAGAGGCTTAGGGATGAAGGCACAAGCATAGAAAACAAAAATTGACAAGTGTCAACAAATGTCGAAAGTGAGGGAAAGGTTAGTATGACAAAGGGGAAACAAAGGAAGAAACAAAAACCCACATGTTGCCAAGAGAAATGATATTGAGAGGGCATTATTTTCACACTTACATGTACATTACAGGATTAAATATCATCATGGGGTCCTCGTGGATGTTGTGCATGTTTTTAGTGCTTATAGGACCCTGTTTAGAAACAAGACCATGTTATGTTTTAGGGTCTTGATGGTTGGATAGGTTAATTCAATAATTGGTTTTTATTTAATTAACATAAAAAGAGATATATGTGAGATAGATTAGGTGATGTTAGGATGAAGGGATGATTTTAGGTGCCTACATTGTTAATCTAAATGCAGAACAACCCCAAATTAGTTGATTAAACTACTGTCCATAGTAGAGGTCTAGTGTTCGAATCCTATTTGACATTTCTAACTTCTATTCTACTCTACCTAAGTTTTTGTCCATAAAGTATTCATGCTGAGAGCTCATGAAAATGTGGGATTGTTGTTATATGGAGCCTAATCAAACTCGGAGGTTAAATTTACCCCACCTTTATCGGTACGATTTCCCCCCAAACTATTTAATGGGGTCAAGGGGTAGTGCCCCTTGCGGGGTCTAGGGGCAATGGTATTGAGTTGCAAGGATTTCTGGTTGTAATCAATTTGATTTACTAGATAATATTATTGGACTCTCTGTTGATGGATTAGCCTGGGTTTGGGTGAACCACGTTAAAACTTGTCTCTTGCTATTATTATTTCTATGTATTTCCATTCCTCTGTTTAATTTTTATTTGCATTTAATTGATATCTTCTGCATGCAATTCCTATTAAGTGCTATTAGAGCTAGGTTGTGTTCGATTATCATGTGTAGGAAGGTCTCACAGTTGAGTGGGAATCTCACAGTTGAGCGGGAACAATGGTGGATGAGGATAAATTGAAGGTAGATAAATTCAATGGGTAGAACTATCAGTTATGGAAGATGCAGATGGAGAATTATCTCTATCAAAAGAATTTATGGAGACTGTTAGAAGGAATATCCAAGAAATAGGTAAGAATGACTGATGAGGATTGGGAACTTCTAGACAGAAAGGCACTGGGAACCATTCGGTTGTGCCTGGCACCATCCATGGCATTCAATATAACAGAAGCGAAGACAACAAATGAACTGATGAAAGCTTTGGCTAGATTGTATGAAAACCCTCAGCCTCAAATAAGGTATTTCTCATGAAGCGTTTGTTTAATTTAAAAATGATTGAAGGTGGATCTATGACAAATTATTTAAATGAGTTTAATATGATTACCAGTCAGTTAACTTTTGTAAAAGTAAAATTTGATGAAGAGGTGAGGGCTCTCTTGATATTATGTTCTTTTCCATAAAGATGGAATGGCTTGGTAATGGTTGTAAGTAACTCTGTGTCTGGTTCAAATACTTTGAAATTTGATGATATTGTTGGTGTTATCCTTAGCGAGGAAATGTGATGGAAAAGCTCAGGAGGGTCCACATCAGGTAGTGTTTTGAATGTAGAAAGGAGCAGATCAAAGGAGAGAGGAAAAGGTTCTAGAGGTCATGGGAAGTCACGAGGAAAATCAAAGGACAAGAGATCCCAATCTAGAGGACAGAAGGATTGTTCATACTATGGGAAACCAGATCATCTGAAGAAAGATTGTTGGTCTTGGAAGAATAAAGAAGGAGACAAACAAGAAGGCAATAAGTAGGCAAATGTGGTAAGTAATAAATCTAAAGATGATACTTTGATTATTTCCCTAGATAATGTTGATGATTCATGTGTTTTAGATTTAGGGGCCTCATTTCATGCTACGCCCCATATAAGTTATTTTCTTGATTATGTCCAAGGAGATTTTGGGCTGGTTTATTTGGGAGATAACGAACCTTGTCAGATTGTTGGAAAGGGAAGAATCAAGATTAAGTTGCAGAATAGGAATCATTGGCTACTACAAGAGGTAAGGCATGATCCAAGGCTGGGTAGGAATTTAATTTCAGCAAGGTAGCTAGCTGATGAAGGTTGCATAGTTACTTTTAGTGATAAAAATTAGAAGGTTTCAAAAGGTGCCTTAATAGTAGCAAAAGGTGTAAAAGTTGGCACTATATATCTTTGTACATGTCATACTATTCCTTCTAATTTATTTTTTGTAGAGAAAACCAAACAAGTTCAGGAACAGTTGTTGCAGGTTCACAGAAAGAGACTAAAACAGTTGCTGCAGGTTTTGAGACAACACTGTGGCATAACAGACTTGGGCATATGAGTGAAAAAGGTATGAAGGTACTTCATTGTAAGAAAGTTTTACCAGGTCTGAAATGTATTAATATGGACTTCTCTGAAAGTTGTGTATGGAAAACAAAAGAGAGTTAGTTTTCTTAAGGATGGAAATCAAAAGAAAGATGAAAAGTTGGAGCTTGTGCATACAGATGTATGGGGACTGGCTCATGTATCTTCTCTCAGTGGATCTCGGTATTATGTTACATTCATAGATGATGTAACTAGGAAGGTTTGGATTTATCTCCTTAGGCAAAAATCTGATGTATTTGAAACATTTAAGAAATGGAGAAGCTTGGTTGAGAATGAGACGAGTAAAAGATTAAAATGTTTCAGATTTGATAATGGTGGTGAGTATTGTAGTAAAGAATTTGATGATTATTGTTCCTTTAATGGAATTCATAGGCAAAAAACGGTTCTAGGGACTCTATAGGAGAATGGAGTGGCTGAACGCATGAATAGGACAATAATGGAGTGTGCAAGGACCATGAGATTGCATGTTGGGCTACTTTTAAACATGTGGGTAGAGGCTGTCAACATTGTTGTATATTTAATTAATAGAGGTCTTTCAATTCCTTTAGGATGTGGTATTCCAGAGGAAGCATGGACAGGTAAGAAGGTGAGTTATTCTTTTCTCAAAACCTTTGGATGTGAAGCATTTGCACATGTAGATTCTAAAAATAGAACCAAGCTAGATGCAAAATCAAAAAAATACACCTTCATTGGAAATGGCATTGATGAATTTAGTTATAGGCTTTGGGATTTTGAAAATTAAAAAATTTTGAGAAGCAGGGATGTTGTATTCAATGAGAAGGTGTTGTACAAAGATCAGTTGCAGAAGGATTATGTGGTGCTGGATGATACTCTAGATAGTGATGTTCCTGTGGTTCCTCATGCTCTGCAATGGCAACAAGAAATACCACAAACTCTAGTGAATGTTAGATGGTCAACAAGGTTAAGTAGACCTCTTGAAAGGTTTTCTCCCTCTTTGTATTCTATTTTTTTAACAGATGCTGGTGAACCTGAAGGTTATGATGAATCTCAGCAAGTGGATACAAAGGTTCAGTGGGAGCTTGCAATGAAAGAAGAAATGGACTCCTTGCTGAAAAATTAGACTTGGGAATTGTGCAAGTTGCCTGTAAGTAAAATGGCTTTACCAAACAAATGAGTTTATAGGCTGAAAGAGGAAGATGGAGATAAGAAAATATTTAAAGCCAAGTTAGTTGTCAAAGGATTTGCACAGAAAAAAAAGGTATTGATTTTGATAAGATTTTTTCTTCGGTTGTTAAGATGACTTCTATTCATACTGTTTTAAGTATTGTGGCTACTGAAGATTTGCATTTGGAACAACTAGATGTGAAAACTACCTTTCTCCATGGTGATTTGGAGGAGATATATATGGAACAACCATAGGGATTTGAGGTCAAAGGCAAGGAGAAATTGGTGTGCAGATTGAAGAAGAGTTTATATGGCTTGAAACAAGCATCTTGACAATGATATTTGAAATTTGATAGTTTTATGGCTAAGTAAGGCTACAACCGGTGTAATTATAACCATTGTGTTTATTCTAAGTTACACCCTGCTTATACGGTTTGCCAAAAATTCACAAGTCTAATATTCCTTTGAGACCAATTGTAGACACCACCCATTCCCCTACCTATAAACTTGCTGCCTACTTGGCAAAGTTGGTCTCCCCTCTCATTGGTAAGTCTTCTTCCTTCATCAAGGACTCGACCCATTTTATCAACTTTATCAAAGACAAGAAAGTCAACAATTATGACATTCTTGTTAGCTTTGATGTTGTTTCTCTGTTCACCAAAGTCCCCCTCCAAGATTCCATCGTACTAGTTAGGCAAAAGACCAATAAAGAAATTGCTTCCCTAGTTGAACTCTGCTTAAAATCTATTTTTTTCACCTTCCAAGGTGTGATTTATGAGCAAACAGATGGAGTCGCCATGGGTTCCCCTTATCGTCGGTCATTGCCAACCTTTACATGGAGCATTTTGAAGAGCTTGCCCTGAACTCTTTCCCTCTTAAACCAACCTAGTGGAAGCATTATGTGGACAATACCAACATATGTTGGCCACATGGTCATGAGCAACTTGAAATCTTCTACAACCACCTCAACAACATAGCCCCTTGCATCCAGTTTACCAAAGAGCTAGAAACCAATCACCAACTCCCTTTCCTTGACATCCTTCTCATCAGAAAAGGAGATGGTTCCCTTGGTCGTCGTGCCTTTAGGAAATCCACCCATACAGACCTCTATATTCTGGCTTCCTCTCACCACCACCCAAACCAAAAGACTAGTGTCCTCAACACCTTGGCAACCAGAGCCTTCCACATCTGTGATAATGATCACATTAACCAAGAGTTGTCCCACCTTACCAAAGTTTTCAAACTTAATGGATACTGCAACAAATGCATCAAGAGAGCATTTAAGCTAGCCCAAACCCGTCTTTTGTCCAAACCTAACATTCCTGACTCTGACCATAGTTTTTGTGCCACCCTACCTTTCATCCAAGGTATCTCGAATAAAATTGCTAGAATCCTTCGCAAGAAAGGGCTCAATTGTGCCTTCAAACCTTGTTTGACCATTAGAAAACTTATCCCTTCAACCAAAGACCCCACTAATAGTCTCTTAAACTCAAGTGTTTATAAAATTGATTGCTCCTGTGGTACCCCTTACATTGGTGAGACAGGGAGATCTATCTACACAAGGATCAAAGAGCACAGTACAGATATTAGGCATGAAAGGGTCACAAAATCAGCCCTCGCTGATCACTCTTCTAGCACTAAACACCACATTCACCTAGAAGACACCCTTGTCCTTGCCAAGGAAGACAATTTCTTCAAGAGAAAACTTAAAGAGGCTATTTTCATCAAAAACCACCCTACCAACCTCAACAGAGACAAGGGGTGGAACTTAAGCCATACTTGGAACCCTCTTCTAAACTCCCTCAATAATCACCATTCACCCTCCTGATCACCTTTGGCCTCCTATTGTCTTCCCACTGACCGCGCCTTGGCCTCGTTTCCCCCTGCCCCCCCTTCTTATTTTTTCTCTTTTCTTTTTCTTCTTCTTCCTCTCCTTGCTCTCACTCCTCCTCTCTTTGCCCCTATCCTTTAGGCCTCTCTCGTATCCCTGGCCTTCCTTTCTTTCCCCCCATTCTTTCCCCTTGCCCATCCCTCTTATCCTTAGTCCTCATCCTTCCCTTCTTTTCTTGCCTCCTCTTCTTCTTCTTTCTCTCCTCTTTTCACCCTTCATCATGTCCTCGTTGTTCCTCTCCCCTTGATCTCTAACCCTCTTCTTTCTTTTTTTGTGCTTGTCGTGTTTCTTCTTTCTGTGGTTTTTACAGTGGTATCTATTTCTACTTCTTTCTTCTCCTTTCCCCTTCTCTCCTTTTTGTAGTCTTATATATGTATGTATAGGGTGTTTTACTTATTTATGCATTATCTCTTTTTTGCTTTCTTATTTTTGCATTACATTTATACAGATGAAAATGAGAAACAATTGCCACAACAATGCAAACAAGAATAGAATATGCTTCTCTCTTCGACTCATGCAATTTCTCTCATTTTTAGCTCTCTACTACTTTGTCCCTCTTTCTTGTTTGTTATTTTCTCTCTTTTCTTTTTAGCTCTTTTGCATTTCCCCTCATTGGTATATATACAATTTTAAATATATATTCCTTTCTACTTCTTTTTTCGTTTCTCTTGGCATCCTCCCTCCTTCACTTTTGCACCTTATCTCTCTTCTACATTTTCTCTCCTTCGTATTTTTATCACTTTACACTTTCACTTCCTTTTACATTCTTATCTTTTGCCCTCACCTCCCTATTTTTCTTTTTTTCAATTTTCTCACATTTACACTTGCAATTCTTTTTGCATTCTTCTCCCATTTGCACTCGCTGCCCAATTCTTATCTTTTTTGTAATCATCTCACATTGGCACTCACATTCCCTTTGCTTTGATTTACACTTACATCTCTTCTCTCACTCACTTTTGTTTCTCTATTTCCTCCCTCTTTATATTACATATTTGTACTCTCATTTTTTCTCTCTATTTATTCATATTTTTTTAATTGCACACATGTTTATAGTTATGTAATACACAATGATATTTTTACCTACGTTTATCTTTAGACATATATATTCTTATGCTTTTACATTTACTCATATGTGTAGTTATATAACCAATCTTTTTTGTATTATTTATGTTTTATTTACCTTTTAGGACATCTCTTTATTTTTCTTCCTTTATTTTTTTGCTCTTTAATGTTTATCTCCTTTTTGATACTTGCTCCTCTTTTCTCATCCTTAATGTCCCCTCCAACTATTCTTGTCATCTGTGCCCACCCTTACTCTCTTTTTAAGAAACCTCTCTGCAAGTCAAACTCATTTGCATTCTCTTCCTTTCCTCCTGATGGTGGATCACAGGGTGTGATCCGAAACGTTGAGTCAAAAAAAGCAACACAGTTTTTACAGAAACACAAGAATCTATCATCATGGACTATGGAAATATCATGTCTACAATACATTATTTTATGTTTATATGTTGATGACATGCTTGTAGCAGGGTCTAACATGGATCACATAAGAGAGTTAAAACAACAGTTAGCACAATCATTTGCTATGAAGGATTTAGGGGCGGTAAACCAAATCCTTGGTATGAAAATTTGTAGAGATAGGAAGAACAGAAAATTGACTCTATCTTAGGTTGATTATGTTGAAAAGGTGTTGTAGAGATTCCATATGGAGAATGCAAAACTTGTCAGCACACCTTTGCCTAGTCATTTGAAATTGACTAAGGAGATGTGTCCTACAACACAAGAGGAGGAAGAAAAAATGTCCAAGGTACCATATGCTTTAGCTATAGAAAGTTTAATGTACACCGTGGTATGTACAAGACTGGATATTGTACATGCTGTAGGAGTCGTAAGTAGGTATATGAGTCATCCTGGATTGGAGCATTGGAATGCGGTAAAATAGATTCTCAGATATTTGAGAGGTACATCCAATAAATACTTATATTTTAGGGGCTCTAATACTAATTTAGAAGGTTATGTAGACTCAGATTTGGCAGGAGATATTGATACTAGGCGAAGTACTACAGGTTATGTCTTTACTATAGGTGGGACAATGGTGAGTTAGATCTCTAGGTTGCAAAAGGTGCTTGCTTTATCCACCATGGAGGCAGAGTATGTAGATGCAACAGAGGCAAGCAAGGAGATGATATAGATGCAATCTTTCATGGAAGAATTGGGCAAACAATAGGCTAATGTAGTTCTTTGTATATATACAGTCAGAGTGCCATACATATTGCAAAGAATTTGGCCTTGCATTCAAAGACCAAACACATACAGCTCAGGTATCACTTCATCTGGTTGGTGTTAGATGATAGATAGTTAAGGCTGGAAAAGATACATACAGATAAAAATCCAGCAGATATATTTATGAAGGCAGTGACAAGGGAGAAGTTGAGCTCCTCTTCAGCTTCGGTTGGTCTTCAAGACTAAAAATAAAAAATTAGAACAACAGAGTCTAGGGTGTTTATTTCCAGTGGGAGCCACAGGGTCAGCGGTGTTATGATCAGTCTCTAAGTGGGAAATTATTGTTATATGGAGCTTAATCAGACTCTGAGGTTAAATTTACCCCACTTTTATAGGCATGGTTTCCCCCCAAATTATTTAACAGGGTCAAGGGGTAGCGCCCCTTGCAAGGATTTGGGGGTAGCTCCCCTTGCGAGGATTTGGGGGCAACGCCCTCAAGACGGGGTCAAGAGGCAGCGCCCCTGGCGCGCTCCTTGTCACAATACAGAGCGGGGTCGAGCGACAGCGCCCCTAAAACCTACAATGATTTTTTTTATTTTATTAAGACATCAGGAGTTATTTTTTCTATTGGCTGACATAAAAAAACCTATTTTTGTAACCGACATAAGGCTTGATAAAAGCAGCTAAGGGTTAGGGTTTCCGTTGATGTATTGTAGCATTTTGTAGCGGTATTGAGTTAAAAGGATTGCTGGCTATAATCGGTTTCATTTACTGGATAATAATATTAGACTCTTTGTTGGTGGGTGTAGCCTAGGTTTGGGTGAACCACGTTAAAACTTGTCTCTCACTGTTATTATTTATGTGTATTTCCAGTCCTCTATTTAATCTTTATTTGCATTTAATTGATATCTTTTGCAAGCAATTCCTAGCAGGGAGGTAAGAGGATGATGATTGTGAAACTCTGAGAATCTAACCCTGTGATGTTGATCAAACAAAACCTAGCATTATTAGCCATAGATGGAAAATATTATTCGAATGCCAAAGAAAGAAAAATAAAAACAAGAGAAGGGTATGCCTACATGCCATGATAGGTTCTCTCCACTTGTGGCAGATGCTCCATAGAACACGTCAACCGATTTCCTTACAAGAACATAATAACAAATTACATGTGTGATTCCCAAAACAACAAGCAAACATAAGGAAATTATTTCTCTTTTTTTTACCTCTACTATTTAATTGGAATTTTTTCAGGTCTAATTTTTAAGAAATGCAAAATTAATTCATTAACTAGTAAAAATATAAACAAGTCAATAAAAATATTAATTTACAATTTTTTTCAAGGAAAGAAATTTTTAAAAAATGAACATTAAAAAAATAGATTAATTTTCTCCCTGTACAATTTTCGAGGCAAACAAATTAAAACTCTGAAAAGATAAGTATCCCTGAAAAAGACTAGAACTTTTAGGTGGCTCTTGTTTTGCATAGGTCTCATAGGCTACTAGATCTCGTGGATGCTATATTAAAATCCTTTGTTCATTCATTTATTTCAAGGCTACGCCTAATAGTAAACGCCCAATTAAGCACCATCCTGTCAAATTGAAGTTAATGCTCTCCGCGAGGGTATCAGGTTAATCGTAACACTCTGATTACAAATCCAGCATAGCGGAGGCAGAAAGATGTACCCTTCAATTACTCCATTAATTTGATATGTGATAAAATTGACGACAGTGGTTGACGTACTCGTAACAGGGAAGGAAAAGGTGTGGAATTTTCACTACTTTTTAGCTGGCAGTCACAGGACATCGTAAATACTGTCACTCCTAAGGGTGCTCCTGCACCACTATGGTAGAGGGTCCTACCAAGAAGGGTGAGTGGGATGCATTTTAGATGAAGGAATTCCATTGGTTGTATGAAAGAGGAGGAGATATGAGGTTATTATGGAGGTAAGTGTAAATTACATCATACCAAGTGGAACTGGTGCAGGGGCACCTTTAGGTAATATGGTAAAATTTTGATTTTTGTCTTGATTTGATATGTTTGAGGTCAAATAAGGTCAACTTGGACCATTTTTAGTCATTTTGTGAAGTTTGATGTCCATAGGTGGAAAATGGAAAAAGTTATATTTTTTTTCAAAAGTTGTCAACATGAATTAGTTAGTGTTTGGAGTCAGTTGGGACAGGTATGTTGGGCATAAATATGCTCTAAAAACTCATTTGTTGGTGGCTTGCAAAGATTTGGAAGAAATCAATGATCAAAACCTTAATTTTCTGCACTTTTCCAAGTTTTCTAGCACTTCAGACCTCTTGTACGGACTGTACGATTCATAGAGTGATTTGGAACCAGTTGGAAATTCTTGAGCACTGAATCTACTTAATTTATCTTTTTGTTTCATAGTTTTTCGTTTATTTTTGTAGAAGTTATAAGCATTTTCCTAATAATAGTCCAAAACCCTAGTCAGGGTTTCCAGTGGACTAGAATAATGTATTTATTGCCATTTCCACAATAGAAAATTCCAAAATTTGGTGGAATGGGAAGACCTTGTATGTACTTTCATATTCCATGTTTGCAGGTCTTGAGAGTTTGGTTGGCACATGCATATAAAGGACTGTGATGCCTAATATCATCATGTATCAAGTTGGAAGGTGGACAAAAAGGCTGAGTTGTTGAATGCCATTATTGAGTTTGGACTCCATATGATTGGGAAGCGTTTGGAAAGGGTGTGTAAAGGTTCTAGAGACTCATTCCAAGTGAGGGTTTGGTCAACCATCAAGTGTTTGTATCAATTCTTATGACTATCTTGTTAGAACTGTGAACAGTCATGGTTGGTGTCCCCTATGTTGAATAGGTGTTGAAGCCCCTCCAAAGCACTTTGGTTGTGTGTCATGAATGTCATTAAATCCACATTGGAGATCAAAGGCCTATTAATCTTTTTTTATCATAGTTGCTCAAGGGTTGAGTCCATAGTTTCATCAAGTCAAATAATACAGACCGTGTTGTTGGAATTCGTACTAAATGTCATTACATGGAAACCTTAAATTGACTTTTGTGTCACATTACAAGTCTTGTCCAAGCCCTCTCAAAGTCCAAGTTAAGGATGTATGAAAATCAAGCCATGAAGAGGCTAATACTAGAGCCTAGAAGGTATGCCTAGATGAACATTTTTGATAAAGTATTGAAGAAGCCCCTAGAAGTTGGAATAGAAACCATAGGCTAACCCATGCCTCTACATCATGAACTAGAACCAAAAATCATACACATGTTGTCCTATTTTAGGATATCATACATTGGGATCATTTTCTCTTCAAGCAAATACTAACATTGTCAAGTATCTTTTTGCACCTCAAGAAGGGAATCAATGGTTGCCATGTGGTTTGCAAATGCAGATCCATCCTATAACTACATTAGCAAAGGAGAGAGATTGTGTTCCTTATCTATTAGTGCCTCAAATATATTTTCACCAAAAAACTCATTTTTATTTTCTTGATTTTGAATATTTTGGTCTAATAGCACCTTAGAGAGGTCTTCACTAGGGGTGTCCCTTAGGAAGCTGGAGAAGGAAAAATGTTTGAAACCTCCAACTACCAAGATAATTACATTTGAGATTAGGTCAAGTAAACCTTCAATGAATCATGAAATGCCTTTTGGGTGTGGACGAAATGCACCAATACTAAATAAAGAGGTGATAGGGGAATGCTTGTGTGTACATCCCACCTCTAAGTTTGTTTTTCTAAATTCTGATTGAGAGGAAGAACCTAAAGAGGTTACATTGTATGATAATTCTTTATAATCACTCAGAAAGCCTTATTTAAATAAGGATGTATAAAATCCATTGAAGTTGTATTATTTTATAGTTTAGATTTTTACATTCTAGTACATCGAAAACCTAGAACTAATATACCGCAATGACTTACCAGGTGTACTATGGTTCAAATGAGAATGGATCTTGGATGTAGTCAAAATAGTTCAGGCCTAGCTGGGGAGGATCCTACAACCAAGTTGGACCAAATCCTAGCCATTTTGAATGAAAATAAGGAAAGGTTAGGAGCTTTAGAACAAGAGGTTAGAGGGATTGACAACCAAGAAGAAAGTGAAGAACATGAAGAGGAGAATAGTGTCCATGAAGGAAAAGAGGAATCTGAAGAAAACACTGAAAATAAAGAGGAACCTTTAAGACAAATAGATGCAAGAGCACAGTTGACCAATGAATTGGCCAAAGATATGAAGAAGATAATACCACAAAAATTTGATGGCATTGTATTGGGTGATGGAACGGAAGCATGGATCACTGATATGGAAAAGTATATTGAGATAAGAAATTATTTCAAAACAACCAAGGCAATATGTGGAGCATACCAATTGATTGTAGAAGCATCCACTTGGTGGATGAAAAAAATGAAAAATACCCTTTTGTAGAGCTCGGAGTGCTGAATCCGAAAATATGTATATTTTTATATTTTGAGTAATTTTAGGATATAAATATTTGAAAATAATTCAAGTAGGTTGTTCAAGTTCAAAAAGAGGCTAATTTCAAATTAAAAATAAAATAGTAAAACATGATAAAATAAAATTGGAAAATATATGATGCCCTAGAGGAGAGAATCCTCTTCAAAAGGGTATAATTTGTTTTTTGAAAATGAAAAAAAAAATAAAAATAAAAATAGTTGACGTCAACTGAAAACTATCAAATTCGGGTAAGTTTGACTTTAAAACGTTATTACGAGAAAAATATAGATCAAAAATTCATTTTTTTTTCCATGCCCTAGATATTGAAGTCACCTATTTGGGAAAAAAAATTAGGGAAAATGCAGTTTTTTTCTATTTGTTTCTTGACGTCAACTAAACGTCACTTTTTTTTCAAATTTTTAGCATTTCAAAATCTGCTCTTAAATTGATAAAAAAAAATATCAAAACATTTTTTAAAAAAATCTAAAAAATTAGAGGAATAAACTTCAACAAGAGATCTACATTTTCTTAGTTTACATCATTTTGAAATTCAAAACATAAAGACCACTTTTATGTGGTCGAAGTTGAGATTTTTTTTTTATGTTCACCGATTCCTTTATAAAGTCTGACACAGGTTTGTACTTTTACCCTATTAAGTATAATAATTACATGTTTTATTGAAAAATTGCAATGCACAATGAGCCTGAGAGTTTGTTTTTTCATTTTTGTAGGTAAATTCACAAAAAGATTGGTGATTATGGACATGGTTGAACCAATAGTTTGTAAAAAAAGATGAGAAATGGTAACACCCTGATGTTAGGATGAAGGGATGATTTTAGGTGTCTACATTGTTAATCCAAATACAGAACAACCCCAAATCAGCTCATTAAAACGCTACCGCAGTAGAGGTCTAGTGTTCGAACCATATTTGACCTTTCTAACTTCTATTCTTCTTTGCCTAAGTTTTTGTCCACAAAGTATTCACGTTGAGCTCACGAAAATGTGGGAGGTAAGAGGATGATGATTGTGAAGCTATGAGAATCTAACCTTGTGATGTTGATTAAACAAACCCTAGCATTATTAGCCACATATGGAAAAGAATAATTAGAATGCCAAAGAAAAAAAATAAAAACAAGAGAAGGGTATGCCTCTGTGCCATGATAGGGTCTCTCCACTTGTGGCAAATGTTCCAGTAGATTCAATTTCCTTCCAAAAACATAATAACAAAGTACATGTATGATTCCCAAAACAACAAGCAAATATAAAGAAATTATTTGAATTTTTTTTTACTTCTGCTATTTAATTGAAATTTTTTCCTTTAACCTTTAACAAATGCAAAAAAAAAATAATTCATTAACTAGTAAAAATATAAATAAGCCAATAAAAATATTAATTTACAATTTTTTTTAGGAAATAAATTAAAAAAGAAAACATTGCCATTAAGGAAACAGATTAATTTTCTCCCTGCAGAATTTCCTAGTCAAACAAAGTAAAAAAAATTAAAAAGATAAAAAGGCTAGAACTTTTCGGTGGCTCTTGTTTTGCATAGGTCTCATAGACTGCTGGATCTCGTGGATGCTATATTAAAATCCTTCGTTCATTCATTTATTGCAAAGCTACGCCTTACAGTAAACGCCCAATTGAGCACCATCCTGTCAAATTGAATTTAATGCTCTCCTCGAGGGTATCAGTTTGATCGCAACACCCTGATACAAATCCAGCACAGCGGAGGCAGAAACATGTACCCTTCAATTGCTCCATTAATTTGATATATGATACAATTGACGACAGAGGTCGACGTACTCGTAACAGGGCAGGAAAAGGTGTGGAATTTTCACTACCTTTTAGCTGGCATTCACAGGACATCGTAAATACTGTCGCTCTTGTTATAGGTATTTGATGTTGGTAATGAAAGCACCTTTAAAATGAGAGGCAAAGATGAAGTTTAAGCCCGAGGGCTGTAAGTATTCTGGTGAGAGTAAGAAACGGGCTTAAGCTGTATTTCCTAATATGGAGAACAAATCTAATGAAACGGGCTTCTTTGTGGCTTGTCAAAGTGGCGATATAACCACTGCAAAAGTCCTGCTCCAACTTGTTCATCCGTCGAGCTTGTCAACGACGTGGGAGGGAAGAACATGTTTACATATGGCAGTAATAGCAGGAGACTCAGGTTCATTCTCTTCTCATACATTCTTCTTTTTATTAAAAGCTATTCTCCACTTGTTTGTCTTGCTTAACTACTCGATTGATATAATGCAGATTTGTTACGAGAGTTAGTAGCAAAGCTACGAGACCCATGTAATCATCTTCAAACCCTTTTCCTAAATTAAAGCTACTCTTTACTTGTTTCTCTGGCTTAACTACGTGATTCATGCAGATTTGTTATCGCAGCTACCAGAATTAATTAACATAATTGAAAAAAAGGACAAAAAAGGCGACACGGCTTTGCATTTAGCTGTAAGAAAATACCTCCTGGATGTGGTGGAACAGTTGGCAAACTTGGATTCCAATTTGTGTGATTGTGAAAATAATGACGGAGAAACTCCACTAAAAATGGCAGTAAGGTTGGGATTCAAAGAAGCTGTAGGGTTATTAATAACTCGCACATCAACAAACGCCCTGCATTTCGTTGTGGAGCTTAATCAAGTTAAACTTGTTCAATTTTTAATGAAGAAAAATGTAGATTTGTCAAAGCTTATCAATCAGCCTTACCAGCATTCCAAGCAGAAAGGTCCCGCAAATGCATCTGGTGATGGAGACAAGCCTTCGCATAGTGCAGCAAGGAACAAAAACAAGGCAAATGGTGAAGGTGATGGTGATACAAATAATAAGCCCAAAGAAAATCCCTTCACAAATGCCTCTCATGATGAAGGTAATGGTAATACAAATGGTAATACAAATCCATCCGGCCATAAAGGTAATGGTAATACAGATGTCCAGCATGACCAGCCAATTGTTCGAGAGGGAGACACGCCTTTGCACATTGCAGCAAGGAACAAATATGAGCACGTAAGATTTTTTTTATTTTATTTTAGGGTTATGCTCACTACTCTTTTTGTTTTACAATTTACTGATACATTCCTTTGAAAGGCTCTGCATGTGGCACATTTGAGAAATTTCCAAGCAACTAATCCTTCCCCTTTCTTTACCTTGTGCTTGTTTTGCGGCGTAGATGGTGAATTTGTTGCTGCAAGTGCGTGGGGTGAACAAGCTTGCCTGGAACAGCGATGAACAAACACCGTTGGAAATTGCAAGGGAAGTGATGGAGTACCACGAATCTTTCAGGATTATAAGAAAACTGGGTGATTATGGAAGGAGGCCCAAGCCATTCATGTACTGTGCGCCACAGGTGAGCCATAAAAAGCTCAGGGAAGCGAGAGAAAAGGTTAAGGAAGCCTACGAGGCCAGACGCAATTCAGAACTGGTGGTGGCAGCGCTGTTGGCCGCCATGACATGTGCCGCTGCCTTCACCGTCCCAGGCGGTTTCGAATCGGAGAGCAAGGAAATGAAGGAGCTAGGGAGCCCTCTTCTTATACACTTGACTTCCTTTAAGCTCTTCCTTATTTTCGACTGCATAGCCTTCTTTCTCTCTCTCTTCGTTTGTATAATGTGGGAGATGAGTACAGAGCTTACCACCGGGGACAAGATGTTGTTCATGACTGTTAACAGTTTAGTGGTTTGCTGCAGCTTTGGCTTCACCGCTTATGGGTTTATGTGTGCAGTGTACGCTATGCTGGCGCGTAAGGTTAAGACTTTCTCTTGGGTTGTTTTGGGAAGTCTCATCGCCATCACTGCGTGTGGTGTTCTCGCTTTCATCCATCAATCGGTACAATTTGTAGTGACGAGGGCCAGATTCCACCGCCTCTGCGGTGTATCTTGTTTTTTCGATGATATTGTTGAAAATGTATGGTCTTGGGCAGAACTTTGTGGGCTTCTCAACATTTACCGTTCAGGTGATGAAGTTTCCCGTGATTTGATCAGTGGGCACGCCAAGTTGAGTGTGATGGCTCATGAACATGAAGATAGCCGTAACAACTCCCACTCTTCGTCCCCGGTCGTCAGCCATGCTTAGCTATCGCTCTGCAAGTACCCCCCTACAACTCTTGAGGATAATGTTACTTCTGTCCGATTACTGCTCACTGTACTCCTTTCTACCATGTTGTAATTTACTCCATCGTATAGCATCTATTGTAGACATGATGTTTCCACTCTACATGATATAGAATAAGACTTTTGAAGAATGTAGTTTATTTGGATCTTCCAATCACACTCCTTGATCCATTATAGCATCTCAATTTTAATTATTTGAGTATTTTCTTTTCCAATTGGATTAATATTATTTTATGTATTCTAAACTTTTAATAGTCAATTACTTATATTTTATTATGATAATTATAAATATTTATGTGATATTTAATTATAAATAATTGTATTTAATTATGTATTTATTTTTTATATTAATATTTTTTCTATCGATGAATGACGATCTTGGGGACCACACCTTTTGTTTATATAACCAAAAAATAAAAAAATAAAATAAAGTGCATCAAACCTATAAAGAGGGGTGCTTCACAATTTAACTCTCAAACTAAAATTTCATACCCGCCTTTCCATCATGACAATTTTGCTCGCGGTTCCTTCCTTCCCATTTTATCATGGGAGCGCAAAGTCATCGGAAATTTCACAATTTTTCTTTCTTCCCTCTCTTGTCAGGGGTCCAATCATTTGTAATATGCTTACGTGTATCTTCTATACCTAAATTTTGGCTAATCTCCTCCAAGGTTGGCTTTACACCATTGGAAATCATAATCGCCTTCCCGAATTCAACATAAGCATGAATTTCATTTACAGCACTAGAAACCATATCAGCGTTCTCTAAATCTATTGAAGCTTTAATGCCACTGGGAACCTTATTTGCCATATTTGAACTATTTGCTACAATAGGCTCCTCAATTTTAGATATATTGTTAGAAGAAGACACCACCCTCCTTGACAGTGTTGAGGCTTTGTGTCCTGGCTTTGACTCACTGGGAAAATCAGATTTTGATAAGACATTAGCATCAACACCATCCTGTGCAAGAGGAAAAATGTGCTAATCATGAAGTTTAGCCCCTTTCCACCAGGTAGCCTGCTTCCATGAATCAATAGTATTTGTTGAAGGAGAATATTTTGAACATTCCTCTTCGTTATGTCTTATAGCTTAACAATGTCTACACCTAAAGGGAATTCCTTCATAGTCTATCATTTGGTTCTAAAACTTGGAACCAACTTTGATTTTAACCTTAGCAGGAAGGGGATGAACAAGATCCATTTCCACAAGGATTCGTGCAAATGTGAGGGAGGAGCATAGAGTAAAGGAGGTATGGTCTTCTGAAGATGTCAACCCTAAAATGTATTTACTAGTGGAGTTACCAATAGAGCATAAACACGAAGATCCCCAAAAATGTGATGGTAGATTTAGAAACCGCATCCAAACTAGAGTAGTAGAGGTTTTTGTGATGGGGTTAAAATCTAGATACCATGGATTCATGCCCAGAAATGAATTATTCCATCTCCAAGGGCCTTTATATAGTAGGGTTTCTCTTTCCTCGGGGAGCTAACATGTAACATAGAAGAAACCTTTAGCGCAAGGGCCAATACACAATTTTTCATCCAATAAAGGTTGTCAATGTTTTAAAATCCATTCATTCAATGTTGCCAAACTATGCCAAAAATTGTGGAAGCAACCTATCAAAGAATGCTTTTTATGTAATTCTTCCTCTTCCATGGCTAGATCACCAAGATCAATCATAGGAAGATGATTGCTAGGAATTAATGGCGCTGGTTTGTCTGACACATTCTTCTTATGGCAAATCTGCAGACCACCTATGAAATGCCTTGAGGCATATGAATTCGATGGAAATCTTCCATTTATGACCTTTTCTATTTGCAACCCCAAAAGAATCTCCTTGTAATCCTTTGAATGGAATTTAGAATGCAGATCCACATGACCACTGAGCACCTTGGAGCCAAATTTTCCATCACCTGACAAGGAGAAAGAGGAATCTCAACTTAGGTTTTCCTAAATTGAACACAACATTTTAGAGTTTTTAAAAAAATATATATTAATATTTTGAATCATATTCTATGATTTATTAATAGAATGAGTACATAATTATTTTTAATAAAATGACAATTTAATATTTTACTATAAAATTATTTTATATATTCAATTTCAATTTTTTTGAAAAGATCATTCATACTATTTTGTTATTCAGCATAGAAGATTCTCAACTAACCTTTATTTGAATGTAAGTTCTTTTAATAAATATAATATTAATGATCCTATTTAATAATAAATATAATATTAATTATATTTTATTTAGTATAAAAATTAGAAAGTAACAATATAAATAAATAAATTGAGTGTCCATGTGAGATTTCAACATGGTGACAAGCTACGGCAAAATTGTTGAAATGGCATCTCTCACTCCTCTCCTTGCTCATGAGTTGAGTTTATAGGGTTCATCTGCTACTGGGTCGCTACCTGTTGTAGAGATCTGTGTGCTATCCGTGATTGAGGCTGTGGGTGCACCGTCTGTCACTGGGACGTTGTTGGGTTCTTCTGTTGTTGTTGGTACGCCGTCTGTGGGTGCGTCATCCACTGTTGAGGCGCCGTCCACGATTACTGATGAGGTTTTGGTGGCTGGTGCATCAGTAGTGGGTTTGGATTCAACGAAGGGGGGTAAGCCCTCTTTCTTAACTACTGTTCAAGGCAAGCGTCAGGGGGGTTCGTCTGTTGTTGGGTCGTTGCCTATTACAGAAGACTGTGTGCTATTTGTGACTGAGGCTATTGGTGCACCGTCTGTCACTTGGAGGTTGCTGGGTTCTTTTGTTGTTGTTGGTGTGTAGTATATTGGTGCGTCATACACTATTGGTGCACCATCTGTTGGTGCGTCAACCACTGTTGGTGCACCATCCATAATTGTTGATGAGGTTTTTGTTGCTAGTGCGTCAGTAGTGGGTTTGCATTCAACGAAGGGGGTAAGCCCTCTTTCTTAGCTACTATTCAAGGGAAGCATCATAGGTCACCCTTGCCCTGTGCTGCTCCACCTATTATTTCTTTTGGGGTTGAGATTTTGAAGAATGAGAATTTTTACTCCCATGCTTTGATCTACAAATTTAGTCATTTTTGGCCACGTCTCCATGACCTAAATTCTTGGATCTTTGATACATGGGGACCAATTACTAATGGTACAATCAAAATTTACCCTTGTGCTAGGGGTTTTTTTATTATTGCTTTTGATGATATTGTAGATAGGGATGTTGTGTTTGAGGGTTCTATTTGGTTTTGGGGCTAGCATCCCTTGTTGAGTCGTCCCTGGTTTCCTCTTTTTAATCCAGTGATTGAATCTTTGAATTTTTCACCCACTTGGGTTAGGCTCCCCAACCTCCCTCTCTAGTTTTGGCAAGACTCTTGCTTTTCTATGATTGGGAACTCTCTTGGGCAATTTATTATGACTGATCATGTTACCTTACAGTCTACACATATGACTTATGCTCGGATTCTTGTGGATCTAGATTTGAATAAGGCATTACCTGCAGAGATTATCTTCAATGTTGATGATCGTTAGTGGAGTCAGGTTTTGGACTATGAGGGTATTCCTTTTCATTGTCAGCGTTGCTTTGGCACTGGTCATTTGGCTAAGTAGTGTGTTAAATCTAAGAAAAATCATCGTGTGGCTTTGTGGTGGCGTGATGTTCAACCCTCGGACTTCACTATTCCTCCTGTGGAGTCACCTCCTTCCTCTCCATCTGCTATGGCTCCCCAACCTAAGATTAATTCTCATATCTCTCTTCCTGCTTAGGAGCTATTTTTGCAGGGTTCATCTACTACTCATGTTGCTTTAACTTCTTCTGTTGCTGATGTGCCACTCGTGACTGGGGTTGTTGCTGTTGTTGGTGTCTCGTCTACTATTGGTGTGATGTTTGTAGCTGGGGGTGCTGTTGTTACCTCTTTGTGTGAGACCTTTTTGGTTGAGGAGTCAGGTGAGGTTCCTCTCTCACCCCGTTTGGAGGATTTGGACTTAGAAGCCTCTTGAACAGTGACCCAGAGAAAAAAGAAAGGACTCCCCAAATCTATTGCAGCTTTGCATCCTTAGGTTCTGAGAGTCAGGCTTGTTATCTCGGGATCTATTGTGTAGACCTTTAGTTGGTTTTTGTTTTAGAACAAGGTTGTTATGTCTGTGCTGCTAGTCTTTTTTCTGTGTTGTTTGAGTACTGTTTGTGCTTTGTTTTCCTGCCCCCTGGGCTTGGTTTTGTAATAGGGTTCGGCACCCTTGTTTTGCCACTTATTTAATCAAAAACAATAAAAATAAATTGATAAGTGAAATAAAATATATTAATTTAACTATTATATAATTATCAACATGCATTTTATCATTATGAAATGATAAAATAATATTAAAATAAAAATAGAAAGTAAAAATTTGTTTTCATTTAATTTTCTTAAAACTATTGAAAACTAAAATAGTTCTTGAGCAAATATTCAAATGAATAGTGTTTTTTTTATGTATCTACTTCTTTGTGTTCATATATCTTAAAATGATATTTATGTTTAAAAAAAATTAAAGTAAATAATTTGTTTTTATTTAACTTTATTGTAGTATTATTAAAAATAAAATAGCTGTTAGCAGTAACATGTGCGCTTTTAGGTTGAGCGAGTGCAGAGCTTGCTTCCAAAAATTATAGAAAGCTATGAAGTAAAAGTGGATTGTGAGCCAATATTATTATTAAAATTCAAAAAAGATGTCGCTCCTGAATCTTTGCGCTCCTGGAACCCTATCGTGCCTCCATGCGAAGCCTTCTTCGTTTTCTCGGTCTGCTCCTATGTGCTCAGTGAACACTGTGCTATTTGGGACCAACAGGCCATTAAAGACTACAAGTCTTGCAATTGTTCCAACAAAAAAGTCATTCAAAGATGTTCTTGCCACCAGCATCAGCATTAGGGCTCCTAATTCCTGTGCTAGTCTTAGATTTGGAGGCAAAAGTTTGCTTCCTCATAGTCACGAATGGCCAATGCAGGGACCAGATTTGGAGGCTAGGGCCTCTTCTGGTATTTGGGATAGGTGGCAACTTGATAAGTTTCTGATGAGGGAGAGTGCAGATCAAACGCGAAAATGGGGCACTAGCGAGATGGCCTATGCTCGACCTCTCCGTTGCACCAAATCTTCACCCTTTGTGACCTTTGGAGAGGAGATTTGCAAGGAAGTGGCAAAGAATGTAGCATATTTCACGGAGTTGGGTTTGATTGGAAGATTTAGGGGTTTTTGTCCTAGTCTTTCTATGCTTCATCAATGGACCAAAGATACTTGGGATCCTCTTTTGGACGGAGACATGCAATTTATCCTTGTGTGTGTGGGTGTTTTGTGGTGGCCTTCGACAATGATAAGGATAGAAATAAAATTTTGTGTGACTGTCAGTGGTTTTATGGGGATTTCCCACTCATGTTGAAGTCGTGGCATCCTTCTTTCAACCCTTCCACTGAATCTTTTGATGTCACTCCAATCTGGGTAAGACTCCCAAATCTTCCTCTATAATTTTGGTTTGACTCCTTTGAAGCTATAGGTAACTTGCTGAGGAAATTTCTAGCAGTGTATAAGGGCTCTTCCAACTATTTGCACACTACCTTCATGCGGATCCTATTGGAGATGGATATTTCCAAACATCTTTCGGCAGATATCTCCCCGATTATTGCTAGTCAGGGTTGGAGCTAGAAGCTAGATAATGAAGGTTTACCCTTTCGCTATTATAGATGCTTCAACACCCACCACATTGCAGCCCATTGCTCAAAGCGTAGATGGGATGGCTAGGCTTCTTGGTGGAAAAATGTATCCATTCACCACTATTCTATGGAAAAGGAAGCTTCTCGTGTGGATGATCTAAACTCCGTGGCTCCCCCGAAAGGTGAGATTGGCAATCACAGGGATGCAAAATAGGGCATTCCAAGTGCCTCTATTGGATCATATCCTGACAAGAAGAATAGTGTTAAGGTTGCTTTGGATCTTAAGTCAACTGGGGAGTCGACAGTTCAATCAGAGAGCCTAGATGTTTCAACTTCAGAGGTTAAGGATCACTACCTAGAGAAATGTGGTGCGATTAAGGAAATGAAAGCTGAAGAGGGAAACTGGACAATGGTGCAAAGCAAAAAAAAGAATAGGAGGTATTGTTTAATTTGCACCTTTGCCCCCAAGCCAAATGTGAACCAAAATCATCTCCACATTGTGGAGAGGTAGCGGATAAGAGTTGTTCTTTGGATGCTTCAATAGTTCTATGAGTGGTGTAATTATTTTGCATCCCTATTAAGGGATTGATGCATTTTTAGGTGATAAATGTAGATGGTTTTCTCCCAGAAAGCTACCTAGACATTGTCTTGCTCCGACACTTTAGGCTGAGCAAAGCAATTTTTTGTTTAGAATTTTGATTTAATGCAAAAGGAGCTATCCCCACTGGTAGCACTTATTGAGCAAAAAAATTAAAATAAAATAGCTCTTCAATAAAAGATAAAGTTACAAAATAAGGTTTTAAATAAAATAGCGTAGGAAGTGAAAATAAATAATGTTTCTATCTTTTCTTATCTATCTATATATGTTATCATGCGTATGTAGTGGTTTAAACAAATACTAAAAAATAATATTCATATAAATATTGTAAAGGAATATATCTTCTTATATCAATTTAAATTAATTAAAAAATGCATATAATTATATAAATCTCAACTAAGATACATTTATAACAGATGCAACTAATAGAATAATATATGATATTATATATTTAAACTAGCATAGATATCTTGAATATGCCTATTTAAAAGAATATTGAATGATATTAGTCTTGAGGTGCCTATCTATCCTTTAAAAAAATCAATATAGGCACCTTGGGTCCACTCATTTAAATCTAGATGTATTTAAAATATCTATGCTAGTGAATTATCCATTCCTTGAAATGGATGCGAACATTTTTTAAATTTAAAAGCTAGCGTAAACATCTTGGAACTGATCAATTGAAAAGGATATTCCACCAACGAGTGATCAACTCCTTGATGTCAAGGTCTTTGAGCCACATGAATTTAAATATGAAAGGAATACCATGGGGGTGTAAATTCCTTTTTGAAATTTAGACATATTAGATAATGGTTTGAACTTGATACCAATAGGATATTTGACTCCATTTTCCAATCATAGCCAATTGTTGGTTGCAAAATAGTATTGAAGTACCATAGTAATATTTACAAAGCCTGCATGTCTATTGGTCCAAGTGAAAGAGCTTGATTTGGTTTCAACATCTTAGAGAGAGCTCATGCTGAAAAAATTTGGGAATGCAAATTGGGGTTAGGTAGGTCTAAGACCACCCCATATCTTCTCATAAATTTTCAAGATACAATTAAAGTTACCAACAATAATAAAGATATCATCCAAGTGTTGACTCAAGAAAGAAGAGATATCAATCTAGACCCTTTGCTTGGGGATATGATTGCTTGATGCATAAACATTAATGATATTGACTTTTCCTTGAGGTCCATAAATTTAAAGTTTTTCTAGTTTTGGTGTCTTTGAGTTACCATACCTTTGATGGAGTTACAATTCCATAGGAAACAAATGCCATCAATAGCATGTTTAGAGTCAATGACAACATAGTCCAAATATGAGCTTACTTTGCACAGTGGATTCCATTTCAGAAAGTTTAGTTTCTTGGATCACTATAATATCCTAGCATTTGAGTTGTATTTATCTTTTCAACATTCTCCATTTGTTAGAGGAGCCCAACCCTTTGAACATTCCAAGAGAAGAGATTCATTAGTGGGTGGAAGGGCCCTTCCCCCTTCCTTCCTCATCTAGAAATATTTTGGATGTGTTGGGATCATGTGGTTCTCTTTATCCTTTAAAGGTCTTCCCCTTTTGCCTTTCCAAGTGTTAGGAGTTTTCCTCAAGATTTGAGTTGATTTCAAGATTGAGCCATAAGGTGGAAGGGACAAAGCCTTCACAAAAATTAGGACATCCTTCACTTCCCCAATATTATTTTCTCAAGCCACCATAATAAGGGTTTCAAGAAAGATACTCATTCATTGTTGTTATGAATGCAAAAACTTAAATATCAACACATGCAACAATAGAATTTAAAAACTAAAATATTAAGATGTATAGTTTTACCAAACTATTAATACATAATTTAATCAAATAAATTAATTTTCAAGTATAAATCAATCACTATACAACACTTGTTATAATTATTTATTAAAAATAATCGGTGATTATACGAAGTGACCAATAACCAATTGGATCACTTGTCTAGGAAGCATATGTGTGTTCCATGTGAGTAAGCAATTTAGAACAATAAACAAAATCAAAATAATAATTTCTTCAATTTCTATTCTAAAATATGCGCAAACCTTAGATTAAGCATAATTTGAATTTGTTCATTGTTATGATGAAATGTAGGTGCTTAAATGAACATGCAAGCTCTTTGGAAACATGGCAAGGATTTCTTGCATATTTAAATTTGTGATTTTTGATATATTTTGAGAGTTTCTAAAATATTTAAAGATTATAATCAACTATTTTGTTGTATCCTCAAAGATGTTTAAAGAGATGGATTTATAGATTTTTAGGATGAAGAATGAATAGTCAAAGCAAATATTTGATCAAAAATCAAGACTAAAGACTAATTTAGAGTTAACTAATTTGATCAATTATTCAACTAATCTGATCGACTAGTTAAATCTTGTGATTGATTAGTCAACTAATTTTTACTAACTAATTAACTATTTTGATTTACTAGTCAATTGATTTGATTGCTTAGCCAATTAATTTGATTGAGTTAACTAAATTGGCATGGAGTGGATTGCATAATTAACTAATTAGTTAATTAAATTTACGATATGTATGCATGGATTAATTAGAAACCTTATTAATTAATTAATAATGATTAATCAATTAATTAAATATGGGGTGATATTAGGGGGACTTAAATGGGATTAATTAATTAACGCAATATAATTAATTAATTGAGATGTTGAATTAAGAATTAGCATGATGAAATTGAGAAGTTGACGAGAAGATTAGTCGATGGGATGACAATAGGATGCTGACAAAATTAGTCAACAAGGTGAGAATAGGATGCCTAGAATTAGATATTATGACAAAATTAAGATGGTGAAATCTAGGTGTCTGCATTTGCCCCTATTTGAAAGGGTGTTGTGACTAAAAGATGCAGTGGATTTTAAAAGGAAGTTGAAGAAGACAAATAATGAAGGCAGGAGGATGCCCCAAGTGGCATGATGGTTAGAGAGATGTCCCAATGAGAGGGCATGTGGGGATGAAAGAGATAGATGGACACTCAAAATGAAAAAAAAAACTTTGGCTAGAATGGATGGGTTAAAATGAAAGGAGGTGGATGGAAGCGAGAATGATTGTTAGTTTTGAATAGTTAGTTAAGAAGAAATTTTTAAGAGTGAAAATGAGTATGAGTGTTGATGATGTGATGATGAATGCTAAGAATCTTACATATAATTTTAAATGTTTGAGTAACTTGATTTATTATTAGCGTGTAACAAGATCAACCATGACATGAAAAAACCATGATGACATAGTTTCCAAATGTTATGGGATTGACCCCTAAAAATGTCAAAGGTAGGAATATGCCATTGACACCATGATATGAAAGAGCATGATGCAGTTAATGTGATATACTGCAAGGATTGACACAGACATGACAAATTTAAAAAAAAAAACACAAAAAGAAAGGAATAAAGACACAAAAATTGAAAAGAGAAGAAAAACTTTCCTTGTCCCTTAGTACCTTAAGAATCTAAGATTTATGGATTGATGGTAATGATATCCTTGATTTGCCCCAAGCAATGATGTATGCAAAGGGGGTTGGATTGGGAATGATGTGTCCCAATAAAGCTGTAATTATTTTTTAAAAATTGGCTAGGGATTTTTAATAGAACTAAGGACTTTTTCAAACAATTTTGCATTTCTTTACGTTTTTGTAATTTTCTATTTTTTGGATTTTTCTATATTTTTTTAATTTCTTTGAATATTTATGATTTTTTAAAAATTATTTTTGGATTTTTCTAATTTTCTGATTTGTTATGGATTTTGTGTTTTTCTAATTTTTTTTGCTTTGGGTAAAAGTACAAAGCTGTGTCACACTTTTATAAAGGAAACGACCAACATTGATCCAACTTTTAAACTTGAATCACTAAAAAGTGACATATTTTTTGAATTTTGAAATGATCTAAACTAATAAAATATTTTTTTTTAATATATTTTATGTTTGTATTTTTTTGAAAAAATTAAAAAAAAAATTGAATATAGTTTTTAATAAATTTTCACTATAATTTAGTTGCTGATAAAATGCTGAAAAATAAAGTTACATGAGTGTCAATCTTTATATAGTAAAATTTATTTTTCTTTCTTCAATTTTTTTTGTTGTATTTATTTATTTTTTTGTTGTAAATACCCTGGTTGGGGACTAGGGATCCTTTCAAAATCTTAGCAAAGCCCTCATAGTCTTAGTATGTCTTAGAAATAGAAATAGAGGGAGTTTATACATGCCGAGAGAGGGGGACAAATTACAAGGCCATCCCTAAACCAACTAACAAAAAACATCTAACATACTAACACAGACAGTTTAAAACCTCCTAGCTCACTTCTTGACCTGTGAGGTCCACAAAGGATGTATCCTATTTGCAGCTGCATCTATAATCTACCCTTTCTTTGTCTTCAATTTCAACTCCTGCCTTGTCAACTAGTCATTCCATAGTCTTCCTCAGCTAGACTTGCCCTAGCAAGAGATCATGCAAATGATCTACCAGGAACTTGTGGTTTATCTCTGCCTTTCTGGAAATTTCTGCCATGTCCTCATGAAATAGAATGGAAGAAGCTGCTATGGAGGACATCATGGCTAAGGTGAGGGACCTAGCCACCCCAAACACATTCCATCTACCTCGAGTTGAACCAGGGTCCAGAAGAAAGTTCATCACTACTTCTCTTAGCTTTCCACCCTCCTCCCTGTCCACCACTTTAGCCATGGAAACAATCTTGCTAACCCATTTCTGGAGCAAGGGATGTTTGATATCAGAGTCCAAAGCAAATACGACCTCAACCATAGCCTCCTCTCCAAAAACCTTAGCCTTCTGCTTATGTGATTTGGCCTTGCTCTTCATCACGCCACCCATAGTCCTATTTGCCACACGTCTAGGAATTTGTCTTCACCGTGGAGGAGGAAGAGAGACTGTCTCTTTGGCCTTACTAGCTTCCATCGAACCCCCACTCCTAGAAGCACCACCAGACATTTTGCTCTCTATATACTCCACAAAATGAAACCCAAAGATAGCAAGAAATGCAATAACCAAAGAGTCTACATAACTTCCTATGCACAACTCACTGATAAATGATGAGGATTGTCATTCCTCTACCACGACACACGCTTCAAACTTAACAAGATATTTGAAATCCACCTTTTAGATATCTTACCAAGCACAACTTGCACTTAACTTTCCACATACAGGCCAACCAAGCCCAAAATCATGAGACTGGCACTGTTGATCAATCCTGTGCCAAGCCCCTCATTCCACTACTTATGTGTCACCACCTGGCTGTCTAACATGCTATCCCTTTATGAGGCAATTTTTTGTGTATTTATAACTTGAAACTTTAGTGCATGAATATTTTTTTTTCTAATTTTGGTAAATATATAGTTTTAAATAAATATTAAAAGGTGTGTATTAAAATGTAGTTGTTTCCATTCGATGTCAACTTCTATATTAACTATTTATATAAAATAGAAAAAAAATTGTACTATCTTGATATAGATTCTTTTATCTAGTGCATCATAGTTTTTTTATTTTAAATTTTAATAAGTTTTACTATTTTTCCATGACATGGTAATCGACCTAATGTTTTGTGTTGATAATCTACTTTTAGTCAAACTAAAAAAGAAAATATAAATAATAATGAAACTATTAAAATCTATATATTTTTGAAAACTAAACATATAGATCTACAAAAGGGTATTTTTATATTTTTTAAATAATGTTATTTACATGAGTAGAAGTTGTTGAAATATCAAGTTTTTCAAATAATTTTATTTTTTTGGTAAATTGGACTCATTGTGGTGCTACATATGCATTTAACCAACAATTTTAGTTGAAAAAGTTGTGGACATATCTAACTTAGCTAGAATGAATCTTACGAGATCATATATTTGACCAAAATTGATTTTTAGTTAGAAATACTTAAATTCACTTGTACTAATAAGTTGGCTGAAAGTGTGACACAACTTTTTGCTTTTACCCATTTGTATAGTCTTTTTTGTTTGTGGACTCATCCAGGCTTTTCCATGTGTTATGCTAATGTTACTCGAAGAGTACTATGAAGAAGATATGATATACCAAGATTTTCCCAAGACATGTCTCAAGATGCTTTCCATATTCTTATCAAGTTCAAAATTGGTGAAATAGGGATGGTGACGAAGTATGATGACAAGAATGATCTAAGATATGAAGGGTTGGATGGAATGGGACCTATCCCCAAGTGTAGGGTACTTGTAGGCAATAGATTTCACATAATGCCAGAAATTGGTTTTCATCATGCTTGCTCAAGGCACCATACGAATGGTTTTCACCTATGGACAAATTTTTTCTCTTTACTTTTTTCTATTTTTTGGCTTTTTTTTTTAAATTGTCTTTTTACTTTTTACTTTTTACTTTTATTTTTTGATATAACAACATTAGATCTTTCTAGTATGAAAGCATTTGAGATGTAGAATGTTCATAAGATTGTCGAGTTCTTGTCCATCTTCTATGGCCAACTTATATGCTCTTATCAAGTGAATTTGGTGATGATGAAATAAAGACCATGCCCCTAGTATGTGCTCTACAAATTATATCATCAACTTCCTTGATGATTGAGTTAGTTTCCTCTGATAATCTTAATAAGGTACCTTAAGAGCTCCTATGGTAGAGGGTCCTACCAAGAAGGGTGAAGTGGGATGCATGTTGGATGAAGGATTTCCATTGGTTGTATGAAGTAAGAGGAGGTATGAAGTTATTCTGGAAGTAAGTTTAAATTGCATGATACCAAGGGGAACTGGAACCAAAAATCTTACACATGTGTTGTCATATTTTAAGATATCATACTTGGGATCATTTTCTATTCAAGAAAAGACTAACATTGTCAAGTATCCTTGTGCACCTCAAGAAGGGAATTGATGGTTGCCACGTGGTTTACAAATGTGGAGCCATCCTATAACTAGATTAGCATAGGAGAAATATTATGTTCTCCATATTAGTGCTTCAAATAGATTTTCACCGAAAAAAACTCATCTTTATTTTCTTTATTTTGAGTATTTTGGTCTAAAAGCACCTTAGAAAGGTTTTCACTAGGGGACTTCAAAAAATTTGTAACGAATAATAGTTGAAGAAACCAATTTGTACAAGTAACAATACCATAACCGTCACTGGAAAGGAGTGGTGCCTCCTGCAATAAATGACTGGTGATATGAAGACTGCAAACTGCCTATGATTAGAAGACTCAACTCCTTGCAACAGGAAATTGACCTTGCTGGCAACCAGAACTTTGTAAACCATCTTTTGAATGGCGACTTCAGATGTATGAAATAGCCTGCAAAAAATAGAATGGCTTACAATGGTAGATCCGACTGCGGAATAAGAATGGAGACTAGCAACCAATGGAGATAGATCTCGACCGTAGAAATCTACTAATGAATACCAATGGCGGTTACACAGGCGTCGACTTATGGAAGATAGCAAGGCCTGCGGTGATGAATATTGGCCGCCTAAAACTTCAATCAAGACCCTCAACGGTTTGGAGGCCAATGCCGAATAGGAAGCCCGGGCATGAAATGTATGCCGGTGATTTGGATCTGCAAACATTGACCATATAGTACAGGTGCATCGCCTTTGAATGAAGACTGCGACCCTTTGGTTTGGGAAGAAAATGGAAACGTTGAACCTGCAGATAAATGAAGACCACAATGCTTTAAACAAGATGGCGACAAGCCTTCTACGCAGGAGAATCAGGCAGTCTATGTCTTGCACCTCTACAGAGAGGCAAATCTGCCTTGCACAGAGAGACGAGCACCAAAAATGTTCACCTCCAGTCACCTTCAATCGGCCTACAAGAAAGTACACCAGAAACCCTTGACCAAACCAGATGCCAAAAACGGCCAAATTTCGCCCAGAAATCGACCAAGATTTCAAAACAAAACGTTAGCAGACCTCTGCAAATCTTTAATTTGCAAAAAAAATTTGCATTTTCATACAAAATATTTTCGTCCAAATCGGGGCAGGGGTGTTGGATTATGAAGTCCAAAGGTCATTATGATTCTCCCGCCAAAATATTTGTCTCTTTGTTTTCCTTATTCAATATGGATATTGTATTGATAATGATGTGTATTGCTGCTGATATGCATTGCATTGTAACTTCATACAAAGATAATAAAATATTCCCTTGTTCGTATAGATGTAGCCAATTTATGGTGAACAATGTAAATTGATTGTCTTATGTGATTGTTTCTAATTTGTTGTTCTCTTGTTCTATTGCTTTCGTTGTTCCATTATTTTAACAATCGATATTAGAGCTTGGTTAAGGAGCTGGTTGAGAAATCTGTGACGAATTTTCGAAGAGATGGAAGAAACGGACAAGTGCAGAAAAGAGAAATTTTTGGGGCAGAACTTTGGGCTATGTAAGCTTCAAATTCGTGCCCTACTGATTCAAAAAGAGCTAGCCATCACGTTGAAAGGAAAGATAGCAAAACTAGAGAAGATGACAGATGATGAATGGAATGTGATGGATCAAAAAACAACCGCTATAATTATCCTTTCGCTGTCCAGTAATGTCCTTTTTAATGTTGCCTCAAAAACTTCGGCAAAACAAAATTGGGACAAGCTTTGTGACATGTATGAGACGGCATCAGCAACCAACAGGGTCTTCTTGTTGAAGAAGTTATTCAATTTGAAGATGAAAGAAGGAAAAAGGTTTTTTAAATCATTTGAACAAATTTAACACCGTGATTAACCAACTAGCTTCCGTAGAAATCAATTTTGATGATGAAATGAGAGCTATGTTGCTCTTGTGTTCTCTTCTTGATAGTTGGGATAGCGTGGTTATGACTATCAGCAATTCGGTATCCAGGAGAAGAGGATCCAAAGACAAGGAAAAGAAAAAGGAAGCAATGTTAAGATTTGACGATGTCGTTGCTACACTTCTCAATGAAGACATGAGAAGAGGACAAAATAAAACATCTGGAGAAGCCTTGGTCTTAGGCAATAGGGGAAGAACCCAAGATCGAGGAAAACACAATAGGAGAAGATCTAAATCTACCAAGATATCTAAGTTAAGAGGACAGAAAGAAGGTTGCTGGTATTGCGGAAAAGATGGACATGTCAAGAAGGATTGTTGGTGTTACAAGAAAGCCCAAAAATAACTGAAAGAAAATGAGGTTAACACGACATATGAAGATGATAGAGGAGCTATAGTCTTGACAACAAGTGAAACTACAACCAACTCATGGATATTAGATTCCAATGCCTCCTTTCATACAACCTCAAATCGGGATGCCTTCAAAAACTATTAAGAATGAAAATTTGGCAAAGTTTATCTTGGTGACAATGAGCCATGTGAGATAGTTGGAAAAGGTGACATAATGTTACATCTAAAGAATGGAAATAAGTGGCTATTAAGTGATGTAAGACATGTTCCTAAGATAAAGAGGAACATGATTTCCGCAAGACAGCTTGATGCTCAAGGGTACAACATCATCTTCTCTTCTAATATTTGGAAAGTGACCAAAGAAGCCTTAGTTGTTGCAAAAGGTAGCAAATCAGGATCTCTTTATGGGATAGAGTGTCACAATGAAGTGGGAGCTACGATGGCCATAGTAGACAGCAGGATGAAACTTTGGCATAAGAGGCTTGTCCATATGAGCAAGAAGGGAATGGAAATTTTTCTCAAAAGAGGTCAACTTTCAGGTTTACAATCAGTAGATTTAGAGCTATGTGAGCATTGCCTTCATGGGAAACAAAGACGGGCCAACTTCTCCAAAACTGGACAAGACAAAAATTCAAGACCCTTGGAACTCATGCATTTAGATGTGTTTGGTCCCATGGAAGTAACCTCCATTGGAGGAGAAAACTATTTTGTAACTTTTTTAGATGATTTCACTCGTAAAGTTTGGGTCTATATGCTCAATAGAAAATTATAAGTGTTTACAAAATTCAAAATTTTTAAGGCTGTTGTTGTAAATCAAATTGGGAGCAAAATCAAATATCTAAAAACTGATAATGGATGGGAGTTTTGCTCTTTGGATTTTGATACTTATTGTGTAGATAATGGCATCCAATGCATTAAGGCTGTACCATTTACACCTCAAGAAAATGGTGCAGCCGAAAGGCTAAATCATATGATTCTAGAGGGCACATAGTATGCTCTCTAATTCTGGTTTGAGTAAAGAGTTTTGGGCTAAGGCAGTTAACACGACGGTTTATTTGATCAATAGAAGTCCTTCTACTAAGCTGAATTTTGACATTTCGGAAGAAGAGTGGATTGAAAGGAAGATCTCCTACAATCACCTTCGAGTCTTTGGCTACAAGGTGTTCGCTCACATTCCCAAGGAGAATAAAACAAAATTGGATTTCAAATCCAAACGATGTGTCTTCGTTGGTTATGGGGAAGAGCAATACGGATTCAGGTTGTGGGATCCTGTTGCAAAGCAAATGATTCGCAGTCGTGATGTGGTCTTCAACGAAAAAGTGTTCCTAGCCCTGCAAACACAAAAAACACAAGCAAAGGAGTACATATCAATTCATGATATTGAGAGTGATACACAATTTTCACATCCAAAAGTGACATCAAATACAGATGGCAACTCAAATTCAGCATTGGCACAAGGTAACCAAATTACTCTATCGCCTCTCAACACTGGTTCTTTTGAAGAGATTGGTCTTAGTGAGCACCCTAGCTCCTATCTGCCATCCAATACCCATTCGGTGGGAGTGTCTCCCAAGCCAGTTGAAGGTGAAGTGCTATTCAAAACACAAGCATCTTAAGCATCCAAATTGTGGTGCATGGGAGTCAAACGCACCACAAGATGCTTTGGAAACTGGAGTCATTCATCATACACTCCCTTTGTAGTTGTCTTCACAAATAGAAACTTCTTCATGTGAAGCGATTTCCCCTCCATGTCCAAGTCTTCCTCCATTGACTGTTACGCAGCATCTCTGGCATCCTACATAGCTAAGAAATTGTGACTCTATTAATAATAACAATTTAAGATCACAATATATAGTGGGAATTACTCCCACACGAACTAAGGATCAAATGTGTTCCAATATGCTTCAGTGCTTTGATTGTCTTTTCATGATCTTGGCGCACATAAGTCAAACGCCACATAAGACTTCTTTAATCTGCCACAGTCGACAAACTATGATAGACAGCAAATAAATGTTCCCACGCAGGCTCAAGAGGTAGAGTATCAGTCTTCACTGTCCATGCCATAGTCTTCATACTATTAGAAATGAAAGCAACACTACTTCAATGGAATCTGATTCAATATAAATTTAAGTAATCATTAAGTGTACATTAACAATAGAGATTGTAATCAAAACATAAAACCCACTACAGAGAAAATGCTAAACATGAAGAACTCAACAAAAGACATAATGACACAGTGTTTAACATGGAGAAAACCCTTAAGGGTATAAAACTCCACACAGGACAGAGGCCCAATGTTTGTATTAATCTAAAAAAGATTGTACAATACAACAACACCACCAATCTCTCCCTTAGTCTTCAATCTAACAGCATTCCTGCAACTCCTGAGTACCTAAAATTTGTATTGCAGCAATAGATACATGGCAAATACTTATAGAAATATTTTCCAACTCCTTCTAGGCCTTCACCTTCTTTCTCCTAAGATTCTCCAACCTGTAAACATTAATTATCATCTTACAAACATCTTACACTTGTTCAAAAACAACCATACAAAGGTTGGGCACCCAAGACTAAATTTGGCCTCTTACAACATCTTATTACGCATCATAACTGTCATAGATTCCACAAAAGAGTATCTTCCCAAGATATGAACCTTGGGCTAAATATAACAAATATACAACTAACATATCTGTCATATGCGTCATAGAATCTCAAAATCTTATGACAACTTGCAGCTGTCATAGATTCACTTACCAAACATTATGACAGTTGTCATACATGCCAAATATAGTAGATTCCTCAAGGGAGCATGCCTACCCTCATTTACTTTGAGTTTTTACATTTTCCAGTAGTAAAAGTCACTTCGTAATTACCTCAGGTTACTCCAAAATTATCCCTGCTAGTGAAACTGGTACATCTCCTCATGGATAATTACAAATTACATATAATAAATGAAATAAATACAATATTATGATTTACAAGGTTAATGGCACCTTATCCCAACACATACATGGATCAACAACATCAAAATCCTCACACGTCAACAATAAGGGAGTCATAGAAAATACAGAGGGGCAAGTTTAAATCACATGGCAAACAGATAAGTGATGCTGAGAATTATAATCAACAACAGAATGTTGAAATTGAATAGGGAATTGCACATGAATAAGGCAGTCTACAACAACAAATTCCTCTATTAAGGAGGTCTACCAAGGAGAGGAAACCTCCATCCAAGTTGGATGATTATCAGTTGCTCATATCTGATCAATTAGAACCAACTACATTTTGAGAGACCTGCAATGCTAAAGACAGTGAAAAATGGATGGTTGCAATGAAAAAAGAAATGGAGTCCCTCATGACTAATCACACTTGGGACTTGGTAAATCTTCCACCTGATCACAAAGCATTGAAGAATTGGTGGGTGTATAGACTAAAAGAGGAAGAAGGCGACACAAAATGCTATAGGGCTAGACTTGTAGTGAAAGGGTATATGATCAACAAAAAGGAGTATATTTCAATGAGATCTTTTCACCAGTCATAAACATGAACACAATTCGAGTCGTCTTGGGCTTGGCAGTAGTTTATGACCTTGAGCTTGAGCAACTCGATGTCAAAATTGCATTTCTCCATGGTGACATAGAAGAAGAATTGTATATGCATCAGCCTGAAGGTTTTGTGAAACAAGGGCATGAGAATCTATATTGCAGATTAAGGAGGAGCTTGTATGGGCTAAAACAAGCCCCAAGGTAGTGGTACATCAAGTTTGATAACTTCATGATGGAGAATCAATTTATATGTTGCGAATCTAATCCATGTTTATACTACAAGGTGTTGCCAAATGGTGAATTTGTTTTATTGTTGCTCTATGTTGATGACATGCTTATAACTAACACCAACATGAGGTTATTGGTGATATGAAGCAACTCTTGGGTAATAAATTTGGAATGAAGGACCTCGAGGCAGCAAAGAAGATTCTTTTGATGACCATCATCCACGATAGAAAGAAGAAAAAATCAGATTATCTCAACAAAAGTATATTGAAAAAGTTTTGGACATATTTAATATGAGAGGTGCTAAGTCGGTTAGCACTCCTCTTGCCGATCATTTTTATTTGTCTTCTGCATTGTGTCCCAAAACATAAGAAGACCAAGACTACATGAAACACATTCCATATTCTTCAGCCGTGGGAAGTCTTATGTATGCAATTGTCTGCACCCGTCTTGATATTTCCCATGTAGTGGGAGTTGTGAGCCAGTTCATGAGTAATCCTGGTAAAACTCATTGGGAAGTTGTGAAGTGGATATTGAGGTATCTAAAAGGCACCTCTGATTATGCCTTATGCTTTAGTGGGAAAGTTGCACAGCTACAAGACTTCGTTGACTCTGATATGGCGGACGACTTGGATAAAAGAATGTCTACATCAAGCTATGTTTTCACTTTTACCAAGGCAGCTATCAGTTGGGTCTCAAGGTTGTAACGAGTAGTTGCTCTTTCCACTACTGAGGCTGAGTACATTGCCCTCACTAAAGGTGCAAAAGAAATGGTTTGGTTGCAGCATTTGTTAACTGAGTTGGGATCCAAACAACAAGTTTTCACACTCTTTTGTGACAACAACATCACTATCCATTTGGCTAAAAATGTGGCATTTCATAATAGAACCAAACACATTGAGCTGAGGTATCACTTCATTCGTAACATGATTGAAGAAGGGAAGTTGCAAGTTGAAAAGATCGATACAAAGATCAATCTAGTTGATGCATTGACCAAGGTTGTACCAAGAGAGAAGTTCAAATTCTGTAGGGCTTCTCTCGACATTGTCAAGAAGTGACATTGAGACCAGAGTAGGGGAACGTCTCTGAGTAGCAATCATTGGACTTCAAGTGGGAGATTGTTGGATTATGAAGTCCAAAGGTCATTATGATTCTCCTGCCAAAACACTTGTCTCTTGGTCTTCCTTATCCAATATGGATATTGTATTGATAAAGATGTGTATTGTTGCTGATATGTATTGCATTGTAACTTCATACAAAGATAATAATATATTCCCCTGCTCCTGTGGATGTAGCCAATTTATGGTGAACCACGTAAATTGATTGTCTTGTGTGATTGTTTCTAATTTGTTGTTCTCTTGTTCTACTGATTTCGCTGTTCCATTATTTTAACAAGGGGGTCTAAAAAAATTTGCAAAATTTTTACTGTATCAATTTTGATAAAATGACAAGTTATTTTGTCTATCTCAAGCCTTTCAGAGTCAACATGGTGATGTCTGTTTGGCTCTACGAGGACCTTTTAGCTAGGCTAGGTGCAGGATTTGCTATAAAGGGTAAGATTTTGCAAGCATGGCTCTGATACCATGTTGGGATTAGCGAGGATCAACAAGCAATAATCCAACCACAAGCTATTTGCACATAATAAACCTATTGATATTGGTAAAACATGAATGAAATGTACATAGAAGTCTTGCTTAATTGAGGGTAATTGAGGACAAAAGACAAGGAATTGCAACTCTATATCGCCATATTCTCAATTACCCTTAGCAAAATAAATAAATTTAAAACTTGAATAAAAGAAAGTGCACTTCAAACGTACATATATAAATGTTTCTCATTTTTATTTCAACAAATTTGTAATGAATTCATGTATTTTACTAATGCAGCTGCTCCTTCCTTTTTTTATTAGACAACAATCAAACGATAATGGTACAATTGCATTTACGTTTGGTCAAGAATCTTCATTCCGAACAATTTTAAAAAATTAAATTCAACATTCAATCTCGATAGGAACTTGACATAATGTGTCTCTTGTTTAAAATACAACTTATATTCAACTTTAAATGATCATAAGAAAATACAAGGTATTTATTATACTCACCTTTTACATTTATCATAGGACAACTATATAATATGAAGTATTCCAATATATGTATATTGCCACTCTAATAGTTGTACACATAAAACCAATATTTGTCCACATAACAACAATACTTATTTAGATAAGCACCTTATTTTACAAATGACAGCTTATTGCGGATAATTATGATATTTTATATAAAGTAAAAAAATATTTATTACACTTATTAATGAATGTATTTATAATTTTTTATATGACATTTAAGTTCTCATATGTTCATGTAAAAATATTATATAATTAATATTTAATCATTTTTCAATTTACATGTAAAATAATTATTGATAATATATTATATAAATATATTGCAAAAGTAAACTTTATAACCACATATACTATATCCAAAATAAAACCCCACTAAAGTACTGGTTCCTTTCCTATCGTTCATTATTTTTGACTTATCAGCAGAGATTTAGAACTTTTCCGTACCGTACAGCAGTGATTTGTGATAACTTTCAAATATGGACAGCGGATTACTTAGGTACCATTCACAGTGTCTCGATGAAAGTTTCTGACTGACGTGATTTGGAATATGATAGAAATTGATGTACCCTCAATTGCTCCATTAAATTGAAATATGATAGAAATTGACAACTGTCGTAGACCTACTCGTAACAGGTCTGTAAAAGGTGTGGAATTATTAGATTGTCTACATTTTCAGTAATTTTTTAGCTGGCACTCACAGTGCATAATAAATACTTTCGCTTTTGTTAGGTTAGATGTTATTTTCCCTTGCAATTATGTATCATTCACATCTTTTTCACTTAGATTAAATATCGACGTTAAAAAAGATGGAGGAAATCACATATAGATATGAAAACGTACTACAATGTCTTGGTTGATGTTGGTAATTGAAGGCACCTCTAAAAGGGCGAGGCAAAGATGGAAGGAACGGGCTTAAGCTGCAACGTGACTAAGGGTTCAACGTGGCAGAAGACTACTAGATTGGAGCGATGAACGAGTGCACAAAAAACTTATCAAGGTCATAGAGGGAGGGAGGGGAATACTTCTCAAGTCGTAAGAAGTAGACACGATAATGCAAGTCTAAGGAAAGAAAATGAAGGATATGAAAACCATTTACGAGGATTTCATAAAACTTAATTTTCAGTTTGGTTAGCTAGGGCATCGAACCAATGAATGTCATTAGTATGGATTTGATGGCAGCAGAAGGAAGGAAGTGAGTAACCATGTAGAAGTTGATGATGAGTTCATAGGGTCACTTGATAAAGTCAAATACCTAAAGCATGGAGAGGCAGTCATGATGAGTAGAATGATATTGAAGCCACCTTAGGTGATCATGGAACTAGTAGAGATAAAAGTTTGTCCAGATGACATGGAAATCAACTGGAAAGTGATGACATGGAAATCAAATGGAAAGTGTTGCAAGATAATCATTAACAATGAGAACACAATCAACGTTGTTTTTAGAAATATTGTAGAAATTATGATTAAAGAGAGTTGATTCATCCCACTCTATACAAGGTGTCTTAGCTATCGAAACAACATCAAGTAGTTGTGAAATTTCATATTGACTCATGTAGAGTGAAGTACTCAATGTAGTGCCTTGTGAGATTTTATATTGACTCATGTAGAGGTGAATTATTATATGACATCATGTTGATACATGTATCCCACGTTTTGTTGGGAAGACATTAATCATTTGATGGAAAGGTCATGCATGATAGGTGATAAAACACTTATATACTTGTCAAATATGACAAGAGACATGTGATGAATTCTTTGAAGAATTCGAGGAAAAAATAAGAAGTGGATTCCAAATTCATGTTGATCTCAACGAAAGAGTTCCTACACACTTTGAAGATAAAGTTATGTTTTCATTGACTACTTAAGTCTTAAAGGAATATGTGCTATCATAAGAGGAGTTTAGATATGAGAAAGAAAGGAGTAACTAATGAAGGAGAATGGAGATATTGTCTCAAGTGAGATGCTTGAAGGATTGTTGTAACAAAAAAGAAATCATCCATCACATGGATTTCATATGAAGAGCTATCCTACCAAATAAGACTACATATCGACTGATGTTGAAGATTAATGAGGAGATGAACCACCATGTGTAGTAATTATTTAGAGAGAGTTGATAATGGAGAGTACAAGCATATGTGTGGTATTAATATTGTTTCTAACAAAGAAATGGAGAGAGTTGAGGATATGCGCTAGTTTTTAAAGTGAGATTAGTAAGATTATAATCAAGTATATGTTTCCATTTCAATGATGGATGATTTGTTGGATTACTTGGGTAGAGTGCAGTAATGCACTAAGATTAATTTAAAGATTAGTTATCACCAGATCCACATTAGAGAAGTAGATCATTGCAAGACATTCTCTAAGATGAATGAAGGACTATGTGTGGTTGGTTATGCCATTTGGAATGACTGTATGTGCCTAGTACATTGATGAGACTCATGAATGGATTGTTGAATCCTTTCATTATAAAGTTTGTGATAGTATATATTTGAGTGAGATACTCATATTCAATAAGAATAAAGAGGAGTATATGAGGCATTTGTCACCAAGTTTTATAAAGGATGAAGGAGGAAAGGTTGTTGATCAACGTAAAAAGTGCAAATTCATGAAGGAAGGGTTGGTGTATTTGGGCTTTGTGATTTGAAACGAGGGTATAAAGATGGATCTTAAGAGGGTGAAGGAAATTATGGAGAGGTTGACATTATATATTTTGTTTAAAACTTCAAGCTTCCATGAACTAGCTAGTTTCAATTGAAACTTGATCAAGACCATTAATAGAATTTATACATGCTAATCACAAATATTATGAGGTGATAGAAAAAAGTTCAAGTAGACACCTTCTGAACAACCATGAGGTAACTAAGCAACCAATGTTAGGACTACCTAATTTTGATAAGGTAACATTATAATTGGACTATATGTTAGTGGCATAAAAATTGGAGCAATGTTGAGTTAGGAGGGGAGGGATTTGTATACTTTAGTGAGAAGTTAAGTGATGCTAAGCACAAGTACTCAATGTATGATTAATAATGTTATGCCATTACATATGCATTGAAGAAGTAGAGGCACTACTTATTGCCAACTAAGTTTGTTCTATGTACATATCACCAATTGCTCCAATTTATCTTTAAAGTAAATTAAATCATAGGCATGTGAAGTGGGTGGAACACTTGTAGAGTTACCCACTTGAATTCAAACATAGGAGTTGTAATTCAAACTATGTGGTGGATTCTTTGAGTAAAAGTACTTTGGTTAGAGAGATGAGAATTAAAGGTTAAACAAAATTTTAGACAAAGGTGTTATATCCAACATATGCATATTCTAGAAAGGCATAGAGTGCATGCTAGAATCCAATTTGAAAGGATAGAATACATTTTATGGATTACTTCATTGAGGATGGTTTGTTGTTTAGGAAGCAACAATTATACATGCTGCATGAGTCAATGCAAGAAAAATTGATCACAAGAAAATAGTGGTGGATTGATAGGACACTTCAGAAAGAACAAGAAGTTGGCCCTTTTAAATAAATCCCATTTATAGCCAAATATAGGAGTAGAAGTGTAGAAGTTTGTGTAAAGATGCCATGTATGTCACTTTGCCAAAGGGAATAGTTAGAACATGACTTTGTTATCCCTTATGATATCATAAAATCCTTAGGAGGACATAAGCATATATTTCATCTTGAGATTGCTAGAACCTAGTGTGGTAATAAATCAATATTTATGGTGGTGGAAATATTTTGCACTATGCAATAATTTATAAGTTGTGCCAAAAAAAAATTGGGATTAGGTGTTATTCACCATCCAAATCCCTAGACATGTTTTAATTGTATTTAATCATTTTTGTTGATAAATAATAACATTGTGTCTTCAAGGATCATGGAGAGAGTAGACTTGGAAGCTCCTCTTAGGTGGTAGGAAAAATTATTTATTAATATTTGTAATGGCATTTAAGTTGAGAGTTACTTTTCAAAAGATATTGGAAATCAGTCAGAGACTGTGAGGTGTAAGAGGATGTAAGCTCTTGTCTAATGTAGAGAAACACTCTAATGTTAGTTATTGTATTTTTCCTATGAAAAGGATTTGATAAACTCACTCATCAATTTCTTAGATGTGTAAATGGAATCTCTAATACTCATTGAAGGTGGCTGGACTTTAAGGGTCTTTTGAAAGATTTTAGCTCCCAAGGAATCATAGTCAAGAAATACGTGGACAAACCATCATGTATACTTTAATGTGAGCACCACTGATCCCCTTCAATTTTATATTTAGGAAGATCTAGTAGTGGTTTATAAATGTTAGCTCTCCTACTCAAATGATCTAAAGGTTCTCTAAAGCATTCTTGGTAAATGCCTAGACCTACATAATGAGTAGCAAGGGGATGGCCCTGTCATTGATGTGTAGGAATAGTGTATGTGGTTATGCCACTTAGCCTAATCCACCTAGGGTTATATAGAAGGAGCATTTTCATTTATCATTAAGTTAGGGGTCATACTAGAAGGGAGGTAGTGAAGATCTATAAACATTGTCAAGAAGAAAAGTGTAAGTTTAGTATCATTTGGCCATCTCCAATCCTTAAAAAAGTGATCCCTCCAACCCTATTTCTTCAAAATTTATAACATATTATTAAATGTTATATGTATTATTTTTTGTGTATATCAACTAATATTGATCAATATGTTAATTTGATATCGATCAATATCAATATCAAATTAATACATTGATCCATATTAGTTGATATATAATTTATCTAGGGTTTCTATAGAATCATATTGCATTTTATATGAATTGATTGTTGACCAAAAAAATTGGTTTGTTTTTGGTTTTCTTTTCTTCCATTTTGTTATATATATATATATATCGACCTAAACCCTAAACCCTAAATATATCAATCAACCTATTGATTGATAAATTAATATTTTAGGGTTTCTATTGTATCATAAATTATATTATATCACCCTCTAAGTTACAATTTAAAGATCCTAGGGTTTTTATTTTTAGTGAACATAGTTTAGTTTAGGGTTTTAGGTTTGAAAACTATATTTAAATTCAAAAACAAGAAAATAACTATTAACAAGACATAAAAAACACATAATAGAAAATCCACCTACCTAAAAGCATAGCATGTCAGTTCTCGTGGAGGTGGAAGGTCAAAGACAACTACTGGTGAGGTCGCATGATGTGGGTACGTATTCTAGAGAGTATTTTCCAAGCTGTAACCTCAACATGTGAACTGAGGAGAAAAAAAATTTGGAAGATAAAAAAATTGCCTTTTGCAAATGAGTACCTGTTATGTTTAGAAACAAGTACACATTCTTAGACATGTATACATTCCTAACGAGTACCCCATGTAGGAATGGGATCCTGAACCTTAACGGGTACCCATTTCATACGGGTAGGAGTTTAGGTTTGGGCGTTACTAAACGGGTGCCCATTTTTTGTGAAACATGTACCCATTCCTATTGAAAAAAATTTAGCACGCGGGCTTTCCACTAAAAGTGGCCTCATCTTCTTGCACACACCCTTCGATTACCCATCTTTCTATAGTTTTTAATCACATTCGTGATGACCCATTTCACTTTAAAAAATGGATATTTAAAAAAAATAGAAAAGAAAAATCATGATATGCAAAATGCATTGCATTAGATTTTGATCACCCGTCTTTCTATAGTTTTCAATTGCGTTAGTCATGACCCCATTCACTTAAAGAAATGGATATTTAAAAAATAAAAATAAAAAATCGTGATTTGGAAAATACATTGCATTAGCTTTCAATCATACATCTTTCTATAGTTTTCAATCACATTAGTCATGAACCCTTTCACTTAAAAAAATATATATTTAATAAAAGAAAAAGAAAAAATCATGATATGCAAAATACATTGCATTAGCTTTCGATGCCCTGTCTTTCTATAGTTTTCAATCACATTAGTCTTGACCCCTTTCACTTTAAAAAAATAGATATACAAAAATACATTATATTAGTTTTGAGTTACCTGTCTTTCTATAGTTTTCAATCACTTTAGTCGTGACCCCTTTCACTAAAATCTTCCTATAATTCTCAATCACTCACACCTTTGTCTTAAAAAAAAAATATATATATGCAAAGTGCATTGCATTTGATTTAGAACAAATCTTTCTATAATTTTCTTTCTTTCTATTATTTTCCATCACATTAATCATGACCTCTTTCACTTACCGAAACATAGATATTAAAATAAAAAAAGAAAACGAAAAAATCGCTTGTAAGCCTTGGAGTAGGTATACAAGTATTAATTTTCCCTATGCGACAAAACTTACGTCTGCCACAAAAATTGATGTGAAAAGGAGAGGATATTTTTTTGTATTAGGGGGCCCTCTCCCCTACTGTACCGTACAGCAATGATTTGCGCATTTTTTGTCCCCTACGGTAGTAATTTGTGATGTCTATGAAATTTGGGCAACGAATTAATTACATTGACTGGGTGTCGATTGAAAGTTTCTGACTGACATGCATATATACATCTACGTCAATGCCATGGGTGCGTCCACTGGATTGCCGCTGCCTTCCAAATCCAGTAGACCGGAGGCAGAAATATGTAGGTTCCCTTTCAATGGTCTATTAATTTGATATACGATAGAAATTGACAACTATGGTATACCTAATCGTAATGGGGCAGTAAAAAGTGTGGAATTATTTTCTTGTCTACATTTTCAGTATTGTTTTTAGCTGGCATCAATAGTGCATAATAAATACTGTCGCTGTTTTTAGGTTCGATGTTATTTTCCCTATCATTGACAATTTTTTCACTCAGAATAAACATCGCAATTAAAGAAAGATGGAGGAAATCATATATAGATATGAAAACGTACTACAAATGTCAATTGACCTGCTTCAGCTGCAACGTGACGAAGGGTTTTTCTTAATACGGAGAACAAATCTGATGAAACGGGCTTCTTTGTTGCTTGTCAAAGTGGCGATAGAACCGCTGCTCAAACTTGTCAATCCGTCGACCTTGTCAACGACGTGGGAGGGAAGAACATGCTTTCCTCTGGCAGTATTTGCAGAAGACCCGAGTCATTCTCCATATGCGGAATTGGGACTCCCTAATGGAGGGCCAATGGTTGGATGGGGTCTTATTGTTGGTGTATGTGTGGTTATGGCATTTAGTCTTGCGACATATTTATATTACTAGCACTTGCACCTCCTAAAGATGTAAGGGATGAGCTGAGAGTATATATATACATGTGGATGTGCTTGATTCCTTTGTTAGGATTAATCTCAAATATCTGCTTTGGTACAATTCATTCATCTATATAAATTCAATATCTAAAGACAATGAGAATCCAATGCATTTTCAAAGATAGTGAAGTACTAATCATAATAGGCTCTTGCAAGGAGAAATGTTATATTTTGCACAAGGGATGTGATGCAAAAGGGACACATTCCGAAATGGAAACAAAAAATTATATGTGTGCTAATTGATTTGTGTACCTTGGTCGATCAATATGCATAAAACATTCCAGTCCATAACATCTATGAACACATTTTGAATTGCCAAATCATTTTTTTTGGTTTAAATGTGGTATGAAATGTACCCAATTCATAAAAATAAATAAGTACACATTTTTAAAGATGTCTACACTTTTTATACATTGTTTTGTTATGTTGGAAAATATATTTTAATGTAACAAGAAATTTTCAATGTAAGTTGTTTCATTATCCCACATCTCTTCTTTTTCAAAAACTATTGCATAAAGTGGCACAAATTTCTTGTCAAAGATAGCGCACAATACAATGTACATGCTCCATGGAATGCACTCCAAACTCTCAAGAATGACCTTGCACCTAACATGTTCAAAAATTTGAACCAATTTAGTAAATGCCTATTAAGAACATAGAAAGTAGTAGACTTGTTAACAATGACAACATTAACGACAAATTCATACAATTCAATTAGCCTTGTCAAAATGGATTAGTTGGTTTTTTTCAATCTGGTAATAAATATGTGAATTTAAGGTAGTTGTAATAAAAAATTTACTAAAGGCTTGATGATACAAAGGTGGGTAGTGATTGGGATAGTAACTCATTGTTTCCCCAAATTGGATCTCTTTCAAAATATTTCCCAATGTTATCACATTTTCAAGATGTTTTCCAGCAACATGAAAAGTGTTTCACAATGCACTACAAGTATTTTACACAAATAACTAGCAAATAAAGCACAATATTTGTACTTCAACTTTGGAACAATAATTTGTTCTTACAAAATTGAGAAATCAAACAATAACAATGTAAAGTGATGTAAACATTTGTTAGAAATAATAGTGTAAAGTGATGATTATTTGGCTTTTGGACTTTAAACTTAATTTTAAATATTAATCTTCCAACCAACAATTTACTCACAAGGAATGTCAAGTTAAAGAATAACTGTGTTAAAAGTTATATAACCAATGACTCATCAAATTTTAGCTTTCATCTTAACATGTTTAAATAGGCCATTTTGTCTTAATTATAGCATATCACATAGCAATAACAAAATAAACACATTTTAGAATTATATATTTAACTAAAGGAAATTAAAACGTTAAAAGTTTTGCAAAATTGGTTCCAATAAAAATAGTTTTAACTATAATGAATAGCTTGATAGAAATTTAAACCCTTGAGAAATTTGAGAGATAAATGAGTAATATTTGTGCAACATCGACATACCTAGTAAACTACAAATTTAGGCAAACACAACAACTCTTGTTCAATCATTCCATAATATTTGTCATCAGTTTTGGTTTGTCAAAATGAAGAGAAATACAAATCCACACTTTTAAAGAAGAGAACAAACATCTACAAATCACACATGACAGAACACAACCAAATGACACAAATCCCTGACCTAAAAGTGGTTCAGAGACTCGAGAGACTATCCACAAAAAAATAATTTATAATAATGTAGTGTGGCGTGCTTGCAAGTGCACCTTGAACTTCCTCCCATACATCAATTAGGTCATTCTTATGACTCCCTCCCAAATGCAATCTTTTCTTCTTCCTTTTTTAAAGGATTCATTATACTTCCATTATTTGTACTCTAAACATATATGAATCAATTGAATGGCCTAACAATAGACTCCATGATGAGGGGGATAAAAGGAAAGAAAAACATGAGGATAATGATTATTTCATAAAATAAAAGAAAAACATATATACCCCTCCAAAGCCAATGAGATAGAACATAGTATTTCTAGGTTTTATTTCCTTGTGAAAAACTATTTGAATAAGGAAAGAAAATGAGTAAATAAATCTAGATGTATTGACGACTTTTGTGAACACAATATTCTACTAAAAATTATTAACATTTCTTCTTTGAATCTTTTTCTTGTTACTTTCTTTATATATGACGAGCCTTAGGTATTTTGCAATTGAAAGTAATTTATATTGTAGTAACAGAGTGAGTTTTGTGTTATTGGAAATAATTTATATCATGATACAAATTAATAGATCACTTTTAAGTTCAATTTTTTGTATAAAGCTACAATAGAGACAAGAAACAATAAAAGTGTAGTAGGTTCTTGTTGACGGTCTTTTCATACAGCTGAGATTCTGGCATATAAAAGCACTTCGACAGGTGTGACCACCATTAATGAAAAGGTCTGTAGATGTAGGAAATGAACTATGGATCAATCTCCAGAGCTATGACTACCTCTCTGCTTACTCTGAGCTAACTCTAACTAAAGAGGAAAAGGGAAGAGGGAAACATGCTAAAAGTAAAACACAAAAAGCATGAAAGTCCGGAAGACAATCTAGTAGGCATCCTACCACAATCTAACCAGAGCTTAGCAACACATCATATTATAATCAACAATAATGAGACTAAGAGCACACACAACAATCACAAGACTTCATGCAGATCAATGATGAGTCAAAACTTCTAGAGTAGCGACTGTAGACACCTAAAAATGTCTCGACCACCAAACTGACTCCTGGCATCCCTAAACATACCAATTTCCTTTCCAACCAATTAATTAAATTTCTATTTAATTAATTACCCCTTTCATCATCTAAATCCACACCATTTTATCCCTAAAATTAAATTAATTTTATTAATTCAATAATCCAAACCTTAGCCAATTGATTTAATAAATATGCAAAAATTATTAAATCAATTCCCCCATTTTCCCTAAAACCAATTAATTAGTTAAAACCATGTTAACTAATTAATCCAGCCTACTAATTAGCCTATCCCTACCCTAGACAATTAAAATAGCTATTATTTAATTGCCTACTCTTGCCTACCTCATCCTAGCCTTAGGATTAATTAATTAAATCACTAATTAATTAATCTTATCCCCCCTCTAATCCCTCTACTAATTTATTCCAGCCACATTAATTAGGCTAATCACCCTAATTAAGTGAGTCAAACCCTCATTAGCACTTTTCTCCACATTCCCCAAATTTAAAATTTAAATAAATCACACATCACATTTACTCCTCTTACACATGTCATAACTCTCTTCCCCAAATGAATTTTTAATTCATTTTACCCTTCCCCATGTGAATTTTTAATTCACAAATAATCCATCTCACCCAACCTCATTTATTTACCCCTTTCCCAAAAATGAATAAAAGATTTACTTTTATTCCTAACCCTCCATCTTCCAAGATCAAATCTAGGCCCTCCACATCACTTTCATCCTCCACCATTGATCTCTCCATTCAATCTCCACCCTTGGATCAAAAGCTCCCCAAAAAGTCTATAAATACAACCTCTCACAAGTCATTTTCATCATCCAATTCCATGCAATGTTACCATGCCAAAATCACCTTTGAATAGCTAGTGAGTTGCACAATTGAAGAGCACTTCACATTTGAATCCATAGTCTAGGGATAATCTTGGTCTTAGGAGCTTCTTTTGGGTGCAAAGGCTCCTTCTTCCCTTGATGGGATTAGGTGGTGTTTTGTAAGGTATAATCATGTGTTTTATTTGCATTTGATTTAGTGTTTTGCCTTATTGCATTATCTAATCTACATTGGCACGCCCGGTGGGACCCACAAGGTCCAATCTAATCCCTGTTTGTGAGCTTTTGTGTTAGTATCCGGCCTTTTTGTAGGTTCAGTGCTATTCGACCGTCACAGCGGCGCCATCACTGTCGTATTTCAGTGCTATTCCTCTTTCAACGCTATTTCTGCGCATTTATTTTTAATACTAACCCTACTCACGCATTCTATTTTTTTGGTTTTCCTATTGTTTGCTGTGTTATTTGTTCTCTGTTTTGCAGGAAAACTAGGAATTACAGGGGGAGGTTATGGCAAATTTTTGAAAGAAAAGACAAAGCAGCATCAATCCCCCGTTTTGGCGCCATCCTTCAGATTAGCGCCATCGGTGTTCTCCCCAGATTCAGAAACACCGCGCAGTGGCGCCTTCACTACAACATATCATCGCTATCATCTACATCAGCAATTTATTAGTGCTATCGTCTATATTAACGCCATTAATTTCATTAGTGCTATCTTAGATTTTAATTAGCACCATAAATTAGTTTAGCACCTTTTTCATAAGTCGGGTTGTTTTGCCTGCAGTGGCGCCTGTATATGTCTGTTTTAGCGCTATTCTGATAATTTGCTTTTCTGTTTGTTGCAGGTATTGTGGATACTAACAAAATCTTTTTGCAGGATGGTTTGTTAATTAGTTAGCAAACATTTCAATTTGGAAGCTAAAATGAACCCTTGTTTACTTTGTCATGTCTTGAACAAATATTTCAACTTGGTGTTTTAAAATTAACCCAAACAAATCCTTGATTGAAGTGTGTGTGTGATCATAACATTTATTTTTGGTGCTTTAAAATATACTTCTTTTGTGTGCCAACAAACAAACGATCAAAACACTTCAATTTGGGCTATAAAAAGAACAACAAATTGCATACTTCATTGGATAAAAAGAACAACAAACTTGCATTTCCACGCATCTAATCAAGACAATCTAAATACTTGTGTGAAGTGTCTTCGTGGTTGTGTTAAGTAGAGTGAGAAGTGTATGCTCTTCCCTCGCACCTTTTGGTGATCTTGGGAATCAAAAACTTCTCACAACACTTTGCATTAATCACCCCCCATCTAATCCAAAGATCTAAAATTGAACCATGTTGAGTGTGATATAATCATAGGGAACACGTATGCTCTCCCCTCGCATCTTTGTATGAACTTGGGGATCAAAAGTGTTTTCATAATTATATTGCTTTTGTAATCCTTAGAGGGCCTGCCACCCCGCTTCGAAAGGTGGGAACGACCCAAGCGGCATCAAGCTAAAGCCAAGCTCTTCCAAGCCGCTATATAAAATAAGGCGTTTGGGACGAAAGTCTCAAGCGACAGGTGTTGTTTTGTTATACTGACAGCCAACCTCCCCATAAACTCTCCAAGGCACAACCCTTGGAGGTTGGGAGACTCCATAACAGAGAGTAGCACTGCCGCACGTATAACCACCTAAATGGATGCCCTTACTAAGAGCCATTGTTGTAGTAAGCCAAAATCCTTCTATTTGTTGACGCAGAGGGCAAAACCCTTGAAGCGGCCCTGATTCATGCGGTTCTTAGCCGAGGTAGCAGGGACAATCTAAAGGTTTAGAGAGGGTCAAGCCTTATAAGAAACCTGGATCTTGGTATGCGTGAGAAGTGTGTGCAATTGTAAGGAGGAGCCGGTGCTACCAAGATCCTGGAGCTACCCACTTTGAATAGGTGCAGCTAGGGAATTCAACAAATATTGTCACAATCTCGCCTTAGGCTGTAAAAGTGTGCTTGTTCTAAACAAAATCATGACATTTCACAAACAAAAATCATTGCTTGTTTTACGTTCAAATGTGTGTTAAAGTGCTTTGATTTTTTCACAAACAACTTGCCAAGAGACAAAACAAATCAGAAATCTATCAAACCTGTTTCAGCACCATATCTGTCTTATTGTAGCGCCTTTTCACTTGTGGATTGGCATTATTTTGAGATTGACGTGCCTGAGACAGAACAAATCAGTTAGTCACATCCCAAACAGACAAATTCAAAATTCTGCCATCAGAAAAATCCAAAATTTTGCCATCAGAAATCTGTCAAACTTGTTTTAGCACCATATCTGTCTTATTGTAGAGCCTTTTCACTTGTGGATTGGCGCTATTTTGAGATTGACATGCCTGAGATAGAACAAATCAGTTAGTCACATCCCAAATAGACAAATCCAAAATTCTGCCGTCAGAAAGTCCAAAATTTTGCCATTAGAAATCTGTGTAACCTGTTTTAGCGCCATATCTGTCTTATTGTAGCGCCTTTTCACCCGTGGATTGGCGCTATTTTGAGATTGACTTGCCTGAAGCAAAGACCCATTTTGTTGTGATCTACACCTTCTATTCTGCCATAATCCGTATCCATCTCTCCGCCAACAGTCCAGCCATTTTCTTCAAAAAAAATTTCCCAAAATTGCACCTTCTTGACTTAGAGAATTAATCACCACCATTGTTGGACCCCATTATCAGCACAAACACATATCTATCCATCCCCATTCAGTCCTTTTTGCATATCTCCTTGGACCAATATAAAATCATTTCAAAAATCCACATCCAAATCAAAACCCCATCAACAAATCAACAATCAAATCTTGTCACCCTTTTGAGCCAAAGTTAGATCTAGATCTTATCATTAACATCACATTTTCCTTGAAAAGTCATTAGTCTACATTTCAAGAGAAACAAATCACCTCTCTTTGCGTAAGGTCATTAGTCTACCCCAAACAAAGAAAATCATCATCCTTTTGTGCCAAATCAAAATCTAGATCTTATCCAAAAGCTCAAATCGAAAAACATCAACAAACATCACCTTCACCATCCTAAATCAATAAAAAAATCAAAAACAGCACAATTCCAAATCCCTTTTTTATCATCCATCTTTGGTCCAAAATTTGTGCAAAAATATCAATATCACCCATTCATATCACCCTTAGGATAAAACCTTTGGAAAAACATATCGATCTTCACCATACCCTTCTACTCCATCTCACTACCACATCCATCTTTGGGTCCAACAAAATCAATTCAATTCTCTAAGGTCTCCACCTCACCCCACATCTAGAAATCAAATCCATACGTGTATGCCCACCACAAGATCACAACACAAAAGAAATCAAGAAATGGCGGAACGATGGCCCTTTGGCATGCCTAACACCGACAGTAACAACATACCCATTTATCAAACATACAATCCACCTACATATTCCTTCATCCCCCATTTGGCGCCAACGACCCTTTTCACTTCTTACCACAAGCACCAACACCACCACCACCACCACCACAAAATGTCCCCACCATATCCCAAGATGACTTAGATGTCTTGACCTTCACGCAAGATGCCGATAATATGGATCTACTTGATAAAGTCCTAAGATCTGACCCAAAGAGATATCTTGACCATCTTCTCAAGCTTCGTGCTCAACTTCCCCCCATCACAACATCATCACAACCATCCACTTCTACAGTTGTCCCCAACACATCAAACACCCAAGCATCCACATCACATGTCCAACCCACCGTCTCTCAAACATCAACACCTAACGTATCTACCACCTCCACAACCTCAACCGCTGCCACACCTACAATTTCCATGGCCATACCTAACATCTCCTGACCCGTCATCACTTCTACTACCATAACTACCGTCAACCCTTCCACTTCAAACACAATGGGCATACAAGGCAACATCACACAAGCAAGTACCTCCACAAGTGTGCCCCCACCAAACCCTCACACCCTTGCTTACCTACGAAAATTATTCTCACAACAATCCCACAACACATCTAACCAATCCAATGTCCACATACCCAACGTCAATCCCGTAGGTCAACATAATCCCAATGCCCAAATACCCCCACATATTCTCCAACAACTCTATGCGCACCAACAATCTCACAACACATCTAATCAATCCAATGTCCACATACCCAACGTCAATCTCACAGGTCAACATAATCCCAATTCCCAAATACCCCCACATATTCTCCAACAACTTTACGCACACCAACAACAGCAGGCAGTAATCAATCCAAACCCCAACCCGCAACACCAACATCTTAATCAAACCAATCTGCAACATCAAATCCCACCCCACCTCCAATATCTCACCAATCAACAACCCTACACATTCCAACCGCAACAACGACAGGATCTCAACATTATCCTACAAGGCTTAATTCAAAAGGTGGATGACCTACAAACTGGGGGCAAACGTAAATACTATTCTTTTGAGGATATTTGCCCCTACCCATTTGACTGCACATTGTATATGCCCCCTTTCCCTAAAAACTTTGAAATGCCAAAATTTGACAAATACAAGGGAAAGGGAGACCCTAGGGACCACCTTAGAGAATTCTACATTGCTTGCCTCGAATTCTCTAACAACGACACATATCTTATGAGACTTTTTCCATGAAGCCTTGGTGGCCAAGCCGCTGAATGGTTTGCCCATCTTCCACCTGTAATTCGAACATTTCCTGAACTTGCGGAGAAGTTTGTCAACCACTTCTCCTACAACTTTGAACATGAGGTTTCTATGACCGACCTTTGTAACACCAAACAAAAGAACGGCGAAGCTTTCGCTTCTTTCCTACAAAGGTGGAGGGGCCTAGCAAGCAAGCTCCCATGGCCTATTTCTGAAAAACAACTTGTCACCATGTTCGTGGCCAATCTCAATCAAGAATTAGGTTTTCACTTACAGATTCTGTGCGCATCTACCTTTGAAGAGGTTATTGACAAAGGCACCACTGTTGAACGAGCCCTCATTGCCAAGGGTTCCATCAAACTTTACGATCCCAAATCCAACAACAACAACAATAACAACAACCACAAAATCAATCACAACACCCCTAATACGAACAACAATAACAACACGCAATCTAATGATAAATCACATTATTGGGGGAAGAGCAAGAATAATCTGAATGACAGCATCACCGATGTGAAGGCCATCCAACACATCCAAAATCACACACTGGCACACACATATGCAGCAAACACCAATAACCAAAGAGGACCAAATAAACCCCGCAAACCTCGCCGAAATCTCACGCCGTTAGCAGAACCTATTGAGGACATCCTCGATAGATGCCTCAAGCAAGGAGAAATCACACTCTCGCCTGTTAGACCACGCCAAGACAATGACCTCAAGGCAGCATGGTATAATGAAAATGATTATTGTGAATACCACCGCGTGGTAGATCATAAAACAGCGGACTGCATGCAATTAAAACATTGTATCCAAGACCTAATAGATCAAAATCTCGTCAACCTTGAGCACAGTGCATAGCCATCACCAAATGCTAACCTTGGAGCTTACAAGGATCCTTTGCCAACCATAACAAAGCTTCATCATCCAATCAAGCGTACAATGTCACTCCACCACCCACACACTACGACTCCATTGTCGGCCGCATCGAATCCTCATCCCACTCTGTCAACACAATCACCATTCGGGCACAAGCACCCGATTGCGCCGTCACAACCCGTCGAGGCTGTGTCTCAATCCGCACTGCCCCTCCCACTGAATCAACACCCCCATCCACATCTGATCCCCTCGCCCCCGTTGAAATGCCCGTCCATCACCCACCACTCGATACAACCTCCTGGACCATCTAGGAAAGACACCCGCATAAATCTCCATCCTTGAGCTGCTTCGCACATCACCCCGCCACAAGGACATTCTCAACAAGGCCCTTTTGGAAACACAAGTCCCCGCAAACTTGGATGTCAATCAATTTCAAGCCATGGTCGGCCATATTGCTACACCACACCATATCACATTCTCTGAAAAAGATTTCCCTGCTTTCGAACACCTACATAATGATGCACTACATATCAAGGTCCGCATTCACAAACACACCATTAAAAGGGTCCTAATAGATGGTGGTTCTGGCCTAAATATATGCACTCTAAAATTGCTAAAACACTTTGGGTACTCAGATGTGGTTGTGGATGCTAGCGAGTGCATAACAATCAAAGGATATGATGACACCGAGAGGCTATCTGAGGGTACCATAAAGCTCCCTATTCAAGTGGGACAGAAAATCCTTGAAACCAAATGTCAGGTTCTTGATCTTGATCTTCCCTATAACATTCTTCTCGGCCGCCCATGGATCCATGCCATACAGGCCGTCCCCTCCACTTTCCATCAATGTCTCAAATTCCCCCACAACGGCACCGAAGTCACTATTTATGCCGATCCCCGTCCCTTCCAATACTACAGTTTTCTGGAAGGACACAACTAAACCTTCTGTCCATACAATAAAGCCACCACCCAAATCACTCCAACAGCTTCCACTTCATACATGGACCCCACCAACATCGCCACCACTTCATCGCAAACACCTTCACCACCTGAGGTCAAGATCAAGATCAGCGACCAAGGCTGTGGGGAATACAACCTTCACAGCACCTTTTGCATAGGCTTATTACCCACTCCTAAGACATTTGGCACTCCGAACACAGAGGCAGCTGACACAGTCATCATCAAATGCAAACCCTCGCCCATCTTTGAGAAAAAACATCTTCTAGATCAGGACATACCTGAAGATATTTCATCCTGGCTTTACAAGGATGAGGAAACAGAACAAGACATCCCAACCATCCTAACAAAAAGTTACGGCAAAGGTTCTGAGATAGTCAAAAGCATGGGTTACAAAGGACAAGGCGGCATTGGTCTTCATGAATAGGGCATTGTGGAACCACTGCAGGCAACAAGGAACCTCTATACTCAAGGGTTAGGGTATGGTTAGCCACAAGGCATCCTTAATACCGGTGAATGTATCTTAGCCGAGTTTGCTCCAGTTTCTCTAGATGTTGACAATATTAACAAAACGGACCTACAAGACTCCTTTAGCAACTTTGCTGATTTCTTCGCCTCCTCCATTTGCACCATCTACTCCATCATTACTCTCGCCTCATCATCCAATGACCTACCATTAGTATACCCTGACCTCATCGACTGGGACCAACGAGGACCTCCTATTTTTGACATCGCACCTAATGACGAAGCCATTGCTGAAATGATGGGAGTAAGAGACAACTTCCCCTTGGGAGATCACAGAGCTGGCTACATCATGGAACTCAATCCAGTTGCCTATTTTGGGGAGACAACCCCTGCTTCTAGTCGTAAAAATACAGAAACAAAAAATGGATCTGATGGTGAAAACCATTCCACGGCAGTATCAGATCCTAAAAAAGTAAAAATAAAGGACGTATCTCTTGGTGAAAACCTCCATGAGGCACCAGGGGATGGAAGCATGGGCCTCCTTGAAATAGATAAAGTATATCCTGACAGATCACCCATCTTGGTTGAACCAGCGCAGGAAATGAATCTAGGGACAGAGGAAGAGCCGAAAATCACATATCGAGCAGAATCCCTCAGCCTGTTCGAACAGGAAGACTTCTTGGCATTTTTCACACGCAGAAATTGTAACTTTGCATGGACCTATGCAGACATGCCAGGGTTAGATCTTGCCTTAGTTGTTCATCATCTTGCAGTGCGTCCTAATGCCAAACCAGTCAAATAGAAGCTTCGAAAGATGAATCCTCAGGTGGCCCTTCTTATCAAACAGAGCTCAAAAAGTTACTAGATGTGGGGTTCATACATCCAATCGATTATCCTGAATGGGTTTCAAATCTAGTACCCGTTGCTAAACCAGATGGCAGAATCCGCTGTTGCACTGACTTCAGAGACCTCAACAAAGCCTGCCCAAAGGATGACTTCCCACTTCCCAACATTGACATGATCGTGGATCTTACCGCAGGGCATGAGATGCTATCCCTCATGGATGGCTTTTCAGGATACAATCAAATCAAAATTGCCAAAGAAGATCAGCATAAAACATCTTTTATATGCCCATGGGGGACATACTGTTGGGTAGTAATGCCATTCGGCCTAAAGAATGTAGGAGCTACTTATCAACGAGCAATGACTATCATCTTCCACGACCCCTTTCACCACATCATGGAGGACTACGTTGATGACTTACTTGGCAAATCAAAAACCAGAGAAGAAGACTTAGACGTGCTAGCCAAAATCTTTGACAGGCTAGAGCAATATAATGTTCGTCTAAATCCAAAAAAGTGTGTCTTTGGCATCACTTCAGGCAAATTGTTGGGATACATAGTCTCTAGACGAGGAATCGAGGTGGACCCGGTGAAAGTCAAATCTATTACTGAAATGCCACCTCCTAAAACCTTGAAACAATTGAGAAGCCTGCAGGGTAAACTATAGTCTATCCACCGATTCATTGCTCAACTTGCTGACAAATGCCAACCATTTTAGCATCTCCTCAGGAAAGATACAACTTTCACTTGGACTACTCAGTGTCAAGATGCCTTCGACCAGCTAAAAGCATATCTGGCCAATCCCCCTATTCTATCTCCACCAAGACAAGGAGAGCCCCTCCTCTTGTATATTTCTGCGACCGACACAGCAATTGGGGCTTTATTAGCACAACATGATGAGCACGGGAAGGAAAGAGCCATCTACTACATCAGCTGCACCTTGATTTCCTATGAGCTTAACTACACACAGATTTAACGAGCATGTCTTGCCCTGGTTTTCACATCACAAAAGTTAAGACATTATATGCTCAATCACAAGACTAAGCTCATTGCTAAGATTGACCCACTCAAGTATTTGCTAAACAGGGCAGCTCTCACTGGAAGGATGGCAAAATGGGTCATGATTCTCACCGAATTTGACATAGAATACATAGAGAGAAAGGCAATCAAAGGGCAAGTCATAGCAGATCAACTGGCTGAGGCACCTATTCAGGCAGAACATCCTACAATAGCAAAATTTCCAGATGAGGCCATCTTGACAATCACACCAGCCGCAGATACATGGAAGATGTATTTTGATGGATCCTACACCCACAGAGGCTCGGGGGCAGGCATCCTGTTTGTTACCCCTCAAGGTGACACGATCCCTAAATCATTCAAAATCACATTTCCATGCACCAATAATGTAGCAGAATATGAGGCCCTCATCACAGGTCTCCGAATGGCCATCCAATGGAAAGTAGACAAACTAACTGTGTATGGCGACTCTCAACTAGTCATCAGGCAAGTCAATAATGAATACAAAACCAAGGACGATAAGCTCCTTCCTTATAAGAAGATGGTCGATGACTTTAAAGATTATTTCGGTGACATCCACTTTGTGTAGATCCCAAGGTTAAACAACAAAGCGGCAGATGCCATGGCCACCATCGGATCTCTGGTTGACATGAAGCAAGGTAGCAAGAAATGCGAATTCCTGATCGAAGAGCTCCCCATCCCAGCATATGATGTTCCCCAATCTGAACTAGTGTGCGAAATCGTTGGTCCCTTATCCCCCTGGTATCAGGAAACTTACCTCTACCTTTACGATAAAATCCTCCCCAACAACCTATCCCCATCACAGAAAAAATCCTTCATCCGCCGAGCCTCCTGTTTCATCCTTGTAGGTGACACCCTCTACAAAAGGAGTCTTGATGGTACGCTTTTACGATGTTTAGACTATATGGAAGCCGAGGCATCTTTGGAAGAGGTACATGCAGGTATTTGCGGGGCACATTCAAGTGGACCAGCTCTTTCTAAGAAGATCCTTAGGACTGGCTATTATTGGCCCACCATGGACAAGTATGCACATCAGTTTATCAGAAAATGCCTCCCATGTCAACAGCATGGTGATCTCATCCATGCCCCAGCACAGGAGCTGCAACCAATCACAACACCATAGCCTTTCTCATAGTGGGGACTCGACCTCGTAGGGAAAATCCATCCTCCATCTTCCAACGGCCATAAATTCATAATAACTGCTACCAAATACTTCACAAAGTGGGTGGAAGCAATACCACTCACCTTCACCACAGGCATCCAAATCTCCAAGTTCATTCTCCACTACATCATCTGCCGCTACGGTATCCCCCATTCCATTGTCACTGATAATGGGAAGCCATTCAAAAACCAAAAAGTTTGCACTTTGTGCGAAAAGTTTGACATCAAACGCCGATTCTCCACGCCATATTACCCCCAAGGAAACGGTCAAGCAGAGGCTCTTCTAACAAAACCATCCTCCGCATCTTAAAAAAGATAGTCAATGAAGCTGGCCATGAATGGCACCTCCAACTCAACCCCGCCCTATGGGCTTACCACACCAGCATCCGTACTCCTACTGGAGCCACTCCATACTCACTGGTATTCGAATCAGAAGCCATTTTACCTATAGAGGTCGAGCTCCCATCCCTCCGAGTATCATTGCAAAATATTATCTCTGATGAAGACTATCATGTCGCAAGGTTGCATCAACTTGAACTATTGGATGAGAAACGCCTGAATGCATTAAATAACTTACAGGCATACCAAAACTACCTCAGAAGAAGCTACAACAAAAAGATCAGAACCAGAAAGTTTGAGGTAGGTGATCTGGTCCTAATGGAAAATCAAAAGAACTTGCAAGAGCGTCCGAAGCAAGGAAAATTTGAACCTAATAAGTCCTCTTTCCATCATAACACTCGATACCCACACATCCTATGGCTCGAAATTCTGAAACATCAAGTTTGTTCCCCCATTCTGCACTACCTCACCCACCCACAACCCCATCCATGGAACAAGGATCCTTGTCAGCTCTCCTTTGTACAGTTCATAAAATCAGAAAATCCAAAAACATCATAAAAAATAGAAAATCCAAAAATAATCCCCCCTTGCATCAATCTCGCATCCCATCACGATCATCTAAACACACATCAACCCTCGTCACATCCCATCCCAAACCATTCCCACATCATCAAGTCTTGCTAGAACTACATATTCATTTCACCCGCATCTTAAAAGTACCTTGATCCCATGGACACAGGGTATGTAGGCAGTCTGGAATACGAAGGATGTTTCCAGTACTCAAGTATCTAAGATGCACCCATCCCACCCATTGGGATGGTTCCCACTCACTGAGCTTTCTTGATCTATGAAACGATACACATGCTACACATGCCTTTGAAACATAGTCCCTCACGCAAAAATCATCAAGCAATAAACCAACTATAATCTTCCATTTGGCCCGAATGTTCTTTTGCCCATCTTCCACAAACTCTCCAATCAAAACAGATTTGCATCCTAGGATATGTCTTTCCTACAATGGACAAAAATCTATCATTCTATCATCACGTCTCTTGGTAAGAGCACACAAAGGCTATTTGTATCTTTCATTGGTCTTTTTGCTTATTGATTTTTATCTTTTTGTATCGCTCCAAGTAATCTCCAAAGCTACCTTGATCTCATTATATCATGGTACGTAGTGGATAGCCCTTGGAGTAGACATAGTCATTGTTTCGGTATGCTGTGCTTGTGGGTTGCTTTCATTACTCCAAGACTAGTATTCATATCTTAAAGTCCAGGTCGCTTCTAGCATGATGTGTCCTACTTGCATATATAGGTATCAACACCTTATATGCATTATTCACACTCACTGCTATGAGTCCCCTTCCTTCACTAGGCAAGATTATACTACCTTGGGCATGCATGAAATCAACCTATTGTTTGTGGGTCTAGTCCATGCAATTGTCAGATATACATCATCACCTAGGTCATTTCATACCTTTGTGAACTATATCCTACATTGCTACATTAAACTAAGAAATGCTCTCAATTAATTTTGTGCAACTACTGTTACTAGCTTGTCATCATCTTCCTAATCACTCAGTCACCTATCGGCCTAGATTTGATAATCACTTCCCCCCCCCAATCTAACTCCCGCACTAACCCCATCTTCCCACCCTATCTCCACTTAACACATCTTGAACCAAACCAAACCCCCCCGTCAATGACGTGGTATCTTATGACCTAACCATCCTCCAATCCCCCCACCGCCATCCCCTAGACACTCTCACCCCTATCATCCCCAACACCTAACACGCTCTCCCACAGTCTCACCATTCAGGGTCAACACAAGGAACATCATGTGTATCAGGACTAGGCTACCTCACCTATCACCTAGTATGCATACCACCTAGCATCTAAACTGCATTTGCATTTTAATCCATTTGCATCAAATATTAGGTTCATTTTACATCCATTTACATCTCATCTTAGGTTCATTTTAATCCATTTGCATCACATATTAGGTTCATTTTAAATCCATTTACATCTCATTTTAGGTTCATTTACATCACATATTAGGTTCATTTTAAATCCATTTGCATCTCATTTTAGGTTAATTTTAATCCATTTACATCTCATTTTAGGTTCATTTTAATCCATTTGCATTACATATTAGGTTCATTTTAAATCCATTTACATCTCATTTTTGGTTCATTTACATCACATATTAGGTTCATTTTAAATCCATTTGCATCTCATTTTAGGTTAATTTTAATCTATTTACATCACATATTAGGTTAATTTTAATCCATTTGCATCACATATTAGGTTCATTTTAATCCATTTAAGTTGCATCGCATTTTAAGTTGCATTGCAGTCTAGGTTCATCCATTTATAAACACAAGTAGATTTATTTTAGCTGCATATCATTACACATCATATCATAGGTGCATATTAAAAATAGCATCATCACATTGCATTCCATACATATCAACATCTCATAAACAATTAGTTGTATTACAACATCATCAGCATCACCATTGAAACAACTAGTGGCATATAACATAATCTCATACATTTTCATACATAATAAATGATCATTAGTCTGCATATTCAGTTACATCATATAGTCCATAAAATTACAACACCATGCATATATCACCAAAACATCCATGTAATCACCAAATCACACACATCATTTGAAACAACATCATTCATCCACAACATATAAAATATAACATGTGCATCCATCATATAAGCATCATCACAATAGAATATCATAAGCCATCAGAAGTCTTGCATCATATATAATCACCGCAAAAAATGTACATCGCTCACATCATCAAAAAATAAAGTGTCTTGATACAATGCCTCCAAGGGCTATCATGATATAACTCACATAGAGGATCCTCTCTCTGAGGGGGTAGGAGACGCTGACCCTGGTCGAGCCTGTGATCCTGGTGGCAGCTGTGGCTATGGCGCTATTGGTACCTGAGGACCCTGCTAAGGCACATGTGAGGGAGGAGGCATCATCTGCTGTACTGACTACACAGATCTCGATCTATGTGATCTCGATGCCCCCGACCTGCTGACCTGGCTATAACTCGGTGCTCGCTGCGCTGCGGGTACGGCTGCATAATATAACCCCTGATAGTACTCCGTCCGTGCTCTAGCCTCTGCTAGCTCTTCCTGTACCTGAGCTACCTGTCCCTGTGCCTGGCTCAACTGCCCCTGCATTTGATGCGCATGTGTTTGAGCCTGAGCCAACTGAGTCTGCATCCCTATCAAAATCAGGGCAAGGCCCCCACCCACAGCCTATGCACTGCTCAATGCAATCTCTGCTTGATGTGCTCTCATGAGCGCTGCATCCCGCTCTAGCCGCAAATCCTCCATGTCCTCCCGAGCCTGAGCCAGCTGAGCCTCTGGCACTACCATTTGCCCATCTACTCCCTGCAGCTGCCCCAACTCAGCCTCTTGGCGCCCCAACGCCTCCTCTAAACTGGCCACCTGAGCACGTAGTGTCTCTACCTCCTTCATCTCCTCCCGTGACCGTCGCCGAGGTGTCAGCCTCTCAACCTCTGCCTCCATCCCTGCCCCTGAACTCCCTGCCTCGGTATCATGTCTACTGACTCGGAGCTGCTCCACCCGTGATGGAGATAGATCACCCTGCTCTGTCCTCAGCTGTCCACCGCACCGCCGCGGTCCTCTATGCTGTCGTCCGCCCCTAACCAGGGCCTGCTGTGCCGGGACCTGCTGTGTCGGAACCTGCTGTACTAGAGCCTGCTGTGCTGAAACTGCCTGCCCCACCTGTCCTTGTCCCGCTGCCACTACTACCACCTCCTCTACACGCTGGCCATCTCTCGCAATCACCCTCTCCTCCCCATCATCCATCACCTCCATGATATAGTCGTCCACATTGACCTCATCATCCCCATCTCCCTCATCCTCTGATATCTCCCCCGTTGGATTTGTCAGTCGAGTGGGCCGATGCGTCTGCCACCATGCCTCATAAGCAAGCGTGGTACCTGCATCCCTCACTGTGCTCCTCCAATCCCACTGAACTGGCCAAAGTGTTGGCCAATCATTCAGTGCAACCTGTGGCTGTAATGGTGCGGGCCAGTAAGCTGTATCCCGCGGCGTCCGCGCATATATCGCCATCTGCTGAGGCACATCCTATACCAGTCAAAACTGACGCATAACTCGCGAAGGTAGGTACATCTCTATGGTATGGTCTCCACGACCCATAAGAAATCTCTGCTGAAATGTGTATGGGAGATGGGTCACATCATCAGGCCACTCCTCGCAACCAATATACACACACCATACCACGCTAATCACGTCATCTAGAATCCTCTGCCAGTGACGCACCTGTCCAGTGTATGTATACTCTGCATCCTGATACAAAAACACAAACACCTTAAACGGCCGTCGATAATAACTGCAGGTCGGCTGAGTCACAGGGATGTGCTCCCAAAGCCATACGTGTAGTAGCTTAACCTCAGCAGATAAAGCCCTGTCATGAAGATAGGCAACCGTGTGCATCTCGTGGAGCATCTGTGCTAGCATCACCTGCCCCCATGCGTAGACAATACCATGACTCACCATCCCCTCTATCATCCTGCCCCAGCCCACAGGAAAACCTCTACCTCGCCTATCCGGCAGCACCACACCTCCAATCAACGTACATAGAAATAAGGTAAAGGGATCTGCACCTGCCGCCAGCGTCCTGTCATAGTCCATCTCCCTCCCATCTACTGAAAACACCATGTGATCTGCTCCGAACACTCTGGTCAATGCAGCCCGCCCCCTCCTCGTGTCATACCTCACGCGTCGACCAAAGATCGACAACTTGAGGATGTGATAAACATCCTCAAGTGTGATGGTCATCTCTCTTGTTGGTAGCAAAAAGCTGGCAGTCTCGTTGTAGTATCACTCCACTGTAGCCGTCATCAGAGCTCTATGAGCTCGCAGCACTGGCATCGCTGCCACCGTCCAAAGCCCCAGCCTTGCCAGTCAGGGCTGCCACTCGTCATTGAACAGTGCCACCACGGATCGCACTCATCGCTCCTGCGACTGTAGTATAAACCGCTCTGTATCCTGCAGCCACCACTTCTTCGTTAGATACTAACTTATTTTCCCCCCCATACTTTTTTCTTCTGAATGTCTCACAGGCCCAAATCATGTGGCCCCACACAGATAGTCCCTAGTGCTATTTTAAAAATAGCACTACTTTTCCCTACCTATCGCACCAATATAGACAATGGCACCACTGTGCTCCCTGTATCGCGACAAAATCACCCTAACCTACCCTGGCGGATAGCGCTAATCCGCAAGATTTCACTAATTTGCCTTATCTTTGGCGCCATGCGCTCTTGACCCATATCCCAAAACCTAGAAAAAAGTGCGTAAAATAAAAAAATCACAAAGTTCGGGTTAGGCCCTACCTGGGGTCCAGCCTCGGGTGACCGCCCGACCTCTCGGAATCACTCTGAAATGTGATGAAGTCGCGGGAACTGTGGGTTGCGCTCGCCCATCTCTCCTTTGTCTTTTCTTCTACAAAGTCAAAAGTGTGCCAATGTGGCACTCGTTGGGCCCACGTTGCCTAATATAGTGGGCCATGTCATCCCTCCATCTCTTCTTTTTTCTTCCAGGGTGCAGATCTCAGCCTTTTTCCTCTGTTTTTCCTCCTACCATCTTCTTTTTCCAGCACCTCTCCAGCTTTCACTTCCGTCACATCCTTTCGAGAGCTTACCTGTAAAATTGTTATTTTTCCTGCCAACCTCTCGAGGGGGCATCCCCTATCCATCTCATTCCTTCCCGGTAGCTGGGGCATACTTTTCTTCAACCTGACGCCACTTCCCTCCTAGGTCCTGACGCCACGTAAAAGAAGGGCAAATGTAGACACCTAAAAATGTCTCGACCACCAAACTGACTCCCGACATCCCTAAACATACCAATTTCCTTTCCAACCAATTAATTAAATTTTTATTTAATTAATTACCCCTTTCATCATCTAAATCCACACCATTTTATCCCCAAAATTGAATTAATTTTATTAATTCAATAATCCAAACCTTAGCTAATTGATTTAATAAATATGCAAAATTTATTAAATCAATTCCCCCATTTTCCCTAAACCCAATTAATTAGTTAAAACCATGTTAACTAATTAATCCAGCCTACTAATTAGCCTATCCCTACCCTAGACAATTAAAATAGCTATTATTTAATTGCCTACTCTAGCCTACCTCATCCTAGCCTTAGGATTAATTAATTAAATCACTAATTAATTAATCTTATCCCCCCTCTAATCCCTCTACTAATTTATTCTAGCCACATTAATTAGGCTAATCACCCTAATTAAGTGAGTCAAACCCTCACTAGCACTTCTCTCCACATTCCCCGAATTTAAAATTCAAATAAATCACACATCACATTTACTCCTCTTACATATGTCATAACTCTCTTCCCCATATAAATTTTTAATTCATTTTACCCTTCCCCATGTGAATTTTTAATTCACAAATAATCCATTTCACCCAACCTCATTTATTTACCCCTTTCCCAAAAATAAATAAAAGATTTACTTTTAATCCTAACCCTCCATCTTCCAAGATCAAATCTAGGCCCTCCACATCACTTTCATCCTCCACCATTGATCTCTCCATTCAATCTCCACCCTTGGATCAATAGCTCCCCAAAAGTCTATAAATACAACCTCTCACAAGTCATTTTCATCATCCAATTTCATGCAATGTTACCATGCCAAAATCACCTTTGAATAGCTAGTGAGTTGCACAATTGAAGAGCACTTCACATTTGAATCCATAGTCTAGGGATAATCTTGGTCTTGGGAGCTTCTTTTGGGTGCAAAGGCTCCTTCTTCCCTTGATGGGATTAGGTGGTGTTTTGTAAGGTATAATCATGTGTTTTATTTGCATTTGATTTAGTGTTTTGCCTTATTGCATTATCTAATCTACATTGGCACGCCCAGTGGGACCCACAAGGTCCAATCGAATCCCTGTTTGTGAGCTTTTGTGTTAGTATCCGGCCTTTTTACAGGTTCAGCGCTATTCGACCGTCGCAGCCGCGCCATCACTGCCGTATTTCAGCGCTATTCCTCTTTCAGCGCTATTTCAGCGCATTTCTTTTTAATACTAACCCTACTCACGCATTCTATTTTTTTGGTTTTCTTATTGTTTGTTGTGCTATTTGTTCTCTGTTTTGCAGGAAAACCAGGAATTACAGGGGGAGGTTATGGTGAATTTTTGAAAGAAAAGACAAAGCAACATCAATCCCCCATTTTGGCGCCATCCTTTAGATTAGCACCATCGGTGTTCTCCCTAGATTCAGAAACACCGCGCAGTGGCACCTTCACTACAATGTATCATCGCTATCGTCTGCATCAGTGCCTAACTTAGGATTTATTAGCGCTATTGTCTGTATTAACGCCATTAATTTCATTAGCACTATCTTAGATTTTAATTAGAGCCATAAATTAGTTTAGCACCTTTTTCATAAGTCGGATTGTTCTGCCCGCAGTGGCGCCTGTATATGTCTGTTTTAGCGCTATTCTGATAATTTGCTTTTCTGTTTGTTGTAGGTATTGCGGATACTAACGAAATCTTTTTGCAGGATGGTTTGTTAATTAGTTAGCAAACATTTCAATTTGGAAGCTAAAATGAACCCTTGTTTGCTTTGTCATGTCTTTAACAAACATTTCAACTTGGTGTTTTAAAATTAACCCAAACAAATCCTTGATTGAAGTGTGTGTGTGATCATAACATTTATTTTTGGTACTCTAAAATATACTTCTTTTGTGTGCCAACAAACAAACGATCAAAACACTTCAATTTGGGCTATAAAAAGAACAACAAATTGCATACTTCATTGGATAAAAAGAACAACAAACTTGCATTTCCATGCATCTAATCAAGACAATCTAAATACTTGTGTGAAGTGTATGCTCTTCCCTCGCACTTTTTGGTGATCTTGGGAATCAAAAGCTTCTCACAACACTTTGCATTAATCACCCCCCATCTAATCCAAAGATCTAAAATTGAACCATGTTGAGTGTAATATAATCATAGGGAACACGTATGCTCTCCCCTTGCATCTTTGTATGAACTTGGGAATCAAAAGTGTTTTCATGATTATATTGCTTTTGTAATCCTTAGAGGGCCTGCCACCCCGCTTCGAAAGGTGGGAACGACTCTAGCGGCATTAAGCTAAAGCCAAGCTCTTCCAAGCCGCTATATAAAATAAGGCATTTGGGACAAAAGTCTCAAGCGACAGGTGTTATTTTGTTATACCGACGGCCAACCTCCCCATAAACCCTCCAAGGCACAACCCTTGGAGGCTGGGAGACTCCATAACGCAGAGTAGCGCTGCCGCACGTATAACCACCTGAACGGATGCCCTTACTAAGAGCCATTGTTGTAGTAAGCTAAAATCCTTCTATTTGTTGATGCAGAGGGCAAAACCCTTAAAGCAGCCCTGATTCATGCGGTTCTTAGCCGAGGTAGCAGGGACAATCTAAAGGTTTGGAGAGGGTCAAGCCTTATAAGAAATCTGAATCTTGGTATGTGTGAGAAGTGTGTGCAATTGTAAGGAGGAGCCGGTGCTACCAAGATCCTGGAGCTACCCGCTTTGAATAGGCGCAGCTAGGGGATTCAACAAATATTGTCACAATCTTGCCTTAGGCTATAAAAGTGTGCTTGTTCTAAACAAAATCATGACATTTCACAAACAAAAATCATTGCTTGTTTTGCGTTCAAATGTGTGTTAAAGTGCTTTGATTTTTTCACAAACAACTTGCCAAGAGACAAAACAAATCAGAAATCTGTCAAACCTGTTTTAGCGCCATATTTGTCTTATTGTAGCACCTTTTCACTTGTGGATTGGCGCTATTTTGAGATTGACATGCCTGAGACAGAACAAATCAGTTAGTCACATCCCAAACAGACAAATTCAAAATTCTACCGTCAGAAAAGTCCAAAATTTTGCCATCAGAAATCTGTCAAACCTGTTTTAGCGCCATATCTATCTTATTGTAGTGCCTTTTCACCTGTGGATTGGCGCTATTTTGAGATTGACGTGCCTGAGACAGAACAAATCAGTTAGTCACATCCCAAACAGACAAATCCAAAATTCTGCCGTCAGAAAGTCTAAAATTTTGCCATCAGAAATCTGTGTAACCTGTTTTAGCGCCATATCTGTCTTATTGTATCGCCTTTTCACCTGTGGATTGGCGCTATTTTGAGATTGACTTGCTTGAAGCAAAGACCCATTTTGTTGTGATCTATACTTTCTATTCTACCATAATCCGTATCCATCTCTCCGTCAACAGTCCAGCCATTTTCTTCAAAAAAAATTTCCCAAAAATTGCACCTTCTTGACCTTAGAGAATTAATCACCACCATTGTTGGACCCCATTATCAGCACAAACACATATCTATCCATCCCCATTTAGTCCTTTTTGCATATCTCCTTGGACCAATATAAAATTATTTCAAAAATCCACATCCAAATCAAAACCCCATCAACAAATCAACAATCAAATCTTGTCACCCTTTTGAGCCAAAGTTAGATCTAGATCTTATCATTAACATCACATTTTCCTTGAAAAGTCATTAGTCTACATTTCAAGAGAAACAAATCACCTCTCTTTGCGTAAGGTCATGAGTCTACCCCAAACAAAGAAAATCATCATCCTTTTGTGCCAAATCAAAATCTAGATCTTATCCAAAAGCTCAAATCGAAAAACATCAACAAACATCACCTTCACCATCCTAAATCAATCAAAAAATCAAAAACATCACAATTCCAAATCCCTTTCTTATCATCCATCTTTGGTCCAAAATTTGTGCAAAAATATCAATATCACCCATTCATATCACCCTTAGGATTAAACCTTTGGAAAAACATATCGATCTTCACCATACCCTTCTACTCCATCTCACTACCACATCCATCTTTGGGTCCAACAAAATCAATTCGATTCTCTAAGGTCTCCACCTCACCCCACATCTAGAAATCAAATCCATACGTGTATGCCCACCACAAGATCACAACACAAAAGAAATCAAGAAATGGCGGAACGATGGCCCTTTGGCATGCCTAACACCGACAATAACAACATACCCATTTATCAAACATACAATCCACCTAGATATTCCTTCATCCCCCCATTTAGCGCCAACGACCCTTTTCACTTCTTACCACAAGCACCAACACCACCACCACCACCACCACAAAATGTCCCCACCATATCCCAAGATGACCTAGATATCTTGACCTTCACGCAAGATGCCGATAATATGGATCTACTTGATAAAGTCCTAAGATCGGACCCAAAGAGATATCTTGACCATCTTCTCAAGCTTGGTACTCAACTTCCCCCCATCACAACATCATCACAACCATCCACTTCTATAGTTGTCCCCAACACATCAAACACCCAAGCATCCACATCACATGTCCAACCCACCATCTCTCAAACATCAACACCTAACGTATCTACCACCTCCACAACCTCAACCGCTGCCACACCTACAATTTCCACGGCCATACCTAACATCTCCCAACCCGTCATCACTTCTACTACCACAACTACCATCAACCCTTCCGCTTCAAACACAATGGGCATACAAGGCAACATCACACAAGCAAGTACCTCCACAAGTGTGCCCCCACCAAACCCTCACACCCTTGCTTACCTACGACAATTATTCTCACAACAATCCCACAACACATCTAACCAATCCAACGTCCACATACCCAACGTCAATCCCGCAGGTCAACATAATCCCAATGCCCAAATACCCCCACATATTCTCCAACAACTCTACGCGCACCAACAATCTCACAGCACATCTAATCAATCCAACGTCCACATACCCAACGTCAATCTCATAGGTCAACATAATCCCAATTCCCAAATACCCCCACATATTCTCCAACAACTCTACGCACACCAACAATAGCAGGCACTAATCAATCCAAACCCCAACCCGCAACACCAACATCTTAATCAAACCAATCTCCAACATCAAATCCCACCCCACCTCCAATATCTCACCAATCAACAACCCTACACATTCCAACCGCAACAACCACAGGATCTCAACATCGTCCTACAAGGCTTTATTCAAAAGGTGGGTGACCTACAAACTGGGGGCAAACGCAAATACTATTCTTTTGAGGATATTTGCCCCTACCCATTTGACCGCACATTGTATATGCCCCCTTTCCCTAAAAACTTTGAAATGCCAAAATTTGACAAATACAAGGGAAAGGGAGACCCTAGGGACCACCTTAGAGAATTCTACATTGCTTGCCTCGAAATCTCTAACAATGACACATATCTTATGAGACTTTTTCCACGAAGCCTTGGCGGCCAAGCCGCTGAATGGTTTGCCCATCTTCCACCTGGAATTCAAACATTTCCCAAACTTGCGGAGAAGTTTGTCAGCCACTTCTCCTACAACTTTGAATATGAGGTGTCTATTGATGCGGAGGAACTAGCAATATCTTACTAAACAGGGCGAACAACCCATTAAAACCCACCAACCTAGGGTTTAGGCTTCCTTTTCTTCAATAACCCCTTACTTAAAACCACATAATACCAAAATATGCTTCCATTTTCTCATCGGCCAGACCTAATCTATCAGCCACCTCCTAATTTCTTTCACCGACATACTATTCTTTCTGATGGTTAGAAACCATCGCTCAGACTTATATTATCGGAGTGACTCCTCTGTTGTCCTCTGATATACATACTTACTTCGATGGCCTCAAAGGCTCCTTCAAACTGCACTGTCGGCGAGACTAATACTGTCGGCCCAGCCACATGAAGTCTCCCTGATATCCCTCTCTCACTGACACCAAACACTCTATCGCCAAGACATATAGTTATCAGCTTCCTCTCCAATTCTTACGCCGACTCACATCTCTCCCCGATGGAACCTTTTGCTTTCACACACACCAGAGATCTTCCCATCGGTAAGACACCCCATTGTCGCAACTTCCTTTCTTTCTACCGACCCAATTCTCATGCCGATACACCTTTACTCTTCCTATCGGCCAGACCGTTGAACCCTTCGCTTGAACCGATGCCTTGAACCTTTATATTGAACCGTCGCCTTGAACCGTTGCATTGAACCTTTTCATTGAACCATTGAACCGGTTCAATCAGACGGTTCAACCATCCACCTAACTTTGATCGGCCAGACTTTTGAACACCTCTTGCCGACCGCCCGATACCATGCATTGTTTTCTCCATCAGTGAGACTACTTCCATCGGTCTCACTTAAAATCTTCACGCTGATCGTCATTTTCTCAGCGATGACTTTTCCTACACACATGTTGGGCAGATTTTCCACATCTCACACCGATATCTATCATCCAATCTCACCTTCGACTTCACTCATCGGCCAGATGAGTTCTTGTCGGCCAAAATAGGAGGGACCCTGCTGATGGCTATATTACGCCGATGTCATATTCTGCAACTACACACATACAGATTTCTAATCTATGCTGCAACTACGCAGAATTCTTACTAAAACCATATAGACAGACAGATTTCTGGACTAAATCAAACGGAAGGAAATTAAAACCTAGGGAAGTCATTCCACTGGTTTCAGCGGAAGCCTCAACCAGTGAAATGGTCCCAAACCAAAAACACTACGATGAGACCAAACCAAAAATCTTTTGTTTTTCTACTCAGAAATTATAAACTGCTTCTTTTTTTTCTTTTCTCGTCTTCTCCCTCTCTCTTCTGTCTGTCCTCTTCAAGCACACACGCTTATAAAGAACCTAGCCAAGGCAGTTACACTTCAGTGGCATCTGAATCGATTCATCACCTCTGCCATCCGTTACAAGACAGTTACAACTCGGATAGTTACTATACTTCCTATCCATTTACAATAGGTGCCATGTGGCTTACAATATGGGACACATTGGTCTGAATCAGAACAATTGGCACTAGGCCTTACAATAATTAAAATGATAATAGGGAGCTTCTTGATGGTAATGGGGTGCTCCTGCACCATACTCCCAGACTTGAAAAATTTCCATGTCCCATGGAAATGCTCGGTGAGAACTGCAACAACTCTATTCTCTTGGTGTCTTCAACTTGACGCCTCTGCTACTTGTACCCTTCAACTGTGACTCCTCTCAATGGAGTTTAACTGGCTGCTCCTCAAGATGCTGCTATAAGTCCAACCTTAATGCTGCACCAACACTTCTGTCCCTCACCTAGGAGTCCTCTCATGCCTCTCTCCCCAGGACTTTTGGCGACACTCACTGGACGTCCTTCTCAGGCCCTTGAACCATCTCCTGTGGTTCCATGACAGATCTCTTCTCTGCCTGCTTGCAGCTTGTGGACATGCATCTACAACCACAAATATTAGCAAAACCAAAACACCAATCTCTCACTTAGATTCCCAGAGCTTTCACTCTCTCTGATACCAATTTGATGCGGAGGAACTAGCAATATCTTACTAAACAGGGCGAACAACCCATTAAAACCCACCAACCTAGGGTTTAGGCTTCCTTTTCTTCAATAACCCCTTATTAAAACCATATAATACCAAAATATGCTTCCATTTTCTCATCGGCCAGACCTAATCTATCGGCCACCTCCTAATTTCTTTCACCGACATACTACTCTTTCCGATGGTTAGAAACCATCGCTCAGACTTATACGTTGGAGTGACTCCTCCGTTGTCCTCCGATATACATACTTACTCCGATGGCCTCAAAGGCTCCTTCAAACTGCACTGTTGGCGAGACTAATACCGTCAGCCCAGCCACATGAAGTCTCCCCGAAATCCCTCTCTCACCGACACTAAACACTCTATCACCAAGACATACAATTATCAGCTCCCTCTCCAATTCTTACGCTGACTCACATCTCTCCCCGACGGAACCTTTTACTTTCACACACGCCAGAGATCTTCCCCATCGGTAAGACACCCAATTGTCGGCGCAACATCCTTTCTTTTTGCCAACCCAATTGTCATGCCGATACACCTTTACTCTTCCTATCGGCCAGACCATTGAACCCTTCACTTGAACCGATGCCTTGAACCTTTATATTGAACCGTCGCCTTGAACCATTGCATTGAACCTTTTCATTGAACCGTTGAACCGGTTCAATCGGACGGTTCAACCATCCACCTAACTTTGATCGGCCAGACTTTTGAACACCTCTTGCTGACCGCCCGATACCATGCATTGTTTTCTCCATCGGTGAGACTACTTCCATTGGTCTCACTTAAAATCTTCACGTCGATCCTCATTTTCTCAGCGATGACTTTTCCTACACACATGTCGGGCAGATTTTCCACATCTCACACCGATATCTATCATCCAAGCTCACCTTCGACTTCACTCATCGGCCAGACGAGTTCCTGTCGGCCAAAATAGGAGGGACCCTACCGATGGCTATATTACGCCGATGTCATATTCTGCAACTACACACATACATATTTCTAATCTATGCTGCAACTACGCAGAATTCTTACTAAAACCATATAGACAGACAGATTTCTGGACTAAATCAAACGGAAGGAAATTAAAACCTAGGGAAGTCATTCCACTGGTTTCGGCGGAAGCCTCAACCAGTGGAATGGTCCCAACCCAAAAACACTACGACGAGACCAAACCAAAAATCTTTTGTTTTTCTACTCAGAAATTACAAACTACTTCTTTTTTTTTTTTTCTTTTCTCATCTTCTCCCTCTCTCTTCTGTCTGTCCTCTTCAAGCACACACGCTTATAAAGAACCTAGCCAAGGTAGTTACACTTCGGTGGAATCTGAATCGATTCATCACCTTTGCCATCCGTTACAAGATAGTTACAACTCGGACAGTTACTATACTTCCTATCCGTTTACAATAGGTGCCATGTGGCTTACAATATGGGACACATTGGTCCAAATCAGAACAATTGGCACTAGGCCTTACAATAATTAAAATGATAATAGGGGGCTTCTTGACAGTAATGGGGTGCTCCTGCACCATCTATGACCGACCTTTGTAACACCAAACAAAATAATGGCGAAGCTTTCGCTTCTTTCCTACAAAGGTGGAGGGGCCTAGCAAGCAAGCTCCCATGGCCTATTCCTGAAAAACAACTTGTCACCATGTTCGTGGCCAATCTCAATTAGGAATTAGGTTTTCACTTACAAATTCTGTGCGCATCTACCTTTGAAGAGGTTATCAACAAAGGCACCACTGTTGAACAATCCCTCATTGCCAAGGGTTCCATCAAACTTTACGATCCCAAATCCAACAACAACAACAATAACAACAACCACAAAATCAATCACAACACCCCCAATACGAACAACAATACCAACACACAATCTAATGATAAATCACATTATTGGGGGAAGAGCAAGAATAATCTGAATGATGGCGTCACCGATGTGAAGGCCGTCCAACACATCCAAAATCACACACTAGCACACACGTATGCAGCAAACACCAATAACCAAAGAGAACCAAATAAACCCCACAAACCTCGCCGAAATCTCACGCCATTAGCAGAACCTATTGAGGACATCCTTTATAGATGCCTCAAGCAAGGAGAAATCACACTCTCGCCTGTTAGACCACGCCAAGACAATGACCTCAAGGCAGCATGGTATAATGAAAATGATTATTGCGAATACCACCGCGTGGTAGGTCATAAAATAGCGGATTACATGCAATTAAAACATTGTATCCAAGACCTAATAGATCAAAATCTCGTCAACCTTGAGCACAGTGCACAGCCATCACCAAATGCTAACTTTGGAGCTTACAAGGATCCTTTGCCCAACCATAACAAAGCTTCATCATCCAATCAAGCGTACAATGTCACTCCACCACCCACACACTACGACTCCATTGTCGGCTGCATCGAATCCTCATCCCACTCTGTCAACACAATCACCATTTGGGCACAAGCACCCGATTGCACCGTCACAACCCGTCGAGGCTGTGTCTCAATCCGCACTACCCCTCCCACTGAATGAACACCCCCATCCACATCTGATCCCCTCCCCCCCGTCCAAATGCCCGTCCATCACCCACCACTCGATACAACCTCCTAGACCATCTAGGAAAGACACCCGCACAAATCTCCATCCTTGAGCTGCTTCGCACATCACCTCGCCACAAGGACATTCTCGACAAGGCCCTTTTGGAAACACAAGTCCCTGCAAACTTGGATGTCAATCAATTTCAAGCCATGGTCGGCCATATTGCTACACCACACCATATCACGTTCTCTGAAAAAGATCTCCCTGCTTTCGAACACCTACATAATGATGCACTACATATCGAGGTCCGCATTCACAAACACACCATTAAAAGGGTCCTAATAGATGGTGGTTCCGGCCTAAATATATGCACTCTAAAATTGCTAAAACACTTGGGGTACTCAGATGTGGTTGTGGATGCTAGCGAGTGCATAACAATCAAAGGATATGATGACACCGAGAGGCTATCTGAGGGTACCATAAAGCTCCCTATTCAAGTGGAACAGAAAATCCTTGAAACCAAATGTCAGGTTCTTGATCTTGACCTTCCCTATAACATTCTTCTCGGCCGCCCATGGATCCATGCCATACAGGCCGTCCCCTCCACTTTCCATCAATGTCTCAAATTCCCCCACAACAGCACCGAAGTCACTATTTATGCCGATCCCCGTCCCTTCCAATACTGCAGTTTTTTGGAAGGACACAACCAAACCTTCTGTCCATACAATAAAGCCACCACCCAAATCACTCCAATAGCTTCCACTTCATACATGGACCCCACCAACATCGCCACCACTTCATCGCAAACACCTTCACCACCTGAGGTCAAGATCAAGATCAGCGACCAAGGATGTGGGGAATACAACCTTCACAGCACCTTTTGCATAGGCTTATTACCCACTCCTTAAGACATTTGGCACTCCGAACACAGAGGCAGCTGACACAGTCATCATCAAATGCAAACCCTCGCCCATCTTTGAGAAAAAACATCTTCTGGATCAGGACATACTTGAAGATATTTCATCCTGGCTTTACAAGGACGAGGAAACAGAACAAGACATCCCAACCATCCCAACAAACAGTTACGGCAAAGGTTCTAAGATAGTCAAAAGCATGGGTTACAAAGGACAAGGCGGCATTGGCCTTCATGAACAGGGCATTGTGGAACCACTACAAGCAACAAGGAACCCCTATACTCAAGGGTTAGGGTATGGTTAGCCACAATGCATCCTTAATACCGGTGAATGTATCTTAGCCGAGTTTGCTCCAGTTTCTCTAGATGTTGACAATATTAACGAAACGGACCTACAAGACTCCTTTAGCGACTTTGCCAATTTCTTCACCTCCTCCATTTGCACCATCTACTCTGTCACTACTCTCGCCTCATCATCCAATGACCTACCATTAGTATACCCTGACCTCATCGACTGGGACCAACGAGGACCTCCTATTTTTGACATCGCACCTAATGACAAAGCCATTGCTGAAATGATGGGAGTAAGAGACAACTTCCCCTTGGGAGATCACAGAGTTGGCTACATCATGGAACTCAATCCAGCTGCTATTTTGGGGAGACAACCCCTGCTTCTAGTCACAAAAATACAGAAACAGAAAATGGATCTGATGGTGAAAACCGTTCCACGGCAGTATCAAATCCTAAAAAAGTAAAAATAAAGGACGTATCTCCTGGTGAAAACGTCCATGAGGCGCCAGGGGATGGAAGCATGGGCCTCCCTGAAATAGATAAAGTATATCCTGATAGATCACCCATCTTGGTTGAACCAGTGCAGGAAATGAATCTAGGGACAGAGGAAGAGCTGAAAATCACATATCGAGCAGAATCCCTCAGCCTATTCAAATAGGAAGACTTCTTGGCATTTTTCACACGCAGAAATTGCAACTTTGCATGGACCTACGTAGACATGCTAGGGCTAGATCCTGCCTTAGTCGTTCATCATCTTGCAGTGCGTCCTGATGCCAAACCAGTCAAACAGAAGCTCTAAAAGATGAATCCTCAGGTGGCCCTTCTTGTTAAAGCAGAGCTCAAAAAGTTACTAGATGTGGGGTTCATACGTCCAATCGATTATCTTGAATGGGTTTCGAATCTAGTTCTTGTTGCTAAACCAGATGGCAGAATCCACTGTTGCACTGACTTCAGAGACCTCAACAAAGCCTACCCAAAGGATGACTTCCCGCTTCCCAACATTGACATGATCGTGGATCTTACCGTAGGGCACGAGATGCTATCCCTCATGGATGGATTTTCAAGATACAATCAAATCATGCTGAAGAAGAGTAACACAAAACATCTTTTATATGCCCATGGGGGACATACTGTTGGGTAGTAATGCCATTCGGCCTAAAGAATGTAGGAGCTACTTATCAACGAGCAATGACTGTCATCTTCCATGACCTCTTTCACCACATCATGGAGGACTACGTTGATGACTTACTTGGCAAATCAAAAACTAGAGAAGAACACTTAGACGTGCTAGCCAAAATCTTTGACAGTCTAGAGCAATATAATGTTTGTCTAAATCCAAAAAAGTGTGTCTTTGGCGTCACTTCAGGCAAATTGTTGGGATACATAGTCTCTAGATGAGGAATCGAGGTGGACCTGGTGAAAGTCAAAGCTATTACTGAAATGCCACCTCCTAAAACCTTGAAACAACTAAGAAGCCTGCAGGGTAAACTACAGTCTATCCACCGATTCATTGCTCAACTTGCTGACAAATGCCAACCATTTCAGCATCTTCTCAGGAAAGATACAACTTTCACTTGGACTACTCAGTGTCAGGATGCCTTCGACCAGCTAAAAGCATATCTGGCCAATCCCCGTATTCTATCTCCACCAAGACAAGGAGAGCCCCTCCTCTTGTATATTTCTATGACCGACACAGCAATTGGGGCTTTATTAGCACAACATGATGAGCACGGGAAGGAAAGAGCCATCTACTACATCAGCCGCACCTTGATTTCCTATGAGCTTAACTACACATAGATTGAATGATCATGTCTTGCCCTGGTTTTCACATCACAAAAGTTAAGACATTATATGCTCAATCACAAGACTAAGCTCATTGCTAAGATTGACCCACTCAAGTATTTGCTAAACAGGGCAGCTCTCACTGGAAGGATGGCAAAATGGGTCATGATTCTCACCAAATTTGACATAGAATACACAGAGAGAAAGGCAATAAAAGGGCAAGTCATAGTATATCAACTGGCTGAGGCACCTATTCAGGCAGAACATCCTACAATAGCAGAATTTCCAGATGAGGCCATCTTGACAATCACACCAGCCGCAGATACATGGAAGATGTATTTTGATGGATCCTACACCCACAGAGGCTCGAGGGCAAGCGTCCTGTTTGTTACCCCTCAAGGTGACACGATCCCTAAATCATTCAAAATCACATTTCCATGCACCAATAATGTAGCAGAATATGAGGCCCTCATCACAGGTCTCTGAATGGCCATCCAATGGAATGTAAACAAACTAACTGTGTATGGCGACTCTCAACTAGTCATCAGGCAAGTCAATAATGAATACAAAACCAAGGATGATAAGCTCCTTCCTTATAAGAAGATGGTCCATGACTTTAAAGATTATTTTGGTGACATCCACTTTGTGCAGATCCCAAGGTTAAACAACAAAGCGGCAGATGCCATGGCCACCATCGGATCTCTGGTTGACATGAAGCAAGGTAGTAGGAAATACAAATTCCTAATCGAAGAGCTCCCCATCCCAGCATATGACGTTCCCCAATCTGAACTAGTGTGCGAAATCGTTGGTCCCTTATCCCCCTGGTATCAGGAAACTTACCTCTACCTTCACGATAACATCCTCCCCAACAACCTATCCCCATCACAGAAAAAATCCTTCATCCACTGAGCCTCCCGTTTCATCCTTGTAGGTGACACCCTCTACAAAAGGAGTCTTGATGGTACACTTTTACGATGTTTAGACTCTAGGGAAGCCAAGGCATCTTTGGAAGAGGTACACATAGGTATTTGCGGGGCACATTCAAGTGGACCGGCTCTTTCTAAGAAGATCCTGAGGATTGGTTATTATTGGCCCACCATGGACAAGGATGCACATCAGTTTATGAGAAAATGCCTCCCATGTCAACAGCACGGCGATCTCATCCACGCCCCAGCACAGGAGCTACAACCAATCACAACACCATGGTCTTTCTCATAGTGGGGACTCGACCTCATAGGGAAAATCCATCCTCCATCTTCCAACGGCCATAAATTCATAATAACTGCTACCGAATACTTCACAAAGTGGGTGGAAGCAATACCACTCACCTTCACCACAGGCATCCAAATCTCCAAGTTCATTCTCCACTACATCATCTGCCGCTACGGTATCCCCCATTCCATTGTCACTGATAATGGGAAGCCATTCAAAAACCAAGAAGTTCGCACTTTGTGCAAAAAGTTCGATATCAAACACCGATTCTCCATGCCATATTACCCCCAAGGAAACGGTCAAGCAGAGGCTTCTAACAAAACCATCCTCTGCATCTTAAAAAAGATAGTCAATGAAGCTGGCCGCGACTGGCACCTCCAACTCAACCCCGCCCTATGGGCTTACCACACCAGCATCCGCACTCCTACTAGAGCCACTCCATACTCACTGGTATTCGGATCAGAAGCCATTTTACCTATAGAGGTCGAGCTCCCATCCCTCCGAGTATCATTGCAAAATATTATCTCTGATGAAGACTATCGCATTGCAAGGTTGCATCAACTTGAACTATTGGATGAGAAATGCCTAAATGCATTAAATCACTTATAGGCATACCAAAACTGCCTCAGAAGAAGCTACAACAAAAAGATCATAACCAGAAAGTTTGAGGTAGGTGATCTGGTCCTAATGGAAAATCAAAAGAACCTGCAAGAGCGTCTGAAGCAAGGAAAATTTGAACCTAATTGGCTAGGACCTTATGTCGTCACTGCTGACTATGGGTCAGGAGCTTATCAGCTTGCAACACCTGAGGGGCAGCCTCTAGATGAGCCAATGAACATCTTGCATCTCAAGCGATTCTATGCATAACCCATCTGGTACCACAAGTCAAAAAATCAAAAAAATACAAAAAATTAATCAAACACCAAAAAAATCAAAAAATCAAGAAAAATTAGAGTGTAATAAAAACTTCCAATGGTGAAAATCACCTCGGTGACGCCTTGGATAAGTACCATGGTGAAAACCTGTTTTAGGTGCCATGCGTAGTGGCCGGTTCTACCATCTAATAAGTCCTCTTTCCATCATAACACTCGATACCCACACATCCTATGGCTCAAAATTCTGAAACATCAAGTTTGTTCACCCATTCTGCACTACCTCACCCACCCACAACCCCATCCATGGAACAAGGATCCTTGTGAGCTCTCCTTTGTACAGTTCATAAAATCAGAAAATCCAAAAACATCATAAAAAATAGAAAATCCAAAAATAATCCCTCCTTGCATCAATCTCGCATCCCATCATGATCATCTAAACACACATCAACCCTCGTCACATCCCATCCCAAACCATTCCCACATCATCAAGTCTTGCCAGAACTACATATTCATTTCACCCGCATCTTAAAAGTACCTTGATCCTGTGGACACAGGGTATGTAGGCAGTCTGGAATATGAAGGATGTTTCCAGTACTCAAGTATCTAAGATGCACCCATCCCACCCATTTGGATGGTTCCCACTCACTGAGCTTTCTCGATCTACGAAACGATACGCATGCTACACATACCTTTGAAACATAGTCCCTCGCGCTAAAATCATCAAGCAATAAACCAACTATAATCTTCCATTTGCCCGAATGTTCTTTTTCCCATCTTCCACAAACTCTCCAATCAAAACAGATTTGCGTCCTAGGATATGTCTTTCCTACAATGGACAAAAATCTATCATTCTATCATCACGTCTCTTGGCAAGAGCACACAAAGGCTATTTGTATCTTTCGTTGGTCTTTTTGCTTATTGATTTTTATCTTTTTGTCTCACTCCAAGTAATCTCCAAAGCTACCTTGATCTCATTATATCATGGTACGTAGCGGATAGCCCTTGGAGTAGACATAGTCATTGTTTCGGTATGCTGTGCTTGTGGGTTGCTTTTATTACTCCAAGACTAGTATTGATATCTTGAAGTCTAGGTCAGTTCTAGCATGATGTGTCCTATTTGCATATACAGGTATCAACACCTTATATGCATTATTCACACTCACTGCTATGAGCCCCCTTCCTTCACTAGGCAAGATTATACTACCTTGGGCATTCATGAAATCAACCTATTGTTTGTGGGTCTAGTCCATGCAATTGTCAGATATACATCATCACCTAGGTCATTTCATACCTTTGTGAACTATATCCTACATTGCTACATTAAACTAAGAAATGCTCTCAATTAATTTTGTGCAACTACTGTTACTAGCTTGTCATCATCTTCCTAATCACTCAGTCACCTATCGGCCTAGATTTGATAATCACTTCCCCCCCCAATCTAACTCCCGCACTAACCCCATCTTCCCACTCTATCTCCACTTAACACATCTTGAACCAAACCAAACCCCCCCCTCAATGACGTGGTATCTTATGACCTAACCATCCTTCAATCCCCCCACCACCATCCCCTAAACAGTCTGACCCCTATCATCCCCAACACCTAACACGCTCTCCCACAGTCTCACCATTCAGGGTCAACACAAGGAACATCATGTGTATCAGGACTAGGCTACCTCACCTATTACCTAGTATGCATACCACCTAGCATCTAAACTACATTTGCATTTTAATCCATTTGCGTCACATATTAGGTTCATTTTACATCCATTTACATCTCATTTTAGGTTCATTTTAATCCATTTGCATCACATATTAGGTTCATTTTAAATCCATTTACATCTCATTTTAGGTTCATTTACATCACATATTAGGTTCATTTTAAATCCATTTGCATCTCATTTTAGGTTAATTTTAATCCATTTACATCTCATTTTAGGTTCATTTTAATCCATTTGCATTACATATTAGGTTCATTTTAAATCCATTTACATCTCATTTTTGGTTCATTTACATCACATATTAGGTTCATTTTAAATCCATTTGCATCTCATTTTAGGTTAATTTTAATCCATTTGCATCACATATTAGGTTCATTTTAATCCATTTAAGTTGCATCGCATTTTAAGTTGCATTGCAGTCTAGGTTCATCCATTTAAAAACACAAGTAGATTTATTTTAGCTGCATATCATTACACATCATATCATAGGTGCATATTAAAAATAGCATCATCACATTGCATTCCATACATATCAACATCTCATAAACAATTAGTTGCATTACAACATCATCAGCATCACCATTCAAACAACTAGTGGCATATAACATAATCTCATACATTTTCATACATAATAAATGATCATTAGTCTGCATATTCAGTTACATCATATAGTCCATAAAATTACAACACCATGCATATTTCACCAAAACATCCATGCAACCACCAAATCACACACATCATTTGAAACAACATCATTCATCCACAACATATAAAATATAACATGTGCATCCATCATATAAGCATCATCACAATAGAATATCATAAGCCATCAGAAGTCTCGCATCATATATAATCACCGCAAAAAATGTACATCGCTCACATCATCAAAAAATAAAGTGTCCTGATACAATGCCTCCAAGGGCTATCATGATATAATTCACATAGAGGATCCTCTCTCTGAGGGGTTAGGAGATGCTGACCCTGGTCGAGCCTGTGATCCTGGTGGCAGCTGTGGCTGTGGCGCTACTGGTACCTGAGGACCCTGCTAAGGCACATGTGAGGGAGGAGGCATCATCTGCTGTACTGACTGCACAGATCTTGATCTATGTGATCTCGATGCCCCCGACCTGCTGACCTAGCTATAACTCGGTGCTCGCTGCGCTGCGGGTATGGCTGCATAATATAACCCCCGATAGTACTCCGTCCGTGCTCTAGCCTCTGCTAGCTCTTCCTGTACCTGAGCTACCTGTCCCTGTGCCTAGCTCAACTGCCCCTGCATCTGATGTGCATGTGTCTGAGCCTGAGCCAACTGAGTCTGCATCCCTGTCAAAATCAGGGCAAGGCCCCCACCTACAGCCTGTGCACTGCTCAATGCAATCTCTGCCTGATGTGCTCTCACGAGCGCTGCATCCCGCTCTAGCCGCAAATCCTCCATGTCCTCCTGAGCCTGAGCCAGCTGAGCCTCTAGCACTACCATCTGCCCATCTACTCCCTGCAGCTACCCCAACTCGGCCTCTCGGTGCCCCAACGCCTCCTCTAAACTGGCCACCTGAGCACGTAGTGTCTCTACCTCCTCCATCTCCTCCCGTGACCGTCGCTGAGGTGTCAGCCTTTCAACCTCTGCCTCCATCCCTGCCCCTGAACTCCCTGCCTCGGTATCATGTCTACCGACTCGCAGCTGCTCCACCTGTGATGGAGATAGATCACCCTGCTCTGTCCTCGGCTGTCCACCGTGCTGCCGCGGTCCTCTACGCTGTCATTCGCCCCTAACCGGGGCATGCTGTGCCGGGACCTACTATGTAGGAACCTACTGTGCAGGAACCTGCTATGCCGGGACCTGCTGTACTAGAGCCTGCTGTACTGGAACTGCCTGCCCCACCTGTCCCTGTCCCGCTGCCACTACTACCACCTCCTCTACACGCTGGCCATCTCTCGAAATCACCCTCTCCTCCCCATCATCCATCACCTCCACGATATAGTCCTCCATAATGACCTCATCATCCCCATCTCCCTCATCCTCTGATATCTCCCCCGTCGGATCTGTCAGTCGAGTGGGCCGATGCGTCTGCCACCATGCCTCATAAGCAGGCGTGGTACCTGCATCCCTCACTGTGCTCCTCCAATCCCACTGAACTGGCTGAAGTGCTGCCCAATCATTCAGTGCAACCTGTGGCTGTAATGGTGCGGGCCAGTAAGCTGTATCCCGCGGCGTCTGCGCATATATCACCATCTGCTGAGGCACATCCTGTACCAGTCCAAACTGACACATAACCCGTGAAGGTAGGTACATCTCTATGGTATGGTCTCCACGACCCATAAGAAATCTCTATTGAAATGTGTATGGGAGATGGGTCACATCATCAGGCCACTCCTCGCAACCAATATATGCACGCCATACCACGCTAATCACATCATCTAGTATCCTCCGCCAGTGACGCACCTGTCCAGTGTATGTATACTCTGCATCCTGATACAAAAACACAAATGCCTCAAACGACCGCTGATAATAACCGCAGGTCAGCCGAGTCACAGGGATGTGCTCCCAAAGCCATACATGTAGCAACGTAACCCCAACAGATAAAGCCCTGTCATGAAGATAGGCAACCGTGTGCATCTCGTGGAGCAGCTGTGCTAGCATCACCAGCCCCCATGCGTAGACAATACCATGACTCACCATCCCCTCTATCATTGCGCCCCAGCCCACAGGAAAACCTCTGCCTCGCCTATCCGACAGCACCACACCTCCAATCAACGCACATAGAAATAAGGTAAAGGGATCTGCACCCGCCGCCAGCAGCCTGTCATAGTCCATCTCCCTCCCATCTACCGAAAACACCACGTGATCTGCTCCGAACACTCTGGTCAATGCAGCTGCCCCCTCCTCGTGTCATACCTCACGCGTCAACCAAAGATCAGCAACTTGAGGATGCGATAAACATCCTCAAGTGTGATGGTCATCTCTCCTGTTGGCAGCAGAAAGCTGGCAGTCTCGCTGCGGTATCGTTCCACTGCGGCCGTCATCAGAGCTCTATGAGCTCGCAGCACTAGCATCGCTGCCACCGTCCAAAGCCCCAACCTCGCTAGTCGGGGCCGCCACTCCTCATCGAACAGTGCCACCACAGATCGCACTCGTCGCTCCCGCGACTGCAGTATAAACTGCTCTGTATCCTGCAGCCACCACTTCTTCGTTAGATACTAACTTATTTTCCCCCCATACTTTTTTCTTCTGAATGTCTCACAGGCCCAAATCATGTGGCCCCACATAGACAGTCCCTAGTGCTATTTTAAAAATAGCGCTACTTTTCCCTACCTATCATGCCAATACAGACAATGGCGCCACTGCGCTCCCTGTATCATGCCAATGCAGACATTGGCTCTACTGCGCACCCTATATCGCACCAATTCAGACGATGGCGCAGCACTCCATTTTTGCGTCAATTCAAATTTTAGCGCTAAAAATTAAAATAGCACTATTCCCCAGTATGGCGCCAATCCAGATGATAGCGCTGCTATAACCATATCTCTTTCTTCCTAAGCTTTTGGCGCTAAACCAGACGATGGTGCCAAAATTCCCCCTAAATGGCGACAAAATTGCCCTAACCTACCCTGGCGGATAGCGCTAATCTGCAGGATTGCGCTAATTCGCCTTATCTTTGGCGCCATGTGCTCTTGACCCATATCCCAAAACCCAGAAAAAAGTGCGTAAAATAAAAAAATCACAAAGTTCAGGTTAGGCCCTACCTGGGGTCCAGCCTTAGGTGACCGCCCGACCTCTCGGAATCGCTCTGAAATGTGATGAAGTCGCGGGAACTGTGGGTTGCGCTCGCCCATCTCTCCTTTGTCTTTTCTTCTACAAAGTCAAAAGTGTGCCAATGTGGCACTCTTTGGGCCCACGTTGCTTAATATAGTGGGCCATGTCATCCCTCCATCTCTTTTTTTTTCTTCCAGGGTGCAGATCTCATCTTTTTTCCTCTATTTTTCCTCCTACCATCTTTTTCCAGCACCTCTCCAGCTTTCACTTCCGTCACATCCTTTCGAGAGCTTACCTGTAAAATTGTTATTTTTTCCTGCCAACCTCTTGAGGGGGCATCCCCTATCCATCTCATTCCTTCCCAGTAGCTGGGGCATACTTTTCTTTGACCTGACACCACTTCCCTCCTAGGTCCTGATGCCATGTCAAAGAGGGGCAAATGTAGACACCTAAAAATGTCTTGACCACCAAATTGACTCCCGACATCCCTAAACATACCAATTTCCTTTCCAACCAATTAACTAAATTTCTATTTAATTAATTACCCCTTTCATCATCTAAATCCACACCATTTTATCCCCAAAATTGAATTAATTTTGTTAATTCACTAATCCAAACCTTAGCCAATTGATTTAATAAATATGCAAAATTTATTAAATCAATTCCCCCATTTTCCCTAAACCCAATTAATTAGTTAAAACCATGTTAACTAATTAATCCAGCCTACTAATTAGCCTATCCCTACCCTAGACAATTAAAATAGCTATTATTTAATTGCCTACTCTAGCCTACCTCATCCTAGCCTTAGGATTAATTAATTAAATCACTAATTAATTAATCTTATCCCCCCTCTAATCCCTCTACTAATTTATTCCAGCCACATTAATTAGGCTAATCACCCTAATTAAGTGAGTCAAACCCTCATTAGCACTTCTCTCCACATTCCCCAAACTTAAAATTCAAATAAATCACACATCATATTTACTCCTCTTACACATGTCATAACTCTCTTCTCCAAATGAATTTTTAATTCATTTTACCCTTCCCCATGTGAATTTTTAATTCACAAATAATCCATTTCACCCAACCTCATTTATTTACCCCTTTCCCAAAAGTGAATAAAAGATTTACTTTTATTCCTAACCCCCCATCTTCCAAGATCAAATCTAGGCCCTCCACATCACTTTCATCCTCCACCATTGATCTCTCCATTCAATCTCCACCCTTGGATCAAAAGCTCCCCAAAAAGTCTATAAATACAACCTCTCACAAGTCATTTTCATCATCCAATTCCATACAATGTTACCATGCCAAAATCACCTTTGAATAGCTAGTGAGTTGCACAATTGAAGAGCACTTCACATTTGAATCCATAGTCTAGGGATAATCTTGGTCTTGAGAGCTTCTTTTGGGTGCAAAGGCTCCTTCTTCCCTTGATGGGATTAGGTGGTGTTTTGTAAGGTATAATCATGTGTTTTATTTTCATTTGATTTAGTGTTTTGCCTATTGCATTATCTAATCTACAACGACCTCATGAAATAATGTCACGGTATGATTTTAAGATTATGTGTGGTTCAACATAACTCATTAGAGGAAACAAATACAAAGGTTTCCCTAGATCCAAAGAACAGAAGGATGAAGGAAAGAAAAATAAAACATTCTGAGACTAAGTAGAAGAACTCAGTTTTGAGGCACTTAGAGATCCAAATATGTCATGAGGTTACAGAGAGAGAAATACATCTACCCACAGGCTCATTGCAGCACAAAATAGTGAGCTTTGCTAAGAAATATTCACCCAATCCTTCCCGGAGTGACCAAAAAAACCTACAATCATAGAGGTATGTTGTAAAATATATTCCAACCAACATCCAACAGCCAAGAACCAAGTGGTTTAGAAGCAAGAAGATACAAAATTAGTTTATGAGGTATATATCTAGACTAGGAGAGAAAAGAAGAGGGAAAAGAAAGAGGGGGAATTCTACAGTAGCTAAGATGTGACTGTAGCCTTTAATGCTTCACTGCAAATGCTAGTAACTCATTAATTTTTTGACATTCTTTGTGTGAGCACTCTTCTCTAAAAATATGGGAAAACAAATCTTAAAGATCTATAACAAATCAATTTACTTCTTTGATTCCCACATTTACTTCCCTGTAAAATTATCTTTGCGAGCTCTTGAATTATTTGTTGCACACTTCACCTCTCATTAAATATTTTTCTTTTATTGCTACACATTTATTTTTGTTGCACACTTTATTTTACAATTAAAACATTTCTATGCTATAAATAGTTGCATCCACTTCCATTTAATATTTCCCCTCTTTTTGATTTTCTTTGTAGTTAATTTCCTTTTCCTCTTTCACCTCTGTATGAAACTTTTCATCTACAATTTTGCTTTGTCTCTTTTTACCTTCTTACTTTTACTTGTGACATATGGAATATTAAATTAATTAATATTTATACCCTTGATTCTTCCATCACAAATACTTCTGCATAAATGATTTCCTTTTGGAGTGTTGTAGTTGAATCTGCATAGTTGGTTGTGGATTTACAACTTTGGTAGAGTGGATTTGGTGTGCGGATTGGTTCTTGAACAATTATTTTGATCAAGTGATTAAAATAATATTAAAGATGTTGCGTCACAACCTTCTAGTGAATGGTGAGGTTTATTTTTGATATCCCATGGATGATTATTTTAATCAAATTTATTAAAATAATATTAGATACCTTTTATGTCTCGGAGTAGATTTATTACCACCAAAACCTCATTACTTTTGTGGACATATTTAAATAATGAAAGGAAGCAATATATGTGGAAAACGCTTCCTACACTAATCTACTGAGAAAAGATTTATGCAAATTTAACTTTTACAGTTAGATATTAAGATGCACATTAACAAAAAGGTAATAACAACATTCAAATGCAAAACTCACAACACAAGATATATGTGGGGAAAACCCTTTAAGATAAAAAACCCCACACTCCAAAGTTGCCCAATACATATTCAGGAATCAAGAAGATTACAATATACTTGTAGAGCAAGCTTTCACAGGAGTATAACCAACCAAAGATCTAGGAGGTAACTCGATATGTATAAGACTCTTACACTCAACCTCCATCTCAAGCTCCTGATATATAGGAGATACAATACAGTAAACTGGCAACGATAATTACAAAACCATGAGCCAAAACCACCCAAAAGCGGTGCCCAAATTATCTCCAACAAAAGATGCCTTGTGATGTGCCAAATCACACACCAACACATGTAACTCTCCCCTTTTCAACTCTTATAAGTGTCTAACATGTTTTCACATTTCCCAAAAATAGGAGGTCCAACTTTCGAAGGTCATAACTTTTGATCTGGGTGTCCGATTAGCGAACCATTTAATGTGTTGGAAAGATTGTGAAGAGATCTATGAAGATATAACATGATTCATTGGTTACAAAAACTTTCAAGGCATATAGGGACCTCTAATTGCCTCAAAACTAAGTTCAAAACATTTTTCGGTAGTTTCAAAAAATAGAAACTTTAATATCTCGTGATCTATGTATGATCTTGAGTCAAAAATCACCTGAGATGTTTAATTAACAATTCCACACCTTTTGGAAAAAATTTGGGTCCATCCGAGATCAAAGGTAGAGTTACTAAAAATAGTAAGTCCTGCCATTTGTAGCCCTTTTGGAAACTTTGAAAGTTCTAGACCATTCTTCAAGATAAAGGGTATTCGAAAAGACCAAAACTGGGAAGAATAGTAACTTTTCATAGTTGCAAGGTTGAGATACTTTTCCTAACAAATAATACATAAGTATTATTTAAATGTTGAAAATATATTGGTGGGCCCTAACACTTTATTTGTAACAATAAAATACGACATGGCCTTAACTTAATCACCTTTTTCATAGCTTTCATTTATCCCCAACAACATTTAAATATTCTTTCTTTGTTTCTATGTTAAAGACTTTAGCCAATGGCATGCATTTACCTTATATTTTCCTTGCCAAACTTTGAAGACTCCCATAGACTATTGAATTAAAACAAATCAATAGTGATTGAATATTAAATAATGCCCAAGAATTATAAAAAAAGGAGGAAGTTGTTTGTGGGTTCCAACACTTGTTTGGTATATTAAAATAATGCCATGACTTGATTTTTGTAAGGCACAATTCCCTTTGTATTTAAATGTTCTTTTTATTTGAGTTGGAGATACCAACTAGTAGTATGACATTTCATTATGCTTTCCTTTGAAAATCTTTGCAACTCCCACGAGCCATTGATTTTATTAAAATTTGATAGTAGCTGTAAACTTTATAAATAAAGCCCAAACTATTCTTTTATTTTTGCCATGCTGGAGAGTGTTGCACACCATATATGCTGATTAGATTTCTTTTAATTTTTACATTTTACTTTTCCCTTTCTCCATCTGCTTATTCATTTTCATTGGCCTTTGATTATTGAGGGAAAAAAATGGCTGCACCAAATGCTATTGCATTTAATTTCTTTATAAATTAATTTTTTTGATTTTCCTTTCTCTGTTGCAACACATTTCATTTTATATTCACATATAAGCATTGATCAGAGACTAAGCTAGGTTGTGAACTCATTTTTATGGTGTCCATAAATGGGCAACACTTCCATTAATCCATGGAGACTCTGCATTGTGACTCATTGTGGAGTTCAAAGTAATCATGAGCCTACTTCTAATTTAGGCCACCAAGATTATATTTTCCACTATCTATAGTCAAATGTGTACACATAATATGGATATCAACATTGGCCCTCATTTCAAAATTCCACTAGCATCCTTGTCTATATTTGATACACTTACTACCATATTCTAGGTTCTAGTTTATGATCATTTCATTATTCCATTTGTACATAAATTTACTAAGCATCAAAGGGGATTTACATACTATTTACTCCCATGTATTTACATCTAATAAGTCTTCGTCTATGCCCTAGGAAAGAAGAATCCTTATGTGTAACTCCATGGCCAACTATTTCTTCTAGGCTTTAGTACAACATGAATTCTAAAGCTCCTCTTCTAGAATTGCAATGAGGGGTTCTTCACATGCCCTAGAATTTAATGGTCATTAGGGTGGTTTTACTATATTATGTGCAACTTAACATTCAATTGAGCACACACATTTCTAATAGAGAGTGACCATTGAAACAAAAGAGAATATCTAATTTGTTTAGCTATCTTTTATTTTTCTATTTCCTATGGAAGCCACTGCATAGGAAAACCCCACAACATCATTGAAAAACACAAACTAATATTAAATCTGATAATAAGAAAACCAAATAAAAAGCTCATTATTTTTTGGCACAAATTTTTTTGGGTGGTCTGCAATCTATAACATCTCTAACCAACAATAGGTTTAGAGTTTGACTCTTGCCAACCACAAGAAGAAGAAGAAAATGGAACTTGAGTCTAACTGAAAGGAGGAGAAAGAAGATTTAAATTCCATGCCCTTATCCTATATGCCATAAAATCTTCTCTATTACCTAAAATAGAAGACCCAAAATTAAATATTAAAATAAACTCATAGAATTTGGTCATTACAATGATGCCAATATAGAAAGTTCTTTGTTCCTCAATATACGCCATCTCTATGCATTCCATTGAATGTAACTATGATATCTAGCTAGAAAACACCATCTTGAAGAATTTTGTTTACGTTGAAAACAAATTTACCTTTTCTAAGGACTCCCCACAACATCCAAAAAACACAAAGATAAATTTATCTCTTTGAAATATTTCTCCAAGAAAATACAAACCCTATTTAAAAAATAGCCTAGGAAGTCAATCCAAAATTGCTCTCTACAACAATCAACTCTCTTTAACTACTCAAAAATATAAAAGCTCTATGTGCACATCACATAACATGAGATTTATTAAACTTTTAGTTAAATTCTCTATGTGCACCTCATAAATCATGAAATATATTTATATAAGTTGTAGAAAAAGAGTATACATATTATTAACAATACACAAGGTGAGATCTAAAAACCTATAAAAGCCTACTTTTAGAAATGGAAATAAAATAAGATGAGTATTAAAATATCTATACTATTTTAATTTATAGGTTAAATTATGATCTCCATACCTAACATAAAATTAACCCAACCAAATAAACAATCCGACTAATATTCTAAGGATCAAAGGAAAAAGAAAGAAGTGCCCAAGAGCACCATAATTAATAGGACTTCTTAATTTAAAAGAGAAAGGAAATAGAGAGATAAGAATTAATGATGGGAGAGGAATGTATCTACTAAAACAATATAATTGGATGTGAGTGGCATACGAGAACTTGTTTTGGCTAGTACAAGAATATTGACTTCGATTCAGCTCAATTCAGGTAGGCTTATCCAACACACTCTAAGCACTGACTATCGACATGGCAATGTTTTCCCTTCAAATTGTATTTGTTCCCACTCTAAGTTCCCATCTTCCATCATGATTTGGTAGTCATGGTTGGGTAATGTTCAATTTTGTTTTAAATTGTCTCCCACCCAATCAATTAAGTAAAGTTCATTTTTTTTTAAAAACAATCTCCTGCCTAGTCAATTTAATGAGTGCCTACATGAAATTCTTTGGTAGACATGCATGAAAAATGTGGAAGCATAGACAAGGCATGCAAACTATTTGATTGGATGCCACATAGAAATGTGGATTCATGGAATGCATTGATTGTAGGATATGCATAAAATGGGTTTGTTGAAAAAGCTTTAGATACTTTCAAACATATGTAATTGGTAGGTGTAAATCTAGATTCCTCAACCTTTTCTAGCATCCTCCCTACCTACACCAAAATGGTGGATGTGGAACAAGGTATGGACATCCACTATAGGATAAAGGATAGAGGAATTTTTTCATATGTTGTAGTTGTAACTACCCTTGTAGACATGTATGCAAAATGTGGGAGCATAGACAAGGCACATGAACTATTTCACAAAATTCCTCAAAGAGATGTCATCTCATGGAAGGTCATGATTGTAGGATATGCAAAATGTGGAAGCATAGACAAGGCACGTAAAATGTTTGACAACATGACTCAAAGAAATGTGGTCTCATGGAATGAGATGATTTTAGGATATGCACAAGATGGATTTTGTAAGGATGCTTTCAAAATATTTGAATTAATGAAGAACTCTAGAACATATCATGACATTATAATATTTTCTTATGTTCTATGTGCATGCAACCATGCAAGTTTAGTGGATGAGGGTTGTACATACTTAAATTACACAAGTAACCTTTATTGCATTAAATCTAAAATTGATCATTATGTGTGCATGGTTGACCTTCTTTCCCATGTTGGCTATCTTAAGGACACACTAAACTTTATCATTAAGATGCCAAATAAACTTGTGGTGGTTGTGTGGATGTGTTTTCTTGGTGGCTATGGATTGCATATGAACATAGGCTTAGGAGTATTTACAACGACACTGATTTTTTATTTCGATCCTAATGAGATGAGGGTATCAAGGAGGTTAGGAGATAGCTAAATAGGGAATTTCATAAGTGTTTGGAGTGATAATAAGACTTAAAACTAGAGGCACTCAAAAGGATGAGGGGAATTTTAGAGAAACGTAATGGGAGACATCATAGGTTTGAAATAATTATTATAATTACATTCATAAAATGGTCAAATTGACTACTTTATTCACTTGTGGAAAACCTAACAAATGATAGTAAAGTTGAATTATGTTTTGTAATATATGAATTGAATAATTTTGCATTAATCTCATACCTAGCAAATGCTAGTAAACACTAAATTCCATATGCCACATCTAATATTTGTTTACAATCCTTAATCACAACTACATTAAGAATCTTGAACTCTTGTACTTGATTCATGTCAAAATCTTATAATGGGGGGTTCATTTCAAAATGTCCAAAGACTTATGAGTCATGGCTAACAATTTTTGTTTAGTTGATTTAAAAATAAAATGTTATCATGCAAGCATACATGTTTGTTATGGAATAAAAAGTGTCCACATGTCTTTTTACCTCCTTGCTTAGCTCCTAGGTCCCCATGATTGCATTACACATTCAAAATTTTATCTCAAAGAAAAATTTCGTGACATAATGATAAAATGGGAATACGGGCGCCTTGTTCTAACTTATCCTGGACCTAAATGAGGCTAAAGGACCTAGGCAGTACCACCCAGGTCCCTCATTTGAGGTTGGGGATAATTCAAGTTTATGTCAGCTTAGCACATTTCTAAAGGTTTCTCCTTATCGGCTCTTTTGGTTTTAATTTATGATTATGAGCGGGAAAACATATATAATTGTGTTTTTTGGATTCATCATCAACTAGGTTGAAAAAGGCATAACTTGAGATCTTGAAGTGAAACAAGAAAGAACATTCATTGTGATTCTAGAGTAGATTTGTATTGTTATTGTAGATATTGAGCTATCATCTATGCTCCTTAGGATTTGAAGGATCCTCATCATTCTAAGGGATCATCACATAGGTGATATCATTGTTTGTTTATCATTATTTGAATCATCATATTATTATTGTTTTCAGCCTCTACCCCCACAAGGGCACACACTCTTTATCAATTAATGGTATTGGGAAGCTTGAATGCTATCTCAAGATTTGACTGGGGCAAGTCCCTAAACACCATAACCCCCAAACCCCTTTTTATCTTCTTGTGTGCAATTTATAGGAGTGAGATTTGGAAAATATAGAGCTACAAGAAGACTATGTATAGAGCAAGGTTTTGAGATCCAAAGATAGCTTCAAAGTTTTCTCTCATTAGGGACTTGGTGATGCAGAGCGCACAATGGAAGCGTACACTTTATTAATTTTTTTAAACCTTCAAACCATACTCGTCGGCAAGACTTAGATCATCGGCGAACACTCATGAACATTGGCTGATGTGCTAATACACTTGACTTCGTTTGACTACCCCTGATACTTCGGTGTGACTACTCACCGTCAGCGAACTCTAACCAAGGTCTGCCAATACACTGATACAACCCATTGTCGGTGAGAATCCAAACATTAGCAAAGCCTTAAGTCCTTTAACTGATATACCGATGCATTATGTTACCTTCGGTGAGACTTCCTTCATCAGTGAAACTCCTTGTTTATTCTCCCGATATGCTGATATATGTTGTCTTCAGTGAGACCAAAGTCATTCTACACTGATGCACCTCCTATCGGTCCAACACCGTTGATTGGTATAACTTCCAAAAGCTTCCCCGAGGGGTTGTATTACACCGACGTAAACCTCTGCAACTGTACAACTACCCAAACACCAAACAACTTATATCAAAACAACAAAATCTCAACAGAACAGAAAATGATCTACTCCTAAGGAAGCCATTCCACTGATTTCAAAGAAATCTCAACCAGTGGAATGCTTCTGATCTACATTATGTGCAACTGAACCTTACACAGATATACACGATAGAACAAAATTTTGTATTCCTTAGAAAATACACATACAAATCAATTCTCCGTCTATGTCTATTCTCTTCTCTCCCTTTTTGTGTCTCTTAACGAACACAACCCTACTATATAGACTCATATCGGTAGTTACATAAGATGGAAGGCGAATCACCCTACAACCACTTCTGCGATTCAGTTACACCCATTCAGTTCAGTTACAATCTTTAATGACATGTATACAGACTCAATGTTATGCCGTTACTCGGCCAACTATGATTCAATATGGCACTAAGCCCTTACAAACATGACACTTTGGATAGAACAGAGCATGCATGGAATCCTCTTGATTCTTAGGTCTCGAGGTGCTCCTGCACCATCCAACCAACCAACAAAGATTTCCAAGTCCCTTGGAAATGTACTTGTAAAACAAAACTACCTTTTCCTGCATCTCTGTCTGGCTTAATCTTTCACTCTGTCTCTTCAGCTTCAGGCTTCAAATCTTCACATCAATGGAATAGTGACCAACCAACCAACAATGGAAAACTACCATCAACATTTCAAAGCATCTTTAGGCTCCTTCTACTCCTAGCAATGGAGTACTCTCAGACTGATCAAAGCTTCAATGACTACAACACAATGCTCAATCAGATGTCCATCCTACACGCTGCTTCACAGACCCATTCCTCTTGTCCAACAGCAGATCCTGGAGATGCACTACCGCTCTCTCTCTCTCAGTGGCCTCACTTTGTACCCTCTTCTAGCCAAATCTCTATTAGTTAATGGTCTTGATAGACCTCATCATCGTCTACCCACACACTACAAGAATCCTATTCCTTCTTGCAACTAGATGGCATAAGCATCTGTAATAGTCTAGCAACTACTGTCAGCCTTCAAAATACTTCTTATGATCTCTGTTTTCAAAATGGTCACCAACCAAACATTTTGCTTTAACTCCTCAATTTTCCTTCAACTCTTCACCTGCCTTCTCAGTGACAAATAAAAAACACAACTGCCTAGACCTTTCGCTAGCTCTGATACCAATTTGATGCAGAGCGCACAATGCAAGCGTACACTTTATTAATTTTTTTGAACCTTTGAACCACACTCGTCGGCAAGACTTAGATCATCGGCAAACACTTATGAACGTTAGTTGATGTGCCGATACACTTGACTTCATTTGACTACCCCTGATACTTCGGTGTGACTACTCACTGTTGGTGAAATCTGACTAAGGTCTGCCGATACACCGATACAACCCATCGTCGGTGAGACTCCAAACATCGGCGAAGCCTTAAGTCCTTTAACTAATATACCAATCCATTATGTTGCTTTCAGCAAGACTTCCTTCATTGGTGAAACTCCTTGTTTATTCTCTTGATATGCCGATATATGTTGTCTTTGGTGAGACCAAAGCCATTCTACACTAATGCACCTCCTATCGATCCAACACTGTTGATCAGAATAACTTCCAAAAGCTTCCCTGAGGGGTTGTATTACACCGATGTAAACCTCTGTAACTCTGCAACTACGTAAACACTAAACAACTTATACAGAAACAACAAAATCTCAATAGAAAGGAAAATGATCTACTCTTAAGGAAGCCATTCCACTGATTTCGAAGAAATCTCAACCAATGGAATGCTTCCGATCTACATTTCATGCAACATAACCTTACACAGATATACACGACAGAACATAACTTTTTATTCCTCAAAATATACACATACAAATTGATTCTCTGTCTGTGTCTATTCTCTTCTCTCCCTCTCTATGTCTCTTAACGAACACAACCCTACTATATAGACTCATGTCGGCAGTTACATAAGATGGAAGGTGAATCGCCCTACAACCACTTCTGCCATTCGGTTACACCCATTCAGTTTAGTTACAATCTTTAATGACACGTATGTAGACTTAATGTTATGTCGTTACTCGGCCAACTATGATTCAATATGGCGCTAAGGCCTTACAAACATGACACTTTGGACAAAACAAAGTGTATATCAAAAAAATTGGATTTACAAATGGAAATGATCAAACAATGAAATGCATAACCCAAACCCAAATCATTTAATACCTTGAAGATGCAAGATGAGCTCAATTGATTGATCGCTTTGTTGTGTTGATTGCTCAATTTTGCAACATAACATTGATAGAGAGATAGATGATGGATGGTTGATGGTTGATAGATGCAAGCTAGGTAGATGAAAGAGGATGGATGATGGCTTGATATGAAAATTTGGCCAAGTGAGGATACTTGAAGAATAGCTGTCTCCCTCCTTTATTTTTTCTCTCCCCTCCAAATGGCTCAAGAGAGGCTTGCTTTATAGGAAAGGCTTGGTTCAAATGGATGGCTAGGATCAATTAAGGCTTTAGATGAAATGGATGGATAGGATTAAGTTAGGTTTCCTTGCACATTAAGAAATTGTAGTCAATTGACATGTGTCAGAAGAAGGATAGGGCTCATGTGTAATTGTGTACACAAATACTAAAATTAGGTCCCATTAGTTGTGCATGTGAAAGATTTTAAATGAAAGTTGTACTACCACACATGATTGAATTGAGAGATGGACAAGTGTTGGAATGTGGTGAAAGGTGAGGACTAAATTCAAATATTTTATTTGAATTAGTTGGAATATGTGTTGGAAATTAATTAAATAAATAAAATTTATTTAATTAATTGGAAAGTGGGATTAGGATATGATTGGGATATGATGTAGAAATTAATTAAATAAATAAAATTTATTTAATTAATTGGCGAAGTAGGATAAGGATGGGATTAAGATAGGGATTTAATTAAATAAATTTTATTTATTTAATTAATTGGCTAAGGGATAAATGTGATTAAGAGTGGGATTAGGACAAAATGCTACATGATGTCTTAATAATGTTTTTGACTAGGTGTTGCAAGACATGGACAAATTTGGGACAATTTTGGGTGTCTACATTTTGCCCTTCTTTGAGATGATGTTCGAGATGATAAGATTTACGTCGAGTAACATCATTTCAAAGAAGTTAAGGTATGGATAGAGGAAAAGGATGATGATGATGGAAAGATAGGATGATGATGCCCCCTTAAGAGGATATGCAAGTTGGACAAACACGGGTAGGCTCGTGAAAAGAAATGGTTTGGCTGCAAAAGAAAGATAAGGGGATAGATAGAAGAAATGAAGATGCATTATGTTGCAATGAATGTGAGCAACCATGATGTTTGATATAGCACTAGACGTTATGCACCAAGTTATAAGGACCAGGGTGATGATGTGTCATGTGCCCCAGCATAATACAACCTTGTCTAATGTATGAGGAAGTAAACTTAGAGCATTAGGGTCCTAATGCACAAAAGGTATGATATGACCTTAGATGCAAAGGATAGTGCAAAAAGCTATTCCAACATACACAAGATATGAATATTAGCTGGAATGATACCGATTTGATGCAAATGCAAGATACAAATGATAACACACACAAGCAAGCAAGCATGCATGCACAAATGATTCAAAAACAAACAAAGTATTGCCCCTGTCAAGCTGTAAACCGTTGATTGATTGTTTGATTGATGATAGTTGAGAGTGTTGTCATGGCGGGGAAAGCTATATCCCTAGATCAACACAAGGTTGTTTGCTGAGTTTGTTGGTTGATTGGCTGATTGATTTGGCTTACAACAAGGCTAGGATTAAGACCATTGATTGTGCTTGGATAGCTTGGCTTGATTGATTAACTTGATTGGTATAGCTTAAGAATGGGCTTGCACTTGGATCATTGTTTAGAATGATTCTTTGGATTGATTTGATTTGATTTGATGAATGGGTGATTAGATTGATTTGGTTTGATGAATTGATTTGATGGTTGGATTGATTGAATGATAGATTGATTGGAAGAAGTTGTTTATTGATGATGTAGAATATAGATGATAGAAGAAATGATGAGAGGAGAAAGAGGAAAATCATCTATGCCTGAATCTGGGCACTTCCTTCGTACTCTAGACTGCCTACATACCCTGTATCCTTGGGATCAAGGCACTTAACGATGGAAATGAGATGTAGTTCTGATGTTTTATTGATGAGATGATGAAAATGGATTGAGATTGATTGATAAAATGTTGATGATGTGACAATATGTAGTGGATTGAGCTGCTTTTGATTTGCTAAAGTGATTGGATTTGTTTTGATGGTTGGCTTGATGTGCTCTGATTTTGATGTTTGTTGTTGATTGGTTGATTGTTTTGATGATTAGATTCGATTGAATGTTGATAGTGATGGTGTGATGATCAGAGTGTCCACTCAATCTAAGAATGAGCAAGTGTTCTCAGTATGCTCAAATGATGTAAAACAAACAAGGTATTGCCCTTGTCAAGTCATAAATCAATGATTGATTGTTTGATTGATGATGATAGATAGTGTTGTCATTGTGGGGTAAGCTATATCCCTAGATCAACACAAGGATGTGGGAACGCTATATCCCATTGATGATGATTGATTTAGTTTATGACAAGATTAAGATCAAAAACTTGTTGATTTGATTGGATAATGCTCCTTGATTGATTAGCTTGCTTGATATGGATTAGTATGACTTGGATTTAAGATCATTGCTTAGATTGATTTGGATTGATATGACTGGAAGAAGTGATTGATTGAAATGGATGAATGAATGTTATTGATAGGAAGAATTGATGATGATGATGATTTAATTTTGATTAAATGTTGATGGAGTGGATTGTTTTGGATTGATGATTGAATCGATCTTATTGCTTGGATTCTTTGTTGGATATTTGATTTTTTGGAGTTTTTTTTTGGGGGAATATTTTGATTTTTTGTGGTTTTGAATGTTTTAATTTTTTTTGCATTTTTTTTGGAATATTTGATTTTTTTTGTATTTTTCGAATATTTTGATTTTTTTGTGGTTTTGTTTGGGATATTTTGATTTTTTTTTTTTTTTTTTTTGAAATGTTCTGGAAAATGCCAATGGATTTACAATTTGGGTAGCCTTTGTGCTTGATACCAATGACAAGCGAAGACCAAGTCTAGGTGCAAGGGATGTAGGAGGATGGATAAAAGGATGGGTTCATAGTGGATAGGATAAAATACTCATGATAAATGGGTGGATAAAGAGATAGGCCATATAAGGGCATGCCTCATGATAAACAGATGGGGATAAGCTATAAGATGGAAAGCTCATGATAAGGATATGCCATAGTGGATGGATCATAACGGAGCTAGGATGTGATCTTCAAAGGCTATGTTGCATAAAAAGAATAACTTGCCCCATTCTAGGTGGTAATGCTTAGGATTTTTACATGACAAAGTTCATGACCAAGGGATGACATGATTGGATTTTACATGGCACTTATGACGATAGGAGAACATGATGGATTGGTTTGAATGGGATAGATAAATGGTCAATGGATAGGACTTGGTTTGGAAAGAAGGTATGTCAAGAAATATCCAAACATGTTTCAACATTTTGCCCCTATGTCTTCATCAAAATCAAAAGGCGCAAGGATGGCTAAATGGGTTCAATAGGATAGGCATGTTTATGTAATGGCTAAGGATGGTATGGTAATGGTAGGATAGGAAAATGATATAATGGGATAGATAGTTTGGAAATGGATATGTTGGATGAGACAATGTGCCCCCAAGTGTAAGTGACATAGAAGATCAACCTACACATGATGCCTGTTTGCCAGGTTTTTATCATGGTACTTATCCAAGGTACCTATTTACCAAGTTTTCACCATTGGATGAAGGGCTTTCTCTTTACTATTTTTTTGATTTTTTTTGATTTTTTTTTCTTTTTTTGATTTTTTTAGATGGGATGACAATTACACATGGCACCTGTTTGCTAGGTTTTCACCATGGTAATGGATAGGAGGGACTCAAGTGTCTAGTGCCATGAAAGGTGATAGTTTCCCATTAGAGATGGATGATGTCTTTGCATGGACCATGTCATTATGCTCATAGATGTTGATAAGGGATTGCGTGGATGGGAGATGGATTAGGTAGATAATGGATTAGGATGTGGATTATGCAAGATTCATGCAAGGATGGATGGATGGTGATAGTGGATTATGATGTGGATTATGAAAAGTTCATGCAAGGATGGATGGATGGGAGTAGTGGATTATGATGTGGATTATGAAAGGTTCATGCAAAGATGGATGGATGGGGATAGTGGATTATGATGTGGATTATATCAGACTTATGCAAAAGCATGGACCATAGGAATAGCATGGGGGAGATATGTAGGATAATGGATCGAAGATGGGGATATGTAGTTATGTGGAGGTGCTACAGAGTGGAAGGGAACCATGACCAACAGTTGCACACACCATGATAAACATTGAAGATTTTGATGAGATGGTGGTGTAGGAAGCAACGAAGATGTTTTCTTAGGAGATGGTTGATGAAGTGATTTAGGAACCCACATAGACTTAGTATTTTTAGTGCTTTTGTTTTGCTTTTGGTTTTTTTGAAGGGAATGGAAGTTTTGGATGGAAGTTGGCTTTTGGATGGAGATAGGTTGTTGAGATTCTTGAGGGGTGGATAAGGATTCCTCATTTGACTTGCTCACTATTTGCTTAGGAACCCAAACCATTTTGCTTTTGGGCTTTACTTTTGGAGGTAAGGGTTTAGATGGTTGCTTAGATGAACTTTGCTTTGAGTTTGATTCTTTATGTCCTAAGCTATGAAGACCTTTAAGATTTTTGGTAGGATTTTTAACTTTATAGGTAGAGGCATTAAAATTTTTGCTTTTGAATCCCATGGGGTGGGTGGAATGATTGGAAGCTTTATGCTTAAACGATGTGTGCTTTTGTTCGCCATGATTAGAGATGTAAGGATACTTATGAATGATAGGTATGTTAGGTGTTAGAAGCAATGGTGGCAAGGTGGATGGAGGGATATTTGGAGTTGGCAAACGTGGATGCAAAGTGGATGGTGGAAGGTGTATGGTCACATGCTTTTGACATTTATAGGATGATGGAGGTGAAATGGCAACATATGTTTTGGGTAGATGATGAGGTTTGCAATGGAAAGTGGTAGATTTAAGATGCATGAAGGGATTACCAACATCTTGGCCTTGTTTACCTTGGGGTGTGTATCCAAGGCCATATGAGCATGGAGGAATCTTGACATGGTTTGGCTCCAAAATACCTTGTTCATAAAGGCCTAGGCCTTTACCTTTGTAGTTCATGTTTTGGAGGATGCTATGGACAATGGGACTAGGTGCAGTTTGGGAACTAGACTTGAGCTCTTTATTGGATGGAGAAGGTGAAGTGGATAGAGATTATTTTTGTCCTAAGGAAGAACATTCATGGACAAAGGTGGTAAGACCAAGTGGACATGGTGGATTTGCAACATGGTCGGTGGTGGATATGGAAGGATCGTTAGGATCTTGATTATGTTCATTATGTTCACTAAGATCCAAGCTATTTGTTTGATCTTTTATGTTTATATGTTCTTGAGAGGCACATGTCTCAGTAGGACAAGTGGATGTTTGCTCGTTATGGATAAGGCTAGATGGAGAGTGGATAAGAGCAGTTTGGATATCTCTCTCATAGATGGTTATGGGATTATGGATAGGATCAAGGTACTTTTGAATAGGTTCTTCATCATAGATATCATCTTGATCATGAGATAGATAAAGTTTGGCCAAATGGATCATCATGGTTTTCATGATCTTAGCTAGAACCTTGATCATAACTATGAGCAAAAATAGGATTAAGTGCGCTATAAAAGGGATAAATTTGCTCATGAATGAGGTCATGGTGATGGCTAATAGCTTGAGGGAAAATGATATGTAGGTCATGGATAGGTGTAACTTAGAGGTGCTTTGATCTTGATTAAGATTAGGGTTTAATATTTCCACATGCTTAAGATTATTCTCTTGACATACCTCTTGACTTTGGATGAAAGTCGACGGGTGGGTTATTGACATGAGGGCATGATGGCTCTTGACTTAGGCTTGTGGTTGGAGACTCTTGAATAGACTTGTTGGCTTGTAGGTCACATGATGGGCTTAAAGGGCTAGGTATGTTAATGAAAGGCTCTTGAAGAGGCTCAAGGATATGTGAACCACATGATGAGATTATAGGATTGGACATAACCTTTGGAAGTTCTTTGGTAGGCTCATGAATGGGTGTTTGACATGGAGATAGTTTAATCCTTGCTAATAGCCAATGGATTACATCCTTTGGAAGTGTATGTGTGGATGGGAAATATAATGGATGTGTGATAAGGGTAGATGGCATTAGATTAGAATTAGGATTAGATGAAGGCATAATGGAGTTTGATGGATTAGGATTTGGACTAGATGGGGGTGACACATGGGATTGGGATGATGTGGCATGTTTATGGAGGCTTTGTATGTACATCTTAAAGAGGAGTGGCCTACATATTGGGCATACATTTGTATTATGACCTTTGATCCTATGGTAGGCACAATAATGATGTTCATTATATGGACTTCCCTCACATGGTTTGACTTCAGGAAGTTCAATGAGTTTTGCTTCAAGCATCCATCATAAAATATACTCAACATTTTCATTTGGTAGAGGATTGGAGGCCAATGGTGGTAAAGGTGATGAAGGGCTTGATGGGCTAGAAGATGGACTAGGAGTAGGATCACATGGTGGTGTTGGGATAGGATTAGTTGGCTCATGTGTCGGTATGTGATCAGATGATAGAGGCCACTCATAGGATGCATTGGCTAGATTGGTATCTCCCTTTTCAAAGGTAATTAAGTCTTGTTGTATTAGGCTTGCATGGTTTATATACAAAGGGCCACTTGGAGTTGCATGTGCTTCTTGTTACAAAGGTGGATTTGGGCTCATTTGTGCTTGTTGTGGAGGCCATTGATAGTCTTGGTAGCTAGGTGTAATGGTAGGATATGTAGACAAAAGATCTCGAGGTGGACCCAAAGTTGAGGGCATTTGATTTTGTTGGCAAGGTTGACTTGTGCTCACTTGATTTATATACAAAAGGCCATTTGGACTTGGATGTTGTTCTTGTGATATCACTTTATTGCTTTGTGGATGGGCTTGGTAGTACATTGGAATATTGACATGAGGGATTGAATAAGCTTGAGGTGGATGTTCATAGGTTGATGTGGCATTGACTTGGTGGATAGGTGGATTAAGTTGATAGGAAGTGGATGGATATGACATGTGGCTATGAGGTGAATTAGGTTGATATGAAGTGGATGGATATGACATATGGCAAGATGGATTAGGTTGGGAGTGAATGGCTAAGGATTGCTGTGCTTGTTGGGATTGACTAGTGGCTAAAAGATGTTGGACTTGGGTTATAAAGTATTGTAGTTGAGGTGATTGGCTTGCATGGGGTTGAGCTTTTTGGATGAAGAATTGTAATGTTTCAATGGGATCTTAGTTTAGGGGTTGTGATCCTTGATAAAGATTTTGGAGGAATCTTTGGAATTTGATTTCTGGGTCTTCTGGTGTAAATATGTTGTCACCCAAGTGTTTGTCTTAAGTCCTTTTAGCAAGTGCTTGTTTAGGGATTTTGATGATGTGGCATAAGTGATTTGGCTAGGATAGGGATGGCTAAAATAGGTTTAGGATGGTTTGAATGACTTGGCTATGTTTGGGATGAAAGTGATTGGGTTTGAATGTTATTGGAAGAATGTGTAGGATAACTTGTCTTTATGTGTTTGGGTGTTTAGAGCTTGATGTGACAATATTCAAACAAATGATTATGCATATACACACATGAATCACTCACACAAGACACATAAGCAAGTTGTTAGTTTGGAAGAATGTGATGATGGTTAAGCAATTACGTGTAGACAATTCAACAAGTCCTAGTCAAGGCAAGACCACTATCACAAGGAGGTTCTAGTGAAAATTTAGGGACTGACACCCCACGAGCATCCAGCAAGACACTTAAGACTTTAACTAACCCTACTAGGAGTTTTAATATACACAAAGGTACACCTCCTTTCGAGTTAGCACTGTATGGTGAGCGCTAATACTGGTTAGACTTGGCTTTTGCCTTATCCTCTAATTTTTATAGTGGACCGGATGAAAGTACCACTTGAGGTCGTTCCCTTGGGGTGAGTACCTCATTTCCCACCAAGCCAGGCCTCTCTAAGGCTAAACAAAAGCAACACAAGTAAATGCTTTTGATCTCCAAGTTCGTGTTAGGACATGAGGAGAGAGCATACACATTTATTTGGTCACACTCGCATGGGGTTCATTAACCTTAGAAATTCAATGTGTGGAAGACAATGCAAGCACTTGTTTGTTTTAAAGTCCAAATATAAATGTGATGAAAGACAATGATTCATTTTAGCCCAATGTTAGTGCTATGATTGCAAACAAGTTGTCCATTTTATGCCCAAAATCCAAATGTGTTTGCAAACAAGATTGATTGAAATGAAAAGATGAAAGATAGAAATGAATGCACCTGAATTATTTTCACTTTCCAAGCTGTTGTATATGATTGATATTTCTGCTACTAAAACTCATTATGATCACCTAGAACATCAAAAAATGATATTATAATGCAAGCATAAAAAATAAGCTCATCAGGTAAGGAAAATTGTAATTTTAGATACATAGCCAAATTAGATTTGATTATTTCGACATATTTTTGGTTTGAAAATTAAAAAATCAAAGAAGAGACCCCTATTAAGTTTTAGAGAGCTTTCTAAAAATGTAAAGAAATAAGAAAAATTCCCTGTTTTGCACCCAGAAATACAGATTTATGGAAAAGCTACAATCGGCAAAGATATGATTTTTTCACACTGTAAATGACCTCCAAATTTAATCTGTAAAACATAAACCCCCATTAGAATTTTGAGAGATTTCTAGAAATGTAAAAATTTCTAAAAAATTTGCTGATTTACGCCTAGAATTGTGATTTTATGAAAAAACATAAAAACATGATAACTCCCACAAAAATCACGATAAACTTGAAATTTTTCTTCTGTAGCTTCTTTATATCATGGAAAAACTTTTGTTAAAAGAAAGTAAAAAAATTCATAGCCATTTAGAAGATATGATGAAATCTTTAAAACCTAGGGTTTTGTCCAAAAAATAGTAGATCTGCAACAAAAAATTAATTAAACCTGTGAAACTCAACAATGAGGGTTATATGAATGCAAATTTTTACTACAAAAACCTGCAAAAAAGATCAAGCGAAGTGAGTCCCACCAGGCGTGCCAAAATGTAGTTAGGGTAAAATTGCAAATCAGGGTGAATGAATTAACAACAATGATCAAACCCTAACAATGCACAATGAAGCACAAGAAAACTTGAAAATCAAAATAACAAATGTAAATGCAAACCAATCTCTATGCTATGTTTGATTTATCTCCATTGCTCTTCTCCACCTCGAATGAGCATGCAATATTTTGAAGGATGATTGTTGGAGGAATGTTGGGTGCTCACTTTTTGCAGCATAACACTAATATGAGGATGATAGTTGGATGATTTGGATAGCAATATTGAAGAATGATTTTGGCAGAATGAGGATACTTGAAGAATAGATTCTCCCTCCTTTCTTTTTTCTCTCCCCTCCAAATGGCTCAAGAGAGGCTTGCTTTATAGGAAAGGCTTGGTTCAAATGGATGGCTAGGATCAATTAGGGTTTTAGATGAAATGGATGGATAGGATTAAGTTAGGTTTCCTTGCACATTAATAAATTGTAGTCAATTGACATGTGTCAGGAGAAGGACAGAGCTCATGCGTAATTGTGTACACAAATACTAAAATTAGGTTCCATTAGTTGTGCATGTGAAAGATTTTAAATGAAAGTTGTACTACCACACATGATTGAATTGAGAGATGGACAAGTGTTGGAATGTGGTGAAAGGTGAGGACTTAATTCAAATATTTTATTTGAATTAGTTGGAATATGTGTTGGAAATTAATTAAATAAATAAAATTTATTTAATTAATTAGAAAGTGGGATTAGCATATGATGTGGAAATTAATTAATTAAATAAAATTTATTTACTTAATTGGAAAGTGGGATTAGGATATGATGTAGAATTTAATTAATTGGAAAGTGGGATTATGATATGATGTGGAAATTAATTAAATAAATAAAATTTATTTAATTAATTGGCTAAGTAGAATAAAGATGGGATTAAGATAGGGATTTAATTAAATAAATAAAATTTATTTAATTAATTGGAAAGTGGGATTATGATATGATGTAGAAATTAATTAAATAAATAAAATTTATTTAATTAATTGGCTAAGTAGGATAAGGATGGGATTAAGATGGGGATTTAATTAATTAAATAAAATTTATTTAATTAATTGGCTAATGGATAAACGGGATTAAGAGTGGGATTAGGACAAAATGCTACATGATGTTTTAATAATGTTTTTGACTAGGTGTTGCAAGACATGGACAAATTTGGGATAATTTTTGGTGTCTACATAGAGCATACATGAAATCCTCTTGATTCTTAGGTCTCGAGGTGCTCTTGCATCCTCCTATCTTTTTAGGGTTTAGATCTGGCATTAAGACAACATTTACAACATATTTCTAACTCTCACCTCTGACAAATTCTTCTAGTTAGGACTTGGGAAGTCCTACCTTAGTCCTTTGACACTTCGTATTTCTAGAGACAGGTTCTATCATCTCCTTGATCATCCCCGTGCAATTGGTTTTTCAGTTTCTGTCATACTTTCTCTATTAAGAGTAGATCATTGTAGAACTAGGGTTTCATGCATTTTTAACCTAGGGTTTGATAAAAAGACTAAATTAAATTTGATCCAACTATAACATACCTAAGCACAAGATTAGCAACTAAGTCCACCTTCATTTGGTAGTGATTTAGCTTGGTCTTGTCCTTGGATGTTATATGGAAAAGGGTTTGATCTAGTTGGCATTCTAGTTGTTATCATTCTCCTTTTTCATACCAAACATTTTGGTGAACCCGTAGCTTCGAGCATATGTATCTTGTTGATTGTTCAAATCATAGATCTTGCATTGATTTATTGCATATTTATCAACATTCATTTGAAAATCTTGAATAATTTTGGAAAAAGTGGATATTTTGGCCTTCAAAAAACTTGTATTTTGGTAAGGTTTTGCATTAGGGCTTTAAAAATTCTCTTGCATGATCATAGTTGTGGTACTTGATAAATGCATAGATACGATTGTACATCATTTATTTGCATACAATAGACAAGTCCTCTCGTCATGGCTTCTTCTAGTTATTCCTCTTTGGTATATTTGCATGTATATATGAAAGATTTTAAAGTTTTTACAAATTCTTTAATAAGCACCCTTACTTTTTAGACCATATAGCATCCATGTATGATATTAATATCTTTAAATGTTCTTTATATGAAATCCTTGGTTGTATATCTGATTTTGACAGCTTCATAGCTCTCATGGGTGCATATCCTTCGATATTGGAAAACCTTACTAAAATCATCTCTATGAATTGTCATGAGAAAGATGATGGTGATAGTTCTTCTTCTACTTATACCACAATTTATGATAATGCCATGGATCTAGTCTCTAATAAATATGATGGTGACTTATCTTTGTCTACTTCACCTTATGATTTCGATACCTCTCCCAAAGTTGTTCCCACTTGTGAAGACATTTTGGCACAAGAAGATGAAATCATTGATACATTCCTTAACATCACCCTACCCTTTCTTCATTCCAATGCTCTTACTTTGAAAGATGAAGCATTAATGGATGAAGAGCCTCTTCTCAAAAATGATCCTCCATGGGTAGATAATAGGCATTCATCTAATAATCTTAAATCTTCTATAGTACATGAGGCTTCTCTGGCTCATCCTATGGATTTCTCGCCTTTGATTGAATGTTCAAACATATTGGATATCAAGTTAAGGATGCGAAGACCATGGATAGTTCTCTTTTGGTTGCATGTTCAAACCCCTTGGACATCACTAAAGATACAATCATCAACAATTCTCTTAACAACACTTTACCTTCCCTTCATTCCAATGCTCTCCCTTCAAAAGATGAAGCATTAGTGGATCAAGAAAGGTATCTCACATTAAATCCTTTGGGGATGGATGTTGAGCTTAATTAAAGTAAAAACAATGTTAATTCAATCATCATTAATAGACTTAATCAAACCAATAAGGGGATAGTAGATAAGTGTACTAATGTTCCTAAAATCATTGTGCATCCTCGCTTCAAACCGGTGATTACGGTTCAAGGTGCTCCAACACCACCTCAACCCCTAGGTTACATTCTCAATTATGCAAAACAAATTACTTTAGGAAATTATGAAGGTGTTCAATATGTGTCACAATATCACATGATTGCTCACACATATAACACCTATAACAACAAGCAAAGTAAGAAAGCATTGCATGTGCTTGTTTCTCTTCCATCTTCTCAACCAATCCTACCTCAAGCATCTTGTTTTCCTACTTGTATTGGTAAAGAATATGATCTTGTCAAGAAGATTTGTGCTACTCCCGCTAAGATCTCTCTCTAGGAACTCATACAAACATTCCCTACATACCATGAAATGCTCCAAGAAGCTTTACAAAAGGTCATTGTACCACCCACTATTAAGACAAATGATGTAGTAGCTCTATTAGATTGTATGCACACAAAAAAAATGGATATTCTATTTCAATAGCATGAATTACCATCAATTGAAGTTCAAAACCAATATGATCCTCTTGTAATCTCTGTCATAATAAATAACAAGTTGATAAAGTGAGCTATGATTGACAATGGATCCACTCTTAATGTTTGTAGCATTGATGTGCTACACAAAATCAAGGTTGACACATCTTTAATTAAATTGGATAAACTTAACATTTGTGGCTTTGATAGCGTTTGTAGACAATCACTAGGTACCATAATTTTACCCGTAACTTGGATGGACCTGTGACATTACCTACCCTTATACATGTCATGCTCGATGCACTTTCATATAACATCATTCTTGGTAGATCATGGATTCATGCCATGGGGGTAGTTTTGTATACCCTTCATCGATCAATAAAGTTTATTTATGCAAATAAACTTCAAACCATTAACGTTGACCCAGATCCAAAAAGTTGTTTACAAGTTGAGGCACAAAAACAAGTTATCAATCACTTGAGCTTCTCACTAACTTAAAAGCTAGTTCATCAATTCCTCTTGTCGTGGATAGTACTGTGCAAGATTCTAAATTACCACTGAATGCACTCCTTGGTGACAATTGGGGTTCATTAGATTTTACTCCTTCCTTTATGGGGGAATACAAACTTAAAAACCCTAATCCTAAAACATCAAAAGTTGCCTCGATCTCATCCAAGCAATCCTTGGAAATACTTAAGGAACCTAAAGTTTCTTTAGTAGCAAACAAAGGCAATACACTTACTTACACTATAGAATATGAGACTTATGAGGCCTCGCCTTCTTCTAAGGAGATGGAGTCTCTCTATGGTTGTGGATTTTAAATCCTTTAGAAAAATTGTAACTATGTAGGTAATAGTTGTGGCATAAAACAAGGAATAAAAGTACCCTTAGAAGCTATTACACATAGCTCTTCGGCTGGTATTAGATACCATCCTTTGAAGCCCACCAAAGCTTACCATCATCCTATTCTCAATGTTAACACAATATCAACAAGTCCAATGCTAAATCTAATATATCCCAAGATGATAGACATAGATTGTCCACTAGGAAATATCCTGTATGAATCAGGTAAGTATTTCTCCCTCATTGAGCCACACTTGATAGGGTGGCCTCCTGCTCTTAGGTATATATGTTGATGTGGTGTTCCCTTGTGTAGTGTTAAATGTTTTTTTAGGTCTTCATGGACGACCCTTGATACTCTTGTAAGGTCAAGGATACAAGGAGACCGCCTCCATTGTGACATTCCCTCTATATTTGTTTCTCTATTCTTCTCCACTTCTCTTGTTCTAATTGTTGTGTGTGGTGCCTTGGGGGAATAAAATTGTGGAGGTTGTCTTGGGGGAATCTTCTCACATTGTTGCCCTAAGTCACTTTTGTCTCCTCTCTCATTTTTTGTGATTTCATTCTTCTATTGTACTTGTGGCTCTACTAGTTGATGAATGATGATAAAAAATATACACTTCTGATAAGGACCATGCATCCCTTAAACAAGAAAAGAAAAATGGACATAGTCCATATATGAAGATGGGGGTAACTTGTTACTAACATTTGACTAGTAGAATCACTGTCTATCATGATTAGATCTGTTTGTAAGAGACACTGGGTGGCTTCATGAATGTTGTCATTGATGGCAACAAAGTTCATCCCACACATCTGTAGAACATGATGTGTTTCTACTGGAAGTCAGATTGAAGAAGTGTTATGGTCCGGTAAGTAAGAACAGAGTAGGCAGCAAGGTCTGATAGTCAGGTCTAGATCTCTTAGAGGAGGTATCTCAGTAAAGTGAAGATTTAGGGAAGTCAAGAGGAGTACCTTGGCTGATAGATTCCAAGGATTTAGCCTTTGGTGATAGAAGAGTGAAAAGATATAAGCACTTGAGTGTTGGGTTCCTGTTTGGCAGAGTAGACAAAGGAAGAACTGATCAACAGAGCATCAGACCTAAATCTGGATGAGATGTTGTTGGTGATTAAGTTTCTTGAGGTGTCATTCATGATTGGCTGACATGATTGATGACTTCTACAAGCATCTCCTTGATCCGCATTACTTGGTATGCAAGGATTCAGCTGATAGATAAGAGTTTGGGAAAATATTGACTATTCCGGATGCCGACTAGAAAGGTGTTGAAATCACTCATGCAGATATATATACTAGATGGATTTAGATGTGAAGGTGTGTGTTGTGTGTTGGAATCGTGCAAAGAAAAGTAGAAGAATAGTGTGAAGGTAGTAAGATAGGTCCAGAATGTAATAGGACAACAACACCTACGGAGAGTAAGAATGAAGTGTAGCAGATCAGTGTATTGAGCCTAACTAGAATTGAACCTCTGCATATATAGATGCTTTTCATCAGTTCAAGAATTGTGTTACCTTCTTGTATCTTGTAGATAGTGGGTCTCTTGTAGGCAGTGAGCCCTAATTGGCAAGTGCCATTTTGTACTATCCTATTCTTTTAATATAGAATACAATCTTGGGTTAATCACCCCATGGTTTTTCCCTTAACTAGGTTTTCCACATCAAAATAATTGTGTCATGTGTATTGAAGTTATTTTTACTTTCATAGTTATGCATGTTTGTATAATTTGATTCTACACTAATTGTTAAAAGGACTAAAAGTCAAAAATTAAGATAACTGATTCACCCCCACTCTCAGTTATCGACAAGATCATGTATCGTATTGTGAAATTGTTGTAACAAACCTTTGCAATACTCTAAATCTACTTCTACGCACCTTTGAAATGTTTTTGTCTCACTTTGTAGCTACACTCAGTTCTAAGATACCTGAAGTATAACCTCATAGCTATACTAGGTTCTGAACCCATAAGTATAGCCTTGGTTTGTTTGAGCGGCATGATGCCTTATTTCTATATTAGTTTCATGAGATGATTTGGTAGTTATCCTAGCTTAGAGTTTCTAACTAAAGCTTGTTTTGATTATCTTTCATTCATGCATATTGTTGATTAGTGGTTGTTACCAAACGATATTGATGTGTTTCTATTGTGATTGTTGGGAACAATTCAGTGATTGTAAGCACATGTCACTTTGAGGCATGCGCTTTGTGAAATCTCTTTCTCCCTCGCATGTTTTCAACCTTACCTTAAATATGATTTCTACCGATAAGTGAGAGAAACCACTTTAAGGTGGGGGCATATATTGTGGTAAATTCTTGGATATCTTAGATATTGTGATAAAGCAGTTGCATATACTACCTTTTCACTATAAGGAATCTCCATGATGCAAGTGGGGTTGTATACTTTATTTTGTGTGTTGCGTATGCTTCCTTCTCATTGTAAGGCATTTCCATAATGTAGGTGGGGTTGTATACTTTGTGTACATGCTTTCTTTTCACTGTAAGGCATATCTATGATGTAGGTGGGGTTGTATTATTTTGAAATCCCTTTTACGGAAGGTAGGGTTGTGTCTTCCCTTGAGTGGTTGCACATTGTTTTGAAAAAGTACTCTCGCAGGAGGCGGGGTCAGGTCTTGTGTTACTCACCATTAAGCATGTTTTTGGTGGTCGTTGTACATAAGCTCGATCATCAGGTGTGTTTGGCATGTCTTAGATGGCAGAGCGTAGCGATGAGATCCTTCCCATCACTCGTGTCTACTATGTATAAGACATATAGTGGGCCTACAACACACTCTACAGTGCTCATGTATCTTGTGTGCTTTCCATGTGTTTTGCATGTTTTGTAGTGGTGCATAGTGATGAGCTCCCCCCATGTCATGTGTCTTGTGTGTTTTGTGGTGCCACATAGTGATGAGCTCCCCCCACACTATGTGTTTTGCGTGCTTTTGATGATGGCACGTAGTGATGAGCTCCCCCCATCACCTGCTAGTGTTGAATAATTGTTTAATCATGTCTTCTGTTCATGTATGCTTCGTGTATTGTGTGTCTGCGTTCATGACTTTTCTGTGTATTGTGTGCTTCTTTATTGTCTTCTTCGTGTTTTACGTGTTTGTCAAGTGTTTTGTTATGTTTTCCTAAGCTTGGGGGCTAGAGATGGTCTTCAAAACATAGGGTGTGCTTTTGGCTCTAGTGTCTAACATGCTTTATGTGTTTTTGACCAAACTTTAATGCATGTATTGAATCATAAGATCATACACACATTAAATTGAGGGCTAAATGTTATGGAGTAAAAAGTGTCCACATGTCTTTTTACCTCCTTGTTTAGCTCCTAGGCCCCCGTGATTGTATTATAAATTCAAAATGTTTATCCTAAGGCAAATTTGCCTGACACCATGATAAAATAGGAATATGGGCCCCTTGTTTTAACTTATCGCAAACCTAAATGAGGATAAAAGACCTAGGCGGTACCTCCCAAGTCCCTCATTTTAGGTTGGGGCTAATTCAAGTTTATGTTGGCTTAACACCTTTCTAAAGGTTTCTCCTTGTCGGCTCTTTTGGTTTTAATTTATGATTATGAGCAAGAAAGCATGCATATATAAGTGTGTTTTCAGATTCACTATGACCTAGGTTGGAAAAAGGCATAACTTGAGATATTGAAGTGTATCAAGAAAAAGCATTCATTACATGATTCTAGAGTAGATTTGTATTGTTATTGTAGATATGGAGAAATCATCTATCCTCCTTAAGAGTTGAAGAATCTTCATCATTCTAAGGGATCATCACATAGGTGATATTATTGTTTTTTTATCATCATTTGAATCATCATATTATTATTGTTTTCAGCCTCTTCCCCCATGAGGGAATGTACCATTTATCAATCAATGGTGTTGGGAAGCTTGAATGCTATCTTGGGATTTGACTGAGGTAAGTCCCTAAACACCATAACCCCCAAACCCCTTTTTATCTTCTTGTGTATAGATTACAAGAGTGAGATCTAGAAAATATAGAGCTACAAGAAGACTGTGTATAGAGCAAGGTATCAAGATCAGAAGACATCTTCAGATTTTTCTCTCATCAAGGACTTAGCCAGTACCTCCCATGTCCTCCTACCTTTCAGGGTTTAGATTGGGCATCAAAATAACATTTACAACATCTTTCTAGTTCACACCTCTAGCAGATTCTTCTAGTTAGGACTTGGGCGGTCCCACCTTGGTCCTCCAACACTTCTTTCTGAAGATAGGTTTTATCATCTCCCTGATCATCCCTGTGCAATTGGTTTCTAGGTTTCTATTATACTTTCTCTGTTATGAGAAGATCATTGTAGAACTAGGGTTTCATGCATTGTTAACCTAGGTTTTGATAAAAATACTAAATTAAATCTGATCCATCTATAACATACCTAAGTACAAGATCAATAGCTGAGTCCACCTTCATTTGGTAGTGATTTGGCTCAGTCTTGTCCTTGAATATTATATGGAAAAGGGTTTTATCTAGTTGGCATTCTAGTTGTTATCATTCTCCTTTTTCATACCAAACAGTTTGTATACAATGAAGGAAATAAAAATAGTTTTCTAGAAATAATCTAAAATGATGAACTTTAAACCATCATCTCGTGAAAATACATTTGACAACTTTATGGTTATAAGAGAACATACATTTCTAAGTTACTATAAGTCTTTATAATGAGTGTTTTTAATGTTTACAATAGAAGAAGGGAATTTGCTATGAAGTACCTTCTATTCTTATAAAATATAAATCACTTTAGAAATGTTAGGTAGAAAAGGATGATCTAGCCTAAGGAGATAAACTAGTTCAAATGCTCTTCTACAGACATTGGGGCACAAATTTGGCTTGGCTTCTACCTAAGAAGATGAGATAAATTATAGGGGTTCTACCCTTTTGTTGTATATAGATTGATCAAATAAGTTCAACTAAAGTTAAGCAAGAAAGATAAGACTAATCATCAAAACCCTAGAAGATGAAGAACAAAATATAATAAATACTAGAAATAGATCACAACTAACAAAAAGTACAATAGAGATTAGAGGAATATTCATAACTTGGATCTTGTAGCAAAAATGACTAGGACCAAAGCGCTTGGGTGCCCTAGGCCTTTTCTAGGGTTTAGTAGATTCTTTGATGTCACCAGCCCTATACCTATCTTCTTTGCCTTCTTCCTAGAAATCAACTCCTAAAACCTATTTCTCTGACCTACACACAAGGAAAGAGCAAAAGGTTGTGCTATGTTGTGAGGCCTACACTTTTTCATTTCCATACATGTGACTAATTACCTTACTGTTGTTGATACTTTTACATTTGTGGGACTGTTGATCCTAGATTTTCAAACTATTAAACCTTATTATGTTAAAGGAAAACTAATTAGGTGATGTTAGTTAGACATTTTCTTTAAGAGAAAACAAATCAAGTGATGTTAGATAGATGTTTATTTTATAGGAAAAACTAATTGGGTGATGTCCAATTAATGTTTACATTACAGGGAAACTAATTGGGTTATGTTAGAAAGAAAATTGTCATGTGATTTCATTATGTTTATAAGAACTGTGGTATGTTTTAGAAATGCATGTATTAAATTTGCTTCGGCTATGATATGTATATGTGGAATTAACTTTGAGGTTGAGTGTGTAGGTATTTCTAACAAAACCACAGATACTGGAGATCATTCCGCACCTTATGTTGTAATCCCTTGTGAAGCCGATCTAGTTCCACAAGGAACCAAAATCAACTCTGTGTTTGGTGCAATGTTGTAATGTTGTAATATTGTCTTGCATGAGGTTGAATGGGTTAGGTCTACCCTTTTGTAAAATTGAATTATGATTTGTGTTGTAAGAATTGTATTTGAATTTCTTTTTTTTTTTAATTTAAATTTTTGAGACCCTTTTCTTGTGTCTTAACTTGACCCTGGGTGTCCTAACTAAGTTAAAATTGACCCTGGGTTATACCCCATGGGTCTAGGGTCCCTTTTGACTAGGATAACCTTGGGATAACCTCCATATGGTCATTTTAACTTCACAGTGAAGTTAAGTGACGAATTTGGGAGCAGGGGATAATGGGATGAGTGGAATCCACACTCAGGCCCACTTCCAAGTCATGGAATGACTCCATGATCCACCCATAATGGAGTACTTTATCTCTTTGTGCCTCTCTTTTGGTTGGAGTTCCCCATAGAAAGGGTGGTGTGTCATCCACTTCCTTTTTATTTCTATTTTACTTATTATATTTTATTCCTCCATGTGTTGGAAAAGGACTATGGTGGGGGACCTCATGAGTGGGGATATTTTTTTTAATCCCACTTGGGATAGTGGGGATATTTTTTAATCCCACTTGGGATAGTGGGGATATTTTTTTATTCCACTTGGGAAAGTGGATATATTTTTTTAATTCCACTTGGGATAGTGGGGATATTTTTTAATTCCACTTGGGATAGTGGAAAAAGGAGTGGGGTTATTTTTTTTACATATAATTAAATATTCTTAATATTCAATTAGCTAATATCCTCCATTATCCAAAAAATGAATCTTTAATTCATTTTGTCCTCCACTAATGGAATTGAAAATTCAATTTATCATAATCCACTATTCCAAAAAAATAAATTTTTAATTCATCCACTATGAATTTAAAATTCACAAATAATGAGAGCCCTTGATCTCAACTCTTGATCCTCACCCTCCATTCCCTTTTCAGAAAATCTATAAATAAGACCCTTCTGTAAGCAATTAGGGGGAAAAAAAACTTCATTCTTACAGGAGGGGACTTCATTCTTGCAGGGGGACTTCATTCTTGCATTCTTATCATGCCTAATTTCCTCTAGGAAATCTTCTTCTGGCATCCTCACTATGCCCAATTCCTTCTCTATTCTTCTCTTCATAGCCTCATAATGCCAAAATTATTCTAGCCATCCTATATCCTCCATTCATTGTTCCTTGCTTGTGATCATAGAGAGATTGTTTTTTTTTAGGAAGGAGATTGGAGAGGAGGCTAGAGAGAAAATCTACATCAACTTTATCCATTAAAGGGCTTTTTAAGGTTGGATTATTGTGGAAAGAAGGAGAACTTGGAGAAGGAGACTAAGGGTGGAGCTCTTCTTTAATTGCATCCATAATAGGGCTTGTAAAGGTTAGTAAGCCAGTTTACTCACCCTGTATGTTTTGTTCTTGTTTGATGAATGCGGATTTGTAAAGGATGTCTATGTTATTTTTGTTATTTTAGGTTTGTGTTGGGTGTTTGAAAGAGCTTCTTCCAGTTGGAAGACAATGCTCATCATGTATGGGGAAGGGAAGGTGTGAACCTCCTTGGGTGCATTCTTGTTCTTGGTATATAGAAGCCTTGAGGGCATGCTGGTAATTTTGAGCCTAGAGGGCTATAAGGCTTGAGAGCCTATTTGTGATATCCCTTGGGTGTATGTGTGTTTTGGTGTGTTGTTTATACCTTATTGTGAAGTGGATTTTTGAAATACCCTAGATGTGTGGATGATCTCCCTAGCTTGGGGGTGACCCTCTTGCGGGTCTACGGTAGGGAGGAGAGCAGCTTGTGTGGTGTTTCTTCCCTTGTATGATATGCAGGCTTTCTGGAAGCTTATTGTGAAGCTTGGAGAAGATTATTGGATCTTAGAAAATATTTTATTTTCCTTAAGTCTTAAGGAGAGCCTGATCTTTTAATAGCTTCTTCCTTGTCGATTTTCTAAAAGGAGAAAATTATCTCCCTATTGTTGTATAAATTGTTATTTTTTTGAGTTGTGAGGAAATCCTCTGTTCTTGGGTTGATAGTTGTAATTTTCTTATTCATTAAGTTTTACCATTTAGAAATAAGAAAAGGAAAAGAAAATTTGTTTTTAAAAGGATATTAAAATTATCTAGTTCCTTCTTCTTCTACTTGCAAAGTTGTGAGTTAGTTGATGTTTTAATTAAGTTTGTAAAAGTACTATTTCTGTGTAAGCTTAGTGGAAATATTAATTTTGCATTTGTTATAAGCGAAGTTGTAATTTTGCTACCATGAAAATTTTTGATAGTTCGTATCATGACCACATGACGCATGTGGACATGACACGTGTGAATACGTGTTGTGATCGCATGGGAAATGTGGGCATGACATTTGGTATCAGAGCTCATGTTTCAACATTGGGATCTCAGAGGTTTGCATGTTGTTTGGACTGACATGGAGTGGATTGAGTGTGGATTAACCCTTGTCCTACTTCGTGTAGTTGCATGAGAGTGAGGTTGCGGTTTGTCGACTAGCATTCACCTTGGAGGAATATCCGTCCTCTTGTTTTATCATCGTGATGGCCTTGTCACACGATTATCGAAGTCTTCCGCTTGTGTTTTGTGGTGGTTGTGATCCTCTTAGTCGATTGTTCTCTCAAGACAGTTGGTCTAGGTGGTGAGGGATTGCATTGGACCCTTCCTCGCCCTTGTGTATTTTTGTGGAGAGTAGTGACATCTTAATGCCCATTTGATTTATTCTTGCCTTGTGAACTTGACATGTGTTTATCATAAGGTTGAATGGCATAACCTCTTGATCCCTAACCCTTGTTATCATTAGAAATTGGCATCGTTTCCTTTGGATTGATAACTAGAAAAGATTGCATGAAGTGTATCTTGCTTTAAATTTTATGAGTGCAAGTTGTGACATGTGTTATTGCATTAGATTACCTTGTAAAAATACTAAGAAAGAAAGAGGTGAAAATTAGTTTTATGCATGGCAAATTGTTAAGAATTAACATATGTCCTTAAATTGTTCAAAGAGGAATTTGTGTGCTTAGCGACCTTTTTTGTAAACTACTTCTACAAAATAAAATTTTGCATTTTATAACTTTGTTTTTGTGTGAAATTGATATCATGTTATGCATACCTTGTGTGGAAAAGATGTTTAGGCTTCATATAGTAGAATAGTAAAATTAGAGATGTGATCTTGCTATTAGATTCATCTTGTGATATGACTCTACTTTATGAACCTTGTGTTAGATAAATGTGTGGTGGTTTCGTAGTGCATATGTAGTGTTATATGGGATATCGTTATCTCTATGATATGTGATGTGAGTCACCATCTTGTGAGTTAAAATAATGTTGTTTGGGTTCGATTATGATCTATCAAGCATAGCTAGTAAATTGGTGTACTTACTTGAGGGTGTTGCCTTATCTTTCAATGTGAAGTTGTGGTTGGATTCCAATATGCTCTAGATGGATAAATTGAGTTGATGTTTGAGTAAATTTCTTAGAGAACCTTTATGGTAATTATTATGTGACTTTGGTGTATGAAAGTTGTCCTTCTTCACTAAGTAATGAACATTAAAGGGGAATTGTGTTATGTGTTACCTTGTGGATGTAAATACCTGTTATGAATATGCTTGCTATGTGTTGTGATTATCCTGTACATGCTTAGTGTACTCATGAGCTTGCGATACTGGGTATCCATCCATGGGTTGAGTGTATAACTACAAGTATGATGGACTCATGCTTGTGTGGCTGCTTGTATGTACACCTTGTAAGGTCCAATCTTGGAGTTGGAGACCTTCCATTGTGGAGTTAAGTAGTGAGAGAGAAAGAACTTAAGAAGCTATGGCAACGTGTTGTGGCATGGGCTTGGGATTACCCAACGAACCATACCTTCCTATGCTAGAGTACCCCCTACTTCTCCTTAGTGAATGGACCTTTGAGAGGCCCATAATGTTATCCTATCATGCTCTATTTCCTTGACGATACTATTGACATTTGACATGGGATCTTGGTTATGTTTTGGTATGGGCATGTGATTTGCTCGAGGCCATGCTACTTGTGTAGGTTTATTCTTATCTTGGTATCTTATTTGAGTGGATGTGTAGTATCCTAGAGACATTTACAAGAGGGTAGACCTAACCCATTAAACCTCATGCAAGACAACATTACAACATCAAATCAAACACAGAGTTGATCTTGGTTCCTCATGGAACTAGATCAGCTTCACAAGGGATTACAACATAAGGTGTGGAATGATCTCCAATATCTGTGGTTTATCCCAACACATAGCAAACATATAATAAGAATAATTACCTTATAACTTAATTAATAATTTGTTTTAACATTAGTAAATAGATAATTCACTTTTACTATTTACTTTTCACTATAATTATTATTTATTATTAAATTGGTGTACTTACTTGGGGTTATTTATTATTAATAAGATCGACAATTTTCTTTCTAACATAACCCAATTAGTTTCCCTGTAATATAAACATTAATCGGACATCACCCAATTAGTTTTTCCTATAAAATAAATATCTATCTAACATCACCTGATTTATTTCCTCTTAAAGAAAACATCTAACTAACATCACCCAATTAATTTTCTTTTAACATAATAATGTTTAATAGTTTGAAAATTTGAGATCAACAGTCCCACAAATATAAAAGTATCAACAACACTAACGTAATTAGTCACATGTATGGATATGAAAAAGTGTAGGCCTCACATACTCCCCCCCTAAGACTGTACTTCCTCCTGGAAGTCATCAAAGAGGTGAGGATAAAAGGAACTCATAAGATTATAAAGTATGATAACTAAATGTTATAAAGGAATAATCCTATTGACAAAGCACAATGCATTGATTGAAATCAACATAAGGAATTTCATGTTCATCAATCATTATCACACATGCATAAGGGATTCACACATCGTACAACCTGTTTATATAGAACATCAACTCATATACAGATACGTCAATTATAGTTCTTACATCTAAACACATATTTCATTCATTGACATGATAGGAATTAACTTCACAAGGCTCACATAAAGGTTTAGGGGGATGTCATAGTCTCATCATAGAACCAAGTAACCAATAACTAGTGCCAAGTAACCAAAGATCTAAGAACTAGGTAGAATGATGGTCTCAGGGTCATGCGCCTGGGGGCCTCGCCATACATTCCCACAATGGCCTACCTCTTGTTTGTATAAGGGGTTTAGCCTCCAAGAGATAACCAATATAAGAACAAGATCACTAGGAAGGTAAGTGGATAATAACCAGCCCATACTAGTCCACACTTACCCCCATCCTCAAAAGTTTCCCATGTCTGATTCCTTATATACACTCCACCAGAGGTCGCTCCATCGACATGGCAAGAAGAACATCACGACACAAGACTAGCACTAGAAAAATAGAAAGAACCTAGCTTAGCCAACACAAATATCTAGAAAAGTTAAGAGGAGAAGTCTCTAAAACCCAAATTAGAATAAATAAATAAATGAATAAATGTGCACAATTTCAACATTAAAACAACGTAACCATAGGAGTCAAGCGAAAAATGAAGAATCAAAGGTTGTGGCTAAGCTACTTTTAGACAAGATAAAATAACATGGCTGGTCCACACAACCAAGATAAAAAGATCATCAAACAACCGAACGAAATAATCGCAATCCAAGAAAGTGCACATTACATCACTATGTGATTAACATTAAGTCACCAATAAGGAAGGAGGGAAACATGGTCACTACATGTGTTATGCAAACACAACCAATGCAATAACATCATGTAGGTAAGTATTATCAATGCGCCTTCACATACTCTTACATGGAATCGTGCCCTTTTCAAAGGTAACATGTCATCAATATAGTACATCATGCCCTTCTCAAAGGTACACATCATCAATATAGTACATCATGCCCTTCTCAAAGGTACACGTCATCATTAGAATGTAAATGTCTCTAGGATACTACACATCCACTCAAATAAGATACCAAGGTAAGAATAAACCTGCACAAGTAGCATGGCCTCGAGCAAATCACATGCCCATACCAAAACATAACAAAGATCCCATGTCAAATGTCAATAGTATCGTCAAGGAAACAGAGCATGATAGGATAACACTATGGGCCTCTCAAAGGTCCATTCACTAAGGAGAAGTAGGGGGTACTCTGGCATAGGAAGGTATGGTTGGTTGGGTAATCCCAAACCCATGCCACAACACGTCGCCCTAGCTTCCTAAGTTCTTCCTCTCCACTACTTAATTCCACACATGGAAGGTCTCCAACTCCAAGATTGGACCTTACAGGGTGTACATACAAGTAGCCATACAAGCATGAGTCCATCATAATTGTAGTTATACACTCAACCCATGGATGGATACCTAGTATCGCAAGCTCATGAGTACACTAAGCATGTATGGGATAATCACAACACATAGAAAACATTCTTATAACAAGTATTCACTCACAAGGTAGTACATACACAATTTTCCTTTGTCGTTCATTACTTAGTGAATAAGGACAATGTTCATACCCAAAGTCACATAATAATTGCCATAAAGGTTCTCTAAGAAATTTACTCAAACATAAACTCAAATTGGAATCCAACCATGACTTCACATTTAGAGATAAGGCAATACCCCCAAGAAAGTATACCAATTTATTATAGATTAATTGTATATAGATTAATCTTTTTAGAGTTGATCTTTTACTATCCACTATTCACTATTCACTATTCACTATTCACTTTTACTATTTACTTTTACTATTCACTTTTCACTATTCATCTGAAGGCAAACTATATGTAGTTTAAAACATTTGATGTGAAATAGAAATTTTAATCAAGAAAAATGGGATTTTTTTTATGCATATTGTATAATACGAATTGAATAGATGCTTAAACTCAGAGTTGCAATTCGGAAATACAATGTTTATATTTGCAAAAATAAATTAACTCATTGCTCTATTTATTGGATAGTAATTTGTTTTAACAAATTATATATATATATATATTTAAATTAAATTTATAAGGAGAAATATATTTATAACTTAAAAAGAGCATAGGTAAATTTATATTAATTTTAAGGAAGAGTTTCTCGGAAGTTTCAACAATTATCACAAATTACTTAACAGGAAAATGAAGAGGAAAATATGATCCTTTCATTTACAAAGGACACTGAAAATAAATGCAAACAAGCCCTCACAGGCATTCCAAGAGTGGCCATTTTAAACTCAACTGTAGATTTAGAGAATAAACGTCTAATTGAAAAAAAAAAGAGAAAGAGAAAGAACAGCTAACCTTGGAAAACAAAGAGGAGAAAATGCACGGTAATTCCGAACAGGGCTAAGAGAACTAAGTAAGTTTAACCTACTATTAATCCTATTTAGAAATAGGTTGATTATTAAAATTAATTCAAACGTTGAACTAAAACCTAGAGCAGAAGCCTAGGGGGACTAAGTCGAGTGAAGTTAGCCAACCCTGTTTAAGTGATCTGGTTTACCAAGAAATTAGAAATAATGTAAAGGATACAGTGTTAACGTTGTTCGATAAAGAACGTGAAAAAAAAATAGGATAACATAAGAAGATCTTGCACAAGAAAGGAGAATGAGATAGAATACAATCAAAATTAAAGTTCAGAGAAATGGTAAAATGAATGTGATAGAAATACAATCAAAATTAAATTCCAAGAAAAGGAAGAGAGTGCAAATGAACGGGCTTGGTTGAAAATGCTAAGTCTGAAGGAGGAGAAATTAATATTAAATTCCAGAAAATGGAAAGAAGAACAGATGACCATGCTTTGCTGAAAAATGATCTATCACCTAAAACGACTGTTGTTCAAATGTAATTCGAGAGATTGACCTGAGTCAGGAAACCACGTGTTTTCTTGTGTCAGGTGTGCACACATGTACTTGGTACCCCATCGACAACTATATTGCTTTCGCCTTAAGCGTGCACCGCTGAGCATGCTTATGCGTGTGAGGGGGTTTTCAGAGTAGTAAGGAAATTTTTTTGATAGTTCGTATCATGACCACATGACGCATGTGGACATGACACGTGTGTAATGTGCATTATAACCGCATGGAAAAAGTGGGCATGACATTTGGTATCAGAGCCCATGTTTCAACATTGGGATCTCTGGGGTTTGCGTGTTGTTTGGGCTGACATGGAGTGGGTTGAGCATGTATTAAACTACATTTATAATAAATGATAAATAATACTTTTACAAACTTTTACAAACTTAATTAAAACATCAACTAACTCACAACTTTGCAAGTAGAAGAAGGAACTAGATAATTTTAATATCCTTTTAAAAATAAATTTTCTTTTCCTTTTCTTATTTCTAAATGATAAAACTTAATGAACAAGAAAATTACAACTATCAACCAAAGAACAGAGGATTTCCTCACAACTAAAAAAATTAACAATTTATACAACAATAGGGAGATAATTTTCTCCTTTTGGAAAATCGACAAGGAAGAAGCTATTAAAAGATCAGGCTCTCCTTAAGACTTAAGGAAAATAAAATATTTTCTAAGATCCAATAATCTTCTCCAAGCTTCATAATAAGCTCCCAGAAAACCTGCATATCACACAATGGAAGAAACACCACACAAGCTGCTCTCCTCCCTACCATAGACCCGCAAGAGGGTCACCCCTGAGCTAGGGAGATCATCCACACACCTAGGGTATTTCAAAAATTCACTTTACAATAAGGTATAAACAACACACCAAAACACACATACAACCAAGGGAATTTACACAACACAAAAAACTCAACAAAGGTTAGTTTACAGAGGGTAGAGAAGTAGACTCACTCAACTCTAAGGTGTCATTCTTCTCAACATTTTATCACAGCTTTTCTCATGGCCTCAAGCCAACAAAATTAATCTTTCTCATGGCCTCAAGCCAACCAAATAATCAAAATCCCAGGTATATCACAAATAGGCTCTCAAGCCTTATAACCCTCTAGACTCAAAATTAGCAACATGCCCTCAAGGATTCCATATACCAAGAACAAGAATGCACCCGAGGAGGTTCACACCTTCTCTTCCCCATACATGATGAGCATTGTCTTCCAACTGGAAGAATCTCTTTCAAACACCCAACACAAACCCAAAATAACAGAAATAACACATAGACATCCTTTGCAAATCCACATTCATCAAACAAGAACAAAACATACAAGGTGAGTAAACTGGCTTATTAACCTTTACAAGCCCTATTATGGATGTAGTTGATGAAGAGCTCCACACTTAGTCTCTTCTCCCCATCTTCCTTAAAAAACCCTTTAATGGATGAAGTTGATGTAGAGTTCCTCTCTAGCCTCCTCTCCAATCTCCCTTCTCAAAATAAAACAATCTCTCTATGATCACAAGCAAGGGACAATGAATGGAGGATATAGGATGGCTAGAATAATTTTAGCATTATGAGGCTATGAAGAGGAGAATAGAGAAGGAATTGAGCATAATGAGGATGCCAAAAGAAGATTTCCTAGAGGAAATTAGGCATGATAAGAATGCAAGAATGAAGTCCCCTTGCAAGAATGAAGTCCCGTCTTGCAAGAATGAAGTTTTATTTTTCCCTAATTGCTTAGAGAAGGGTCTTATTTATAGATTTTCTGAAAAGGGAATGGATGGTGAGGATCAAGAGTTGAGATCAAGGGCTCTAATTATTTGTGAATTTTAAATTCATTATGGATGAATTAAATTTTTTTTTTTTGGAAGAGTGGATTATGACAAATTAAATTTTCAATTCCATTAGTGGAGGACAAAATGAATTAAAGATTCTATTTTGAATAATGGAGGATATTAGCTAATTAAATATTAAGAATATTTAATTATATGTAAATAGTAAATAATTATTTTATCACTTATCTAATTTTACTATTCTAATTTTCCGTACATGTGACTAATTACTTTAGTGTTGTTGATACTTTTATATTTGTGGGACTGTTGATCCCAGATTTTCAAACTATTAAACATTATTATGTTAAAAGAAAACTAATTGGGTGATGTTAGTTAGATGTTTGCTTTAAGAGGAAACAAATCGGGTGATGTTAGATAGATGTTTATTTTATAGGAAAAACTAATTGGGTGATGTTCGATTAATGTTTACATTACATGGAAACTAATTGGGTTATGTTGGAAAGAAAATTGTCATGTGATTTCATTATGTTTATAAGAACTGTGGTATGCTTTAGAAATGCATGTATTAAATTTGCTTCGGCTATGATATGTATATGTGGAATTAACTTTGAGGTTGAGTGTGCAGGTATTTCTAACAAAACCACAGATACTGGAGATCATTCCACACCTTATGTTGTAATCCATTGTGAGTTAATTTGTTTTTACAAATATAAACATTGTATTTCTGAATTGCAACTCTGAGTTTAAGCATCTATTCAATTCGTATTATACAATATGCATAAATAAATCCCACTTTCCTTGATTTAAAATTTCTATTTCAAGTCAAATGTTTTAAACTACATATAGTTTGCCTTCAGATGAATAGTGAAAAGTGAATAGTAAAAGTAAATAGTGAATAGTGAATAGTGAAAGTGAATCATGAATAGTGAAAAATGAATAGTAAAAGTTAAAAGGTCCCCATCCTAGGAAGAGACCCTCAAGGTGGCGGTAATTTCAAAAGCAATACTGCAACCCAAATTTCATTTATTTCATGGTAGCAAAATTACAACTTTGCTTAGAACAAATGCAAAATTAATATTTCCACTAAGCTTACACATAAATAATACTTTTACACACTTAATTAAAACATCAACTAACTCACAACTTTGCAAGTAGAAGAAGAAGGAACTAGATAATTTTAATATCCTTTTAAAAACAAATGATAAATTAATAATAAATAACCCCAAGTAAGTACACCAATTTAATAATAAATAATAATTATAGTTCAATGATAAATGTTTTAAACTACATATAGTTTATCTTAAATTTATTACTAGAAAAGATTGCATGAAGAAATAAAATTTGGGTTGCAATATTGCTTTTGAAATTACCGCCACTTTGAGGGTCTCTTCCTAGGATGGGGACCTTTTCACTTTTACTATTCTTTTTCACTATTCACTATTCACGATTCACTTTCACTATTCACTTTTCACTATTCACTATTCACTTTTACTATTCACTATTTACTTTTACTATTCACTTTTCACTATTCATTTGAAGGCAAACTATATGTAGTTTAAAACATTTGACTTGAAATAGAAATTTTAAATCAAGGAAAGTGGGATTTATTTATGCATATTGTATAATACGAATTGAATAGATGCTTAAACTCAGAGTTGCAATTCGGAAATACAATGTTTATATTTGCAAAAACAAATTAACTCATTGCTCTATTTTTAAAGAATTATTGGATAGTAATCTGTTTTAACAAATTATATATATATATATATATATATATATATATATATATATATATATATATATTCTATACTTTCTTTATAGTTAAGGAACTTATTAATGAAATTGTGAGTTAAAGTGAACTGAGATAATGACGGTATATATATATATATATTAAATTTATAAAGAGAAATATAATTATAATATAAAAAAAGTATAGGAAAATATATTTTAATTTTAAGTAAGAGTTTCTCGGAAGTTTCAACAATTATCACAAATTACTTAACAAGAAAATAAAGAGGAAAATATGATCCTTTCATTTACAAAGGACACTGAAAATAAATGCAAACAAGCCCTCACAGGCATTCCAAGAGTGGCCATTTTAAACTCAACTGTAGATTTAGAGAATAAATGTCCAATTGAAAAAAAAGAAAAAAGAGAAAGAACAGCTAACCTTGGAAAACAAAGAGGAGAAAATGCGCGGCATTTCCAAACAGGGCTAAGAGAACTAAGTAAGTTTAACCTACTGTTAATCCTGTTTAGGAACATGTTGATTATTAAAATTAATTCAAACGTTAAACTAAAACCTAGAACGGAACCCTAGGGGGACTGAGACAAGTGAAGTTAACCAACCCTGTGTAAGTGATCTGGTTACCAAGAAATTAGGAATAATGTAAAGGGTGTAGTGTTATTGCTATTCGATAAAGAATGTGAAGAAAAAAAAGATAACATAAGAAGATCTTGCACAACAGGAACGGGAATGAGATAGAAATACAATCAAAATTAAATTTTAGAGAATGGTAAAATGAACGTGATAGAAATACAATCAAAATTAAATTCCAAGAAAAGGAAGAGAGGGGAAATAAACGGGCTTGGTTAATAATGCTAAGTCTGAAGGAGGAGAAATTAATATTAAATTCCAAAAAATGGAAAGAAGAACAGATGACCGTGCTTTACTGAAAAATGATCTATCACCTAAAACGACTGTTGTTCAAATGTAATTCGTGAGATTGACCTAAGTCAGGGAACCATGTGTTTTCTTGCATCTGGTGTGCACACATGTACTTGGTACCCCCGTTGACAACTATATTGTTTTTGCCTTAAGCGTATGCCACCGAGCACACCTACGTGTACGAGGGGATTTCTATGGAAGCATGGAAATTTTTTTTGATAGTTCATATTATGACCACATGATGCATGTGGACATGACACGCGTGAATACGTGTTGTGACTACATGGGAAATGTGGGCATGACATATGTTTAAGGGCTTGCCTCGATCAAACCTTGTGTTGGTGTTCCCACTTATGAGGCCTACCTTTTTCACTTCTGTTCATGAGACTATTTACAGTACTATTGCTATTTCTTTTATGATTGGGGGACTGTTGATCCTAGATTCTTGTTTATTAAACCTAATTGATTTTTAAGAAAACAATTGTGCAATGATAGTTAGATGTTGCTTTTAAGAGAATGATGAATGGATAATATTAGAAATAGAATTTTAATGTGATTTCAGTATGTTTATATGGTAGAATGTTTAGGTATGCACGTATTTAAATTGCTTCGACTATGATATCTTTATGTGTTATTGACTTTGAGTTTGAGTGTGCAGGTATTGCTAACAAAACCACAAATACAAGAGATCATACCACACCCTATGTTGTATCCCTTGTGAGCTGATCGAGTTCCATGAGGAACTAAGATCAACCTCGTATTTGGTGAATTGTTGTAATGTTGTAATCTTGTAATGATGCATGAGGTCAAGGGAATTAGGTCTATCTGCTGATTTAATTATATTGTGATATGTGTTGTAAGAGATGTTTTAAATCTTTTTTTAATTTTATTTCTTTTAGACTCTCTTCTTTTGTTTTTACTTGACTCTGGGAGTCCTAACTAGGTTTAAATCAACCCTAGGTTATACCCCATGGGTCTAGGGACCTTTTTGACTAGGATAACCTTGGGATAACCTCCATATGGTCACTTCAACTTCATGGTAGAGTTAAGTGACGAATTTGGAAGCATGGGGATAATGGGATGGGTGGAATCCATACTTAGACCCACTTCCAAGTCATGGAAGGACTCCATGATCCACTAATAATGGAGTGCTTGTCTCTTTGTGCCTCTCTTTTGGTGGGAGACCCCATAAAAGGGTGGTGTGTCATCCACTTTCCTTTTATTTCTATTTTTCTTATTATATTTTAATTCACCCATGTGTTGTAAAAGGGCTATAGTGGGGAACCTCTTGAGTGGGGTTAATTGTTTTAAGTCCATTAGGGATAATGGATAATGAGTGGGTTTAGTTTTTTTAATGCCACTTGGATTAAGGGATAAGGGAGAGAATTTGTTTTAAAAAGGAGAAGAGGGAGAGGGTAAGGGGTTGGATTATTATGGAAAGAAGGAGAACTTGGAGAAGGAGACTAAGGGTGGAGCTCTTCTTTAAAATACATTCCATAATTAGGCTAGAAAAGGTTAGTGAGCCAGTTCCTCACCTATGTATGCTTTGTTCTTGTTTGATGAATGAGCAATTACAATGGTTGTCTATGTGTTATTTTTGCTATTTTGGGGTTTGTGTTTGGTGTTGAAAGAGCTCCTTCCAGTTGGAAGGCAATGCTCATCTTGTATAGGGAAGGGAAGGTGTGAACCTCCTCGAGTGTCTTCTTATTTTGGTATATGAAAGCCTTGAGGGCAAGTTGGTAATTTGAGCCTAGAGGACTATAAGGCTTTGAGAGCCTAGTTGGGATATCCCTGTGATTTTATTATTGGATGGCTTGAGGCCATGAGAAAGAATAATTTTGTTGGCTTAAGGCCATGAGATAAGCTATGATAATTGTTTGAGAAGAATGACACCTTGGAGTAGAGAGAGTCTACTTCCCTACCCCCTTTGAACCCACCTTAGTTGAGTCTTTGTTATGTGTGTAAAACCATGGGAATATTTGTGTTGTTGCTTCTACCGTTGTGAATCAATGTTGTGGAGTGTTTTTGGTTTATTCTACCCTGGGTATGTGGATGATCTCCCTAGCTTGGGGGTGACCCTCTTATGGGTCTATGGTAGGGAGGAGAGCTTGTTGTGTGGTGTATTCTTCCTTGTTTGTAATGTAGGTTTATTTTGGAGCTTGTTGAGAGGATTGGAGGAGTTTTCCTTGTTTAGAGAAAATGTTCTATCTTTCCATTTGTAATGAGAACTTGGTCTCTTTAAGTTTCTTCCTGGATAAGTTTCTTTTAAAGAGGAGAGATTGCTCCCTTTGAAAGTTGTAAAAAAATTGTATTGGGAGAAGAAAGTAATTCCTCCCTTAGAGTGATTGTGTGTTGTGAAATCTTACAGTTGGTTATTCTTGTTTATCAAATTGTAAGTGTGAAGTTAAGTGTTTGATCTAGACAAGTTGTTAAGTTATTTCTGATTTTATTTAGTGAAAAAGTTACATTCACTGGATTATAGAAGTTGTATATTTTCCTTTAGAAAACAAATTAAAAACTTGATTTAGGTATACAATGGAGAATTAAACTAAACCGATTATATGCATGTTTAATTATTGAAGTAGAAGATTTATTAGTTCTCTGTATTTACTTTTAATCTTTAATTTAATTTGAGTTAAAATGTAACTTGATAGATTAAAATTCTAGTTGATAAATACATATTTAACTGGTTAGTGCTTTCTGTTTCACTTAAGTAATTGTTATATTGAAATTAAAAATGTTAGAGATAGTGTGTAGTGGAATTATCACTTCCGCGATCAACTGACTAGTGATTACCTCATTTTGTAGGATGCCTCCCAGATGAGTTTGGTGAATATCGACCCACCGTACTCCACCCACCGAAGTGCGCACTGATTCTTTAGCTGTGGGACCAGATCAACCAGTCCCACCAGAACAGCCAATTCCACAGGTTCAGCCAATTCTATAGCCACAACCAGTTCCTTAGGTACCGCAGGTACCACCAGCTTCACCTAATATGGGACCATAAATATTATAGGCCTTACAGGCTATCTTAGATAGGCTTCCATCGGCTACAGTTGAGCCGCACGTAGAGCCATGTGTCGAGCCCCGCGATGTTCCACAAGAGGAACCACGCGTGGAGCCACGAGCTGAGACTCAGGTCGAGCCACGTGTGGAGCCCTGTGTAGAGCCGCAGGGGGTACCACATGTGGAGCCTTATGTCAAGTTGCTTGATACAGAGGAAGTTGATTCGGCTGACAGGGCCCGTAGCAGGACCCCCACACATCATGCCAGGCATGACGAGACAATGCGAATAGAGCAATTGGGTCCCAGGCCTTATGATTATCCTATAGATGAGCCTATCAGGGGGCGCAGAGATAAAGGTGATTCCATCAGGAACATATTGAGATTAAACCCTCCTACTTTCATCAGAACCACAGAGGGAGCTAAGGCAGAGGCCTGGCTTATCAGTTTAGACAGGTGCTTCGCATTGCATCCATACGCGGGAAATACGAAGGCCCATGTGGTAGTACACTTATTACGAGATGCAGTAGCTACCTGGTGGCACACTGAGGAGTGCAAGCATCACCTCTCCTTAGACACCCTCTCATGGGAGACCTTTATTAAGCGCTTCAATGCGTGATACCTATCAGACTATTACAGACAGTGTCTGATAGATGAGTTCCATGACCTACAGCAGCGAGGACTCTCAGTGGCATAGTATGAGAGTAGGTTTACATAGTTATCCAGATATGTGGAGTATCTCCATGACGAGAAACTCCTGGTGCATAAGTTTATCAGAGGATTAAACCACAGTATAGCATGACCTATTCAGATGGCAGATCCCCAGACTTTGAGTGATGCTGCCGAGAAGGCTTATATTGCTGAAGAGATTCAGGGATGGGGACAGAGTTCTCACCCTCAGTTCCAGGATCGAGGACAATAGTAGTATCAACAAAATTTTTGTAGACCACCATAGGCACCCCCTAGAGGATGATTCAATACAACATCATTACCTCCTAGGCCCCCACAACAACAGCAGTCATAGCAGCAACAAAAAGATAGAACACAGCCGAGGTCACATGGGGGAAAGAAGGAGACTAAGGGTGGAGCTCTTCTTCAAAATACATTCCATAATTGGGCTAGAAAAGGTTAGTGAGCCAGTTACTCACCTATGTATGCTTTGTTCTTGTTTGATGAATGACGAATTACAATGGTTGTCTATGTGTTATTTTTGCTATTTTGGGGTTTTTGTTTGGTGTTGAAAGAGCTCCTTCCAATTGGAAGGCAATGCTCATCTTGTATAGGGAAGGGAAGGTGTGAACCTCCTCAGGTGTCTTCTTATTTTGGTAAATGAAAGCCTTGAAGGCAAGTTGGTAATTTGAGTCTAGAGGGCTATAAGGATTTGAGAGCCTATTTGGGATATCCCTGTGATTTTATTATTGGATGGCTTGAGGCCATGAGATAATCTATGATAATTGTTTGAGAAGAATGACACCTTGGAGTAGAGAGAGTCTACTTCCCTACCCCCTTTGAACTCACCTCAGTTGAGTCTTTGTTATGTGTGTAAAACTATGGGAATATGTGTGTTGTTGCTTCTACTATTGTCAATCAATGTTGTGGAGTGTTTTTGGTTTATTCTACCCTGGGTATGTGGATGATCTCCCTATCTCGGGGGTGACCCTCTTGTGGGTCTATGGTAGGGAGGAGAGCTTGTTGTGTGGTGTATTCTTCCGTGTTTGTAATGCAGGTTTATTTTGGAGCTTGTTGAGAGGATTGGAGGAGTTTTCCTTGTTTAGAGAAAATGTTCTATCTTTCCATTTGTAATGAGAACTTGGTCTCTTTAAGTTTCTTCCTGGTTAAGTTTCTTTTAAAGAGGAGAGATTGCTCCCTCTAAAAGTTGTAAAAAAATTGTATTGGGAGAAGAAAGTAATTTATCCCTTAGAGTGATTGTGTGTTGTGAAATCTTACAGTTGGTTATTCTTGTTTATCAAATTGTAAGTGTGAAGTTAAGTTTTTGATCTAGACAAGTTGTTAAGTTATTTCTGATTTTATTTAGTGAAAAAGTTACATTCACTGGATTATAGAAGTTGTATATTTTCCTTTAGAAAACAAATTAAAAACTTGATTTAGGTATACAATGGAGAATTAAACTAAACCGATTATATGTATGTTTAATTATTGAAGTGGAAGATTTATTAGTTCTCTGTATTTACTTTTAATCTTTAATTTAATTTGGGTTAAAATGTAACTTGATAGATTAAAATTCTAGTTGATAAATACATATTTAACCGGTTAGTGCTTTCTGTTTCACTTAAGTAATTGTTATATTGAAATTTAAAATGTTAGAGATAGTGTGAAGTGGAATTACTAAGAAACTTCGTTATGAATTTATATATATTTATTTTGTAAAAATTTGATACAATTGTATATATATATTCATATATATATATATATATATATATAAATATATATATATATATATAAATATATATTTTTATTATAAAATGAAGTCGTGTGAATTTTGATATATTTGTTATATACAAATATATATATTTAAATAGTTTTAAATTCAATGAAATTGTGATAACGATATATATATATATATACATATATACATATTTAATTAATATTAATTTGTAATTTTGAAATAGCAAATAATTGTGAGTTTGTTGTGATCAATTAATACACAGTAACAAAATTACAAAGAAAGTAATGGTGGGGGTTTAACCCCCACCGAAATAATATTAAGAAGAGGGTGTGGGGAGGGGTGGAGCCCCACCCCTCCCCACATCCCTGACACCATAGCCCTATGGGCTACCCTTCCCCTTCATTCTGCGGGTATCGTAACCCCCTCTGCCTCCACCGTGGGTGTTACTCCCTGCGCGGCCTAAACCCTCCACCGCGGCCGAAAACCCAACCCCGCCACCTATGCCACACCTCCCTCCGCCCTCTGCGATTTCCACCGCAGCCACCATCCCCGCCCTCTACGTCGACCTCCCTTCCTCTACCTCCACCCATTGGCATCGCCACCATCGTGTAATGCCCCACCATGAGCACCTTAGAGAACAATACATCTATGCTATGCAAAATAGAATAATTTTTTTTTTAAAGATAGAAATAACAAAGTAATGTTAACATATCCAAACACATCATTTGAACTAACGACTTGTCCTCTAAGATTCCATGGTTGCATTACTTGACAAAACAATTAACATAATCTAACACACATCATAAGTTAACATCATAGATCATTCTAAACCTATTGCATTAAATCAATAAGCATTTACATCTCCATAACATCAGATAAGTAATCATCAGGATCTAGTACATAATTCCAATTTCTCCTGACATATGAATACAACATTGCATTGTTACATTATCATCTTCTGAATAGATATGAATACATACATAATGATTCATCTGATACATAGGCTAGTACATGAGCATAATAACCATCTCCATAAATAGGTACAGGATCTAATGTTTGATACATAAGCTATATCCTCTTTGCACATGAACATCAGCAGGGAAAAGAAACCAATGGAATGAAAGCTCTTCCACCCGACCATGTGGAACCCTGAGGTCCACCCCCCTAGCTAGGAGTTAACATGAGGTCCCAAACAATAACAGTTAGGTAGACAAGACTAACATGAACAAAGGATGACCAAACTCCAATACAACACGTGACAGATAACATAAACAACATAATACAACTTCCAGAGGCAACACATAACGAATGGGGAGAGTACAACTAGGGAATGCTAGGCTGTAGTAGGGAGGAGTGTCATCACATGGATTGTCATGGGTTGTCCTGGTAAGCCTTCCTAGGCCCTAGCTCACATCTTGGGTTGTCCTGGCAGCCTCTTCTGACTCCTGGCCCCCATACAACGCTCATGCAGAATTAACATACCTTTCATGATGACAATGTAGTTGATCTTGCCATTCCAGGCCTTCTCATCTCATCTCAAGCCTAAACGAGCACTTGAGCCATGAGTGAGGCATCCACTTATCTTTATTTAGTGTGATTAACTACCCAAACCCCTAATTCATTAGTTAGGTTATCACTGAGTTATCCAACTCCCACATGGGTTGTCCTGGACACCACTTTGGGCTCCGGCCCCCATTGAGAGCCACTCCCCTACCTGCATCTAGAAACCCTAACCATCAAGCAAGACATATAGCATTATAACAATAATTATACATGAACTTTGCAAGGTATTTACCATCTTGCAAACCAACTTAATCCCAAGGACAATTTCACAATACATTGTCCATATCTTCCAAGTGAGCAAATCATAAGCAAAACTCTCCTTTACAGATACCGATGTCTCCCCATTGTCCATTTCAACACAACATCTCGACAAATAAATAAATCATAACATCCATGAAGGACCTTTTACACAGCTTCATGCATTTACAACATACCATATGAAATCAAGACATAACATTCTAGGCCTCTGGAAAACTAACCTCGGCAACAAGACCTTATTATGACCAATGACCAATTTATACAAATTACATTTACAATTATAATTAAACAAGCCATTTGCCAAAGAATAAATTTTACGTCAAATCTCGAACACACACATTATAACCTAATTTTAACACATTAATCTAATTTTATCTTAACAAAACCATTATACAAAAATCATATTAAAAATGATGTCAGTTAATATAAATTTCATCCACCATTAGTATATAGTCACATAGATTTTCTTTTAATCAAATTAACTTAAATCATTCAATTCAATACAATATTCTATGGTCAATACTAAAACTCCTTCTCAATACAATGTAGATACACCTAACTTTATACCTATATGTCGAATTCTCATTGACAACCTTCATAATAAAATCATTACCGAGTTACATCAACTCTCTAACCACATCATTTATCTTTTGATCAACAATTGTATTAATACTATAGAATCCAGATCATCTAATTTTTCTTTATTTCATTCCTCTCAACTATAGACAAATCAAATGGTTTGACCAAATAAATTTCAATGGTTTAACCTAAATGAATTACTCAACTTAATGAATTACTCAACTTAATGAATTACTCAACTTAATTACAGTATTTAATTCACATTTATCTTAAAACGATGATATGACACAAAATGTTTATGTACAACAAATTATCCTACCATAAAATTTAATCGCTCCTACAATGGAATTGCAATCACATTATTATAAAATTGGGTATTTGGCCATCATCTTCCCATTTTGGATTAATAATAATAATAGTAAAAATAATAATAATTATTATTATCATAATAATAACAATAATGATAATAATAATAATTATAATTATAATAGTAATGATAATAATAATAATAATATATACTTTGGATCATTGGATAGCAAATAATTTCATTCTCTCAACATTTAATATTGCTACATAAATTTTGTATCAAATGTAATAATTTTTTGAAGTAGTTCTAGAAATTTTATTAGCTAAAGAAAATTTGCGATTTGATTGTATTTCCTCCATAGATTATATAAATGTTCTCTTAATAGTGTGTGACAAAGACAAAGCCATCAATGTGAGATAAGATTCTTAGTTTATATGTAATGCAGGTCAAACCTGTGCAAGTACGCTGCAGAATAGAGAAGCAGTTTGGTTCCAATGTGACTGCAGCAAATGTAATGACATTTCCAGGCTTGAACACATTGGGAATATCTATGGCACGCATTGACTTTGCCCCAAATGGGGAACTTAACCCTCCTCACACGCATCCTAGAGCCACTGAGATTCTGGTTGTTATAGAGGACTCTCTCAATGTGGGTTTTGTCAACACTGACGTGAAACCTCATTGTTTACCAAAACTCTGGAGAAGGAAGATGTCTTCCCCAAAGCGTTGGTGCATTTCCAGTCGAACGTGGGGCATACAATTGTAGTAGCAATTGCCGCTTTGAGCAGCTAGCTTCCCGAAACTCAGCAAATTGCCACAGCCTTGTTTGGCGCCACTCTGCCTATCGATAACGCTCTTCTTGCAAAAGCTTTCCAAATCAGCAAGAAGCTAGTTGACAAACTACATGCTAAATTCTAGGAAAACATGGAATGCTATTGCTCATGAATGCTCTTCTTACTTGTCTTAATAATTCATTATTCACTGTTATAAAAACAACCAAGCTAATGCAACTGGCAGGTATAAGCCAGGTCCAAGCCCTTTGCTAGGATTCTACCTGCTTGAGTGAATGGCTAGGAAACAGTAAGGGCATCCATCAAAATATGAAGGTTACAGAAATCCATTAGATTTTGTAGTTGTAGCAATACTAATGAACATATATGCAAAATGTGAATGCATAGACAGGGTATTCGATCTAATAGCCAGATGCCTCAAAGAGACGTCTCCTCATGAACTCAACGATTGCAAGGTCTGCATAAAATGGAATCATTTAAATAAAACATTTAAAACCTTTAAGCAATGCAATTGATAGGTACAAGGCCAATCTACTAAATCTGCTAGCTACCTATTTTGAAATAAAGTGCATATATGGAATGCTATCCACCATATCGCCAAGAGATGTGATGAGAAGATTGAATATGATAGACACAGGGTAGAGTGGATCAAGGGAAAAAGTGAATGAATTTGTTTAGATACTGACAATCTCATTACCTAAACAAAGAAAGACTCTGTATTTGCATGTTGCGCACCTACTAGGGTGTAAAAAGGGCCTTAAAAAAACTTCCAGTCATCAGCTTTACATTTCTTGGGTAAACCCACTAATAAGAGGATATTCCTATGAGTGCCTAGTTCAAGACACAAAGTTTGCCAAGCTTTGTTTGATTGTTTTGGGTTTGGTATGCACTAAGTTGAAAGATCAATATTTATATAGTTATACCTGATGTTTTGTTTAAAACTCTAAATCCACTAATAAATAAGCTCGTTAGGTTTTCTTTTGGCTCTCTATTATCTAAAAATGGTTCATGTTGTAATGGATATGTGCCATCACATCCTCACTCAACACAACATAAGATTGCTCTTATCGTTTCACTGCTACAAACACAGCGTTGAAATGTAGATCCAGAATACCAAGAAATAATATTAAAATTTACCCTAACAAAACAATTATCACTCAAATCCAAAATTACATTTGTGCGGATTTTAACACACACATTCAATACCAACATTCTCATTCGAATACACCCTTCCACAGAATGGGTACTTAAACATTATAAATACCAGACTATTGAAACTTGACCCATATTTTAGGCAACTAAAGCACGACCTTTGTTCTTCTCTTGAACATCTATGCAAGAGAGGACAGGTGAAGTGAGGTTTATCTAGCCAAGAGATTGATGAGAGATGAAGGAATTAAAATGATCCCAGGATATAGTTGAATTTACGGTCATAAGATTGCATATATTGATCTTAGCCCATTGACAAGGGGTTCATTGCAAAATTGATGGAAATTAGATCACACCAATGGACACAAGAAGCTATGCATCGATGAAGGGAAATAATGACCATAGAATAAATATGAAATAGATTTAATCCTATATTAGCTACTCAACAAAACATTTAATCAGAAAGAAGGACTCATCCAATTCCATCACAGACCGATTAAGGGATCAGAGAAAGAGATTAAAAGAAATAGTGGAACCTGGTTACAGTGTCCAGTTGGCTGGGAATCGAAGTCAGATTCAAATGCTGTCATTCCAACCTCTCCCCCCAGCCTTCTCCTTCTTCCTTTTTCATAAACCCTCCTCTTCCGGATCCATTAATTCATTATCCAACATTTAGGGTTTTTATTAATTAATTATAACATTGCAACTACCTAAACTTACAACTCTAAAATAATTTTATTTTATTAATTAAATCTTACAATTTAACTCACAACTAATTTATTTATTTAAATATTCACTGCAAATAATCATTATATTAAACAATACAAAGTTTCTTATAATTATTATTAACAAATTTATTTCCCATATTATTATAATTTATTTACAACAATTATACTCAATTATCCAAATTAACAATTATATTTTCCGTACAATAATTCTATTTAATGCACAACTCTACCTTACACACTTAGACCCCTTCTGACCTAGTTAGACTTCAAGATCAACATTACCTGTCTACAAGTCATGATCAAACGACAGACAATGACCACAAGGGTAACTGACAACCAGACAACACTGACAAGGGACCTCACGTTAACTCCAAACAACTATTCCATTAGCGAAGGCATGCTCAGACCTGGTAAATTAGGTGGAGTCAGTGCCTAGTGCCTGCATCCTGCAGCAAATGCATGGTTAAACATAACAAGATATATATCCAGATGCAGTCATTTTGTGAATAGAAATCGTAGTGGGGTAGGGTACTCGAGTGCGAGTAATATGACACTGTTCCATTCACGTTCATGTATAAACAAATCACTACGTTGAATAAGATTCCTAGTTACTTATCAACAACATAAAACAATCAATTATCTCACAATCAAATACAACAAATAACATCAAAGCATCTATAACATCTAATATATTTATCAAGTTGTAAAGCATAAAATAATAGAATCGAACATCAACAACTGCTATCATAATGATTAGTTCCATAAGGAATTAACAAAACAACAAGGGATCCATCATCAGATATTCTAAGATACTGTAATAAAGTTGAATCCCACTAAGCAACCATCAATCTGATAGGCGACAAGGTGAGGGACACTACACGTCGCCTTCCCTCCTGCAACAAAACAATCACAAGTAACATCTAGGGTTAGGCTATTTCTAAAACATTGCTATGAGTTGTAATTCTATAAAATACTTTAATAATATGGTATTTTAAAAAGAGTGGAGTTTCCACTAGTATATTTTAAAATAATTTTAAATAAGAATAAATGTATATATATATATATGTGTGTGTGTGTGAGTGCATATATATATATGCATTTACATATGATATTTATTTATAAGTGTGGGGTTTCAATAAAAAAAAAAGAAATTTATTTCATTAGTGGTATTTATATAATTGTTTATATGTGTGTGTGTGTGTGTGTGTGTGTGAATACAAATAAATAATTGTAGTGTAATTAAATATGTAAATATGTAAATATTTAATTATCATTTATTCATTGTGGAAAGGGGATTTTTTTTTAAAAAAAAATTATATATTAAAAGAAAGATAAAATATTTAAATATGTATATATATTTAAATATTTATTTAGTGAAATAATGAGACAATGAATTTTGACATTTATTATTTAAAATTCAAACAGATCGATTTGTAATAGAAACTGCAATCTCAAAGTTAAATTAATAATCCAATTGGTAGACTATGAAATGAGGAAATTTATTGAGATAAATAGATAATTAATTAAATAAACGCTGGAATGTAATAAAAGTAGAAATGCAAACCAGTATTGAAACAAACTGAGGAAACCTATTAAAGGTCAACCACCTACCAAGGACAGTCCTAAACGTTGCAAATTAACCTGGCATAAACATAGTGATCAATTTAAATATACACATGTGAGTAGAATATGCCGTTAGCAACAGTAACCTCGACAACTTAAACATACGCAACCGAGCATGCTTGTGGGTGCGAGGGGGGCTTTCAGAGTAGTAAGGGGAAAATTTTTGATAGTTCGTATCATGACCACATGACGCATGTGGACATGACAAGCGGGTTAGCGTGTTGTGACCACATGTGAAATGTGGGCATGACACCACCTCTACTACAGTGATGATTAGATCTAAGAGTGCATGCCCTAGGAGGGAAGAGGCTAGATCTGTAATAATATGCTTAATAATGAATGATAAAAATGATGATAACCACAAGCGATATGACCTTAGTTGATGAAGATGACTCAAGATCCTACACCAACAAAGGAGAGTGATGAAGAGGAATTCAAACTTTCTTCAAAGACTACAAACAAACTTCAATAGCATCCACAAGTAGCTAACACTCCAAGCATGAAGAATACTTTAGCATAGAATACACTTCTAGCAAAAATTTTCATTAATCCTCTAGATGTCATCTAGGTGTAAAATGAACTACAAAACTTATTTAAATATGCATTCATGCTCACTTATGACAAATAAAACTTAATTAGGCCAACAAATACAAACTAAAGAAGTGTCCTAATTTGACATCACAAAGTGGGGGTAAAGTTCCCAAGAAGGACCAGGGTGCTTTGGTGCCCTGGACCTTTAGCCCATAAACTCTAGAGAGTGTCCAATATATTGGGCTTAGTCTAGTCCTAAGTTGATTCTGTCAAGTTTATTTACCAGGATTTAGATTTTGTAATGTCCCCTTCTAGCAAGTCAAAAAATTTGCAATCTTGCAAACAATTTCAACTTGTAAATAGCACATTAGTAATCAATCCAACTTATAATATCAACATATTACTATTAGGGTTAATATCCACTTATTACTATCAATATTAAAGTCCATATACTTTCCACATTTCTACTTAAGGTTAGTAACCTTATAATCATAATCATATCATTTCTCTTAACATTATAAACATATGCATAACATCTTCACATTATTTCTCTCACAACTCTCATGCACTATCTTGAGGGAGTCTTAGGGTAGCCCTACCATTAATCAATCCTATCTCCCATATGAGCATGATTTGTTAAGGTGTCCATATCCATCCCATACAGAGGCCCAATGGTTTCACCCAACACCCAGGGTCCCTCACCATTTGGCTCAAGGGGACTTCATGCAACACCTGACATTCCTCATCCCATCGAGAGTCACCTACCATTGGGCACAATTATAAACAATATGAGCTCATACTTACCATAGGCCCAAGAGCTTCACACACATCCGGTGTTCCTCGTCTCTTGGCTCAAGGGACTTCACACACACCCAGTGTTCCTCATCCACTTGAGGGTCACCTAGGTTTAATCATACGTCCTTAACTTAACCCCAAACTCACAAGTTGTAAGATGATTAAGGGTGAGGTTTGACATCCTTCTTGATAGGTTATGAGATTATGAGTTATGAATCCATTGTTGATAATATTATCCTTTTCGGATCATATCATATTTCTTATTCCACTTGGGAATCTTATCATTACTTAGTCATAGCCTCATACTTGGCTCATTAACAATTCAATTTATGTTTATTTTCATGCTTGACATATAAATAATTTTCATTTATATTCATTATATTCATATTCATACTTATTTCTATTTCTCTTTCATATATATATATATATATATATTCATTTATCTAACATATTTACATATACTTCCATGTATTCAGAATTTATTCCCTTTCTTATTCCTATCTATTCTCATGATATTATTTTCATTCCATATACCCAAATCTATATGATGCATGTTCATATATGCAATATATTTCAATATATACAACATTCATATCATTATTGAATATACCCTAGAATGCTTAGTTTCTATATACTATACTAATGATTAAAATATTCTATTTGATATAATACATACCTGGTATATGGACTGCAACTTCTTATCTTTGTTGCAATAGTCTCTTCTACTTGTGAATCTGTATTGATCTCTTCTTTCCTTTTTTATTGTCTGATGTCCTTATACTCTGCCCTCGTCATTCGCTGCTTTCCTTTCTATTTTATATCTATTAGATACCTCTTGTAAAAGTGGCAATCATTCATATTATTGCTGCCTTTCATTACACTATTTTAACAAAGATTAGTTACAGTTTATTGAGCAAGGTTATATTAGGCACATCGATTACTTTAAGTCTGATCGACCCCTTTTTTTATTCATAATCTGATTTGTTTGTTCCTTAAATACCATAGTCATTGTTTTGGTCTTATTCATAAAATCTATGTTGACCGTTGTTTAAGACTTTAGCATGTATGTTAGTTGCAGCTGCCTATCATAAAGGCATCCTCAATAATTATCGTAATATTTATGTTCTTCATTTCTTTATAGAATACATGCCATAATTACTTTATAATTCTAAATATATTTATTATAATATTTAAATATATAATATTTGTATTATTTAAATTTATATTTATTTATATATTATATATTATATTTAATAACATATTATAATTATTAAATTGATAATATTTATTGCTATATTTATATTTATTATTTATAGATGCAATAAATATATTATATTATTTAATAGTATTATATATTGATAATATTATATATGTTTATCAATAGTATTGTATGCATAATTATCATCAAAGCGACTTCTATGTCTTTTCATTTAAATCTTTAATTTAAACAATGCCTTAATATCGGAACATGACAGGCCCCCCTCTTGAGATTGCTTGTCCTCAAGCAATCCATGTTTCTTTGAGACACTTGATTTTAATATCAAATTTCTTTCTTTCTTTTAATTGAAGTTGCTTCACTTTCTTCCTGAGTTTCTTTGTTGAGTCTGATTTCTATATTGTGTGCTTGAGCTCTTTTCCCACATTTATGTCCAGCTTCCCATTTCTCATTACATCTAAAACACGTATTTCCCTTTGCAGGGTCTTTACACTTGTGTCTGGGTTTCCATGCTTCTTTGCAATCAAAACAAAGGCCCTTTTCTCTTAATTCATCTCTTAGACATACATGTCCTTTTTCCCATGGTTTTCCACATTTTCGACATGGGTACTTATCAAAGTTTCCTTTTTATGGAAGGGTTTAGAGATGATTGGGAGGGTTTGCTTTGTTCTAATTAGGTTGCCATTTCTATGGCATCGTCAAGTGTAGTGGGTCTAAGTGCTCCCACTAATCCTCTTAGCTTTTCATCTAATCCTTGTACAAATAAGAATGTAAGTCTTTCATTCTCTATTCTGGGAACTTGAATGGCTATTTTCTCGAATTCATTTACGTATTCATCCACTGTACCCTTTTGTCTTGTTAAGGTTAAGTCCTTGAAGTATTGTTGGGGATGTCTCCTATCAAATTTCTTAAGAAACCTCTTAGAAAATTCTTCATAAGATGTAATGGTCTCATGGCCCAAAGTGTGCTTCCCGTGATGCCACCATTCGTAGGCCAAGCCCTCTAGATGTAGGATGGCGAATTGAAGGGCATCTTTTTCCATCATGGGGTTAAGAAGAAAATAGTCGGCTAGTTTTTGTAACCATGCATGAGGTGACAACTTGTGTGTTCCATCAAAATGAAGTAAATTGATTTTGTTAGCTTTTTGCTTCAAGTCTTTGTTAGCGGATCTTTTCTCTCTTCTTGTTAACTCATTCCTTTTTGAATTGCTATATTCGGTAAAGGACACCATTCCTCTTAGTTCAGGCTCTAAGTTGGCATAAGCTCTCATCATGTCTTTCATGCTCATGCTTTGTGTGGTATCATTTTCCATTCTTGGATTTTCTTCGCTTGGTAGGAACGGTGGTATTGGGATCCTTGTGCTTGTTGAAGAGTTTCCATTTTCCACTTGGTTGGAGATCACCTCTCTTTCATTTGAAGTTTGACCCTTGAAATTATTCATTATGGTTTCCATATTTTGTATGGCATTTTGAAGGACTTGATTTGACTGTGCGCTTTGCTCCATTAATAGTTTTGTTTGTTGCGTGACTCCTTGAGTTTGTTCCATCATTGCCTTAGTGGTTACTTCCATAAAGGCTCTCATTTCGTTGATCATTTCCATGTCATTATTGTTGTTGCATGTGTTGTACCTTCTTGAGTAAGTTTGCATCAAATTCCCTTACAGGATGGCAGGTTGATGGCTCTGATACCACTTGTAATGTCCCCTTCTAGCAAGTCAAAAATTTTGCAATCTTGCAAACTGTTTCAACTTTTAAATAGCACATTAGTAATCAATCCAACTTATAATATCAACATATTACTATTAGGGTTAATATCCACTTATTAATATCAATATTAAAGTCCATATACTTTCCACATTTCTACTTAAGGTTAGTAACCTTATAATCATAATCATATCATTTCTCTTAACATTATAAACATATGCATAACATCTTCACATTATTTCTCTCACAACTCTCATGCACTATCTTGAAGGAGTCTTAGGGTAGCCCTACCATTAATCAATCCTATCTCCCATATGAGCATGATTTGTTAAGGTGTCCATATCCATCCCATACAGAGGCCCAATGGTTTCACCCAACACCCGGGGTCCCTCACCATTTGGCTTGAGGGGACTTCATGCAACGCTCAACATTCCTCATCCCATCGAGAGTCACCTACCGTTGGGCACAATTATAAACAATATGAGCTCATACTTACCATAGGCCCAAGAGCTTCACACACATCTGGTGTTCCTCGTCTCTTGGCTCAAGGGACTTCACACACACCCGATGTTCCTCATCCACTTGAGGGTCACCTAGGTTTAATCATACGTCATTAACTTAACCCCAAACTCACAAGTTGTAAGATGATTAAGGGTGAGGCTTGACATCCTTCTTGATAGGTTATGAGATTATGAGTTATGAATCCATTGTTGATAATATTATCCTTTCCGAATCATATCATATTTCTTATTCCACTTGGGAATCTTATCATTACTTAGTCATAGCCTCATACTTGGCTCATTGACAATTCAATTTATGCTTATTTTCATGCTTGACATATAAATAATTTTCATTTATATTCATCATATTCATATTCATACTTATTTCTATTTCTCTTTCATACATATATATATTCATTTATCTAACATATTTACATATACTTCCATGTATTCAGAATTCATTCCCTTTCTTATTCCTATCTATTCTCATAATATTATTTTCATTCCATATACCCATATCTATATGATGCCTGTTCATATATGCAATATATTTCAATATATATCAGCATTCATATCATTATTGAATATACCCTAGAATGCTTAGTTTCTATATACTATACTAATGATTAAAATATTCTATTTGATATAATACATACCTGGTATATGGACTGCAACTTCTTATCTTTGTTGCAACAGTCTCTTCTACTTGTGAATCTGTATTGATCTCTTCTTTCCTTTTTTATTGTCCGTTGTCCTTATACTCTGCCCTCGTCATTCAGTGCTTTCCTTTCTATTTTATATCTATTAGATACCTCTTGTAAAAGTGGCGATCATTCATATTATCGCTGCCTTTCATTTCACTATTTTAACAAAGATTAGTTATAGTTTATTGAGCAAAGTTATATTAGGCACAACGATTACTTTAAGTCTAATCAGCCCCTTTTTTAATTCATAATCTGATTCATTTGTTCCTTAAATACCATAGTCATTGTTTTGGTCTTATTCATAAAATCTATGTTGACCGCTGTTTAAGACTTTAACATGTATGTTAGTTGCCACTGCCTATCATAAAGGCATCCTCAATAATGATCGTAATCTTTAAGTTCTTCATTTCTTTATAGAATACATGCCATAATTACTTTATAATTCTAAATATATTTATTATAATATTTAAATATATAATATTTGTATTATTTAAATTTAAATTTATTTATGTATTATATATTATATTTAATAACATATTATAATTATTAAATTGATAATATTTATTGTTGTATTTATATTTATTATTTATAAATGCAATAAATATATTATATTATTTAATATTATTATATATTGATAATATTATATATGTTTATCAATATTATTGTATGCATAATTATCATCAAAGCGACTTCTATGTCTTTTCATTATGTTTAAATCTTTAATTTAAACAATGCCTTAATATTGGAACATGACAGATTTTCATCATTTTAAGCTCAAAAGGTGTTAAAATAGGTCTAGATTAACAAAAGCAACAAAATAGGTCCAATTGGGTGCTAAAATAAGTGTAAAATGCTATTGTACACATTTTATGACATAACATTTAGGTTTCACTTTAGTGCGGGTACAAACTTACGTTTGAACTCATACTAAAGGATGGACCAAAAATACACAAACATAGAAGCCCAAAGGATTCCGCCAAGTAGCCCCCAAACTTAGGATCCTAAGGCTACAAACACATAAGCAAAGAGATATCAAAGACACAAGGCATTGCAACATTAATTCACACATAGGTGGAGTACTAAAAGCATACATAGGACACATAGAAGACACACAATACATAAAGGAAATACATGCCAAACATAAAGCATACACATAAGAAGGCACGATGAATAGATGGAGAACACAATGAATACATAGAGATCACATGGAAAACATGATGAAGACACATGAAAACATAAGCTAAAACATAATGTATAAAGGAAGAAAACATAAGAACGTACATAGAACAAACACACAAGACACATGACTCTGATGCTAGCTTGATCTATTACTAGGGGACATGTGAAAAGAAGTGCCTTCGTGGATCACACACTATTAAGGACCGTTGAACTACTAGGTGACCACAACAAGTCACATGAAGCACATAGGCTATCCACCTATGTTGCACTAGGTGGCTCATGGACCGAAGAGGAAGCATCATAGGCTAGTGAGGACCACCAAATCACTAGGTGAGTTCCCTGCCAACAAGAAAATATGCAACCAAAAGAGAGCATAGTATGATGTATGCCCCCACCTTAAAGTGATTGCTAACTCCTATTAGGGAGAAATTGCTTTAAGGTACAACAAATCACAAAAAAGGCATGAGAGATTTTCAGAAGCACATGCCCATAATATATCTATTTCTAAAGAACTACATTGCACCAGAGGTTTCCCCACAAAACTAAAAATGAGGTGATGCTACATGCATGATACACAATGGCTTATGTAGTCATGGTATGATGTCGAGCATAGCAACAAGGTTCCACACAAATCAAACATAAAAGAACAATAAATTATAATAACAAAAAGGGATCTACTTAACTGTAGTCAGTATTATATAAATGGTTACTTCTCCATGAAGGGTATATCAATACTATTGATATCCCTGCAGGCTAGAAACTTGACTGGATGCAACATGCCACGCCCAAGTTGTTAGAAGCCACTCGCCCTATGCATGAGATACAACAAAATCAGATTAATATTATTCCTAGAAGTCTTTCCTCTAGGAGGTATAATAATCCTTTTGAAGAATCTTTTGCTTCTCCTAGATCTTCCTTCAACAATTCTTCTAAGAAAAAGGCCTAGTTGTATGTTGAAGTAGAAGATGAACCTCTGAATATAGGTCCAGAACCACCTCAAAATGAATCAAGACGCCATAGGCAAAAAGAGAAGGGAAAAGCTATAAAGATAGATCATCCTTTCTATAATATGGTACAGACACTTCCAAGAGCAGAGACTCTTGAATAGTACAAAGAACAAGAAGTGTCATATTACACAATGGTAGATGGCCACCATTGAAAGGAAACTATAAGTTTGTGAATGGTCAGATAAATATGTTTCAATATGCTTTTCAACCTAAAACTCATGAAGAAAAGGAACCTTATCTAGAATTTAAACAGAGGAAGCATATCACAAGGTTTTGTGCTCATCTGTAGAAAAATGTAGATGATTTTTGTCAAGATATCTTAGCTTTAAAAGAATCTATTGCCACTATTCATCATAATGTCCATAGAATTGGCAACATTGTAATGGAAAACAATGCTATGATAAAAATGCTGAAAATTCTTTGAAACAGATTCATACAAAGTTAGATCAAGCCTTGACTGACTTGCATAAAAATGATAGTGATTTGTCTACACTTATTCACCTTGTACAGCCCTTAGGGAATCAGATAGATACCTTAAATACTACTGTTATTTCTAGAAGTGATCATGTAGATAATTCTTTGAATGATTTAGCTCAGTCCTTAGATTGGTTGGTAAAAAATGAGCAAAAACCTATCTCCCAAGCTATTATGGTTCCACAACCTCTTCAGTCAAAAGAGAAGAGAGCTAAGAAAACATTAGATTTAGTCTTAATGATGCAAACGACTTGTCCAGTCACCCCTTGGTATCTAGATATTGACCAGTTAGAAGACCCATATCATCTGATCAATAAATGGATACACACTTTCATTATCATAGCATCCTTGTCTGGAACTCCTCAAGAAAATATTGCAAAAATGGTTGTTACTTATTTCTGCGGTATCCTAGCTGATTGTTGGAATGACATCCCTGACCATGAGAAGGAATCCATAGTTTTTAGAAACAATGTTATTACTACTAATACTGCTACTGGTCAGTAGCACCAACAACTTCTTGCTATGAATTACCTACTAGAATGGTTGACTGATGAAAGATATCTTATCCATGAAATGTTGTGACCTTAAGGATTTTAAGAATTACTCTATACATTTTAGACAATTAATTTATCAATTGAAAGACCCCAAAAAGATTGAATTTGGTAAAAGCAAATATCTTGAAGGTTTACCTTATAACATTGCTGATAGGGTCATAAGATATCTTGCGATTAGAGAAATCTCTTTAGAAAGCTCTCCTGTAATAGATCTTATTTAGTATGCCAAAGATCAAATTCTCCAATTTATTGAAGAATGTAAATATCAGCAGAAATTCACTAAGCATGAAGCTCAAAGCATTGCTCCCTCTTTCATAGAGACTTATGGCTATAATCCTTTCACTAAATCCCAGCGCAAAGCAAGAAAGAAATATAAAAAGTGCCACCTCAATTTCCAAAAGTGTACTTTCCCTAAAAAGCATTCCTATCCTCCAAAGCATAAATACATGCACAAGTGCTCTTAGCCACGCCCTCAGCAATCAAATCATCTGCTATATCTATAATAAACCTAGCCATAAAGCCCCTAACTATTTGTAAGAACAAAGCTGTCAAAGCTATGTATACTGACCCTACCGCAGCCGCGTGGTGGGATGTGATTGATGAAGAAGATCTTTATCTTCAAGATAATATTTATGAACCTGTTATAGAAGAATATGAATATGAAGATGACGATGCAGATGCTTTAGAAGATCTTACTAATACTCTTCTTGAAGTAGAGCAGTAGCTAGAAGCCTCTTACTATGAAGAGCTGATAGTCATGATGAATCAAACATGGAGAAACAAAGGTAGAGGAAGAGGAAGAAATTCATTTCAGAGAGATTTCTACTAGCCAGATCTACCACAACCATCCTTTGTCCAAGAACAATCCAGGTATCCTCCTATGTTTCGACCTCCCACAGTAAATGCATCTATGCCTTGTCAGTTTATTCCTGAACAAGTTCAAGTCTTTTCTACTGATTTTCCTATCATTACTGCTAAAAGAAAAGACATGAAATATAGCAGGAAACAACCCAAAGAGGATTCCATTACCAAAGCTTTAGCTGATTTTTCCTTCCAACAACAAAATATTTATACTCCACAAGCTTACCAGCCATGTTCCACTCCATCTTATCCAACAGATGAAGATTTCCCATCATCCTCCTCATATCCATTCCTAGACCACTATGAGTTCCAAGAACAAATCCAAGAGTTGTATGAAGAAGAACCTGAACCAGAATTACCAAAAATAATGGTTGATCCTAGTAAAGTCAAGATAGTCATGTCTGTCTTTCTAGATCCTAATCCTCAGCTTGAACCTTCTTATTTAGGACATCTACTTACTAGTAAGTTTTCCCAATATATTACTGTTACCATCAATGAGAAACAATATGATGCCCAAGTTGATACTGGTGCATCTTTATCATTTTGCAAAGAACCTATACTAAGAAATTGGGAGCAGTTAACTTAGAAGACTACGTATATTGCTTGTGATGTCCAAGGAAACAAATTTATATATGATTAGTATAGTCATCAAAACCCATTGCAAGTTGAAGGCAAGCAATTTAAATGTGATTTCTTTGCAATGAAGCAAATGCTAGTAGATGTCTTACTAGGAGGCAATTTCATAGACATATATACTCCATATGGATGTACAAAAAAGAGTATTGTGTTTACCCTTAATGGAGAAAAGATTAGCACTCTGAGGCTAATATGCTTCTGAGAAATATCTAGCCATTCACAGGATTCAGACAATAGAACCACTACCAAAGTTAAAGGCAACACTCATTGAAGCAGTCTGCTCAGATGATCCTCAAAAATTATGGGAAAAAGAAATGCCTAAGATAGAAATCAAACTTCAACATGGAGGAAAGATAAAGACAGGAAAAAGAATACCAATTCCTTCTCATGACTATCTAGATATGGCCCAGGCAATCGAAGAACTTAAAAATGGGAAGTATATCAAACATTCTCAGTCTGAATATAATTGCTATGCTTTTATGGTTTGTAAATAAGATGAGAAAAGAAGAAACAAGAAAAGAATGGTTATTAATTATAGACCATTAAATGCCATCACTCTTCCATTCCCTTATCCAATTCTTGATAAATCATACTTGCTTGAGAAGGTAGCTAACCCTAAAATATTTTCTCAATTTGACTATAAATTAGGATTTTATCAGATCTGTGTCAAAGAGGATGACCAATCCAAAACTGCCTTCAGCTATCCTTTTGGACACTACAAATGGAGAGTCATGCCATTTGGCCTGATGAATTCACCAGCATACTTCCAAGAAAGGATGGATAAAATCTTCTATGGCTGTGAAGATTTTTTGTGTGTTTACATTGATGATAGTTTAATTTTCAGCAAAAACTTTGATGAGCATAGATCTCATCTAGAAACTTTTTGATAGATTAGTATTAAATTCTGGGATTGTTCTGTCCCTCTCTAAAATACAATGGTACACTGATTCCTGTAAATTTTTAGGTATGATTGTTAAGGGTGGACAACTTGAGGTTCAACCTCATATTAAGTAAAAAATCCTTGAATTTCAGCCTCCATTAAATACAAAGGAGTTGCAAGGATTTCTTGGTATTTTAAATTATGTAAATAATTTCTATCCAGGTGCAGGCTTTGATTGTGAACCTCTACAACAACTTCTTACCAAAAAGAAACCACAGTGGTCTCAACAACACACAGATGCTGTTAAAATCATCCAGTAAAAGGTACAACATTTGCCTGTTCTTCATGTTCCTATGACTAATAATTTTATTTTGTATATAGATGCTTCTGATTATGCTTGGGGAGGACATTTGTGTTTCATCAAGGATGGTGTCGAGTTCACTTTTGAATATGCTAGTGGAGTTTTCCCCCAAGATGTTAAAAAATGGATTTCTTCAGACAAAGAAATCTATAGTGTAATTAAAAATTTGAAGAAATTTTCTTTAAAACTCATGCATCTTAAACATTTTATTATCCAAACAGACTGTACCAGGTTTCTTACTTTCAAAGAAAAGGACCATGGTAGAAAAGATGGTCATGGTAAATATCTTCGCTGGTAGGAATACTTAAATTTGTATAATTATGAATCCCAACATATTTCTAGAAAAGACAATGTCATAGCAGATACTCTTAGTAGGCCCTCTCTTCTAGGAGTCTTCATGCAAAATCCTAGATCTTCTTCCAATATTCTAGGCTTTATCAAAGATAAGACATATGATGCTCATTTCAAGTAGATGAATAGGATAGTTCAGAGAAACATCCTTACTAAAGGCCTCAATAATCATTATTTTGAAAATGCTATCTCTGTTGCCAAAACATTAGAATATACTGGATGCATATCTAATCCTAATATATATGAAGAAGGATATGGTCAGTTTGAGATCCTCCGAATAAACTCTGATCATATGTATCATCTTCTCCTACATCTTGTTAGGAAACCATTTTTCACCTGGTCTATCACTTGTTCTGCTCCTATTACCAAACAGCTTGAAGACTTTTTCAAGTATGTAGGCCCCTCTGTTATCAATCTTGATGAGCCCATTAGCCAAGAACTGGTTACACGCATTGTCATCAATATGCGTTTATGATGGGAATCTTACTTCTCTCCTACCATGCACTTTGATAATGATCACCAAGATTGGAATATTCGGCAAAGATTCTAAATTCATGCTCATTGGCAACTAGTTGGATGGCAAGAAGTGTACAAATATGGATTTGACAGGACCTCTCATCCATCACCATCAAATAGTTCAAGCTCACATGGTAGTTGGGATGAAGCCAGCTTTCATATCAGAGATGGAATGGGACGATAAGATTCTCTGACAAATTAAAGTTGTAAAGGACAGTCACTGTCAGCCATCTTGGCACGATAAACCTCCTTTTGGTTTATTGGTTTACCTGATATTGTCAGTTTGATTCTTTTCTACCTTCCTTCCTGGTTAATAATTTTCTATAAATAATCCTTTATGGAAGCATTGTGGGCATCGAGTCTTAGAGTCTTGGATTTTGAGTCTAGTTTGAGTCTTAGATTTGCAAAGATTGAGTATGCTCTATCTCTGCACTTAGTGAGATCTGAGATATCAGAAAATTCTTGCATATAAGTTGTGATTTTGTAATCTATTGTATTCAAGTAATATTAGAAGCCGTAACCATTCGACCGTCAGCCTCCGTCGTTGTTTTCTTATTCAAGTAATATCAGAAGCTATAACCATTTTGGTATCATAATAGGAGATATCTCAAGACTATATATATATTTGGAAGTATCATCATCCACCAACTAGTAGAACTATAGAGACAAAGGAAGAAGTATCACATGAAATCAAAATTAAACATCCCTCGGGTCAACAAGGGAGAATGCCAAAACATTCTACGCCTTGCATCAACCCAAACAACACAACAAGAATACAAATTATGACATATAGAAGAATGATGATACAAATAAAGAGATGTCACAATGGATTTTGGTCCCCTTGTATCATTGCATCTAAAAGGGTGTCAAGGGTCATCCAAAGAGAGATTAACAGCACAATAACAATAACAATAACAAAACAAATAACATATAAAGCAACACATCATAGGGGAAAACAATCACATGTACTCATAACATAAAAAGAAGGTATGTCACTTGTGAGTCAACCTAGAGAAAATCATCCTCCTCCCAATCTTTCTCATCATCCATTTGGAAAGGTGGACAAGATGCAAGAAGAACTATAGCCCATGAGGTATAAGGAACAAGAGCCATACATTTATTATCTTTAAATTCGCTATCAGAATGTAGTAGAATAGACTCCATAGCGGCTTGCAAATCTCCTTCTTTCTCTGTAGGAGACATAATGGTGATAGCTAGCTCTTTCATGTTCATTGGTGATAAACACCTATGAAGAGGGAGATTCTCCTCTCCTACGGCAAGGCGAACCATAACACAATGACAATTCTATCTTTATCTCACAATCTTATTTCACTTAGCTTTATTCATGATGTTTGTGAGGGGAACCATAGTATCTTCCAATGTGGGTTCCTTTTCTTCCTTTGCTTTAGGAACATTAGAAGATACAAGAGGAACCACTGAAGGCTAGGATACTATGGGGGGAAGGGTTCCTTAATGTGGGCTGCTCTTCCTTCTAAACTTGTGAAATAGGTGGAAGTAAAAGAGCATCCTCAAGCAATTGAGAAGCCTCAAGAAATAAAACTCATCCAGCTAATTGCTTGCGACTTGTCTCTGTAGAGGCAAGTGGTACAAAAGTAATATTGCGATTGCAAGGAGGTCTATTTTGTGCACAAAGGTTACCTCATTGTCCTTAGAGGCATGGTGGAGGGGGAAACTTGACATATCTACTAGATGCTTAGGGATGAGGAAGAACCTTTGATTTGGGCATAGCTTCATTCTATACATGTGGTACAGGAGGAATTACAACTATGGCCTTAGAAGATCAAAGATTTTCAAGAACATCAAAGGAATATTGCTAACCAATAGCTCTACTATTTTCTTTTCTTTGAACTTTTGATATGATAAGAAAAATATATCCTCTCTAGGTCTAGTAACTCCAACTGGTTGTGGCTAGAAGTAGTCAAGTGAAAAGTGTCCATTGCAAGTAATGGATTGGTATTGACTATGATGTACAACATGCACCCATCCCTCAAATGGAAACTTTAAGCACTTGAGAACCACAGAGGGGACCACCTTCATGGAGTAGAGCCATGGGTAGCCAAACTTCACATGAAATAGGTATGATGTAGGAATTATAACAAAATGAACATCTAATGCTCTTGGCCCAACTTTAACTTCAAGAGTTAAAGCACCAATATTTGGAAGGATAGACCCATCGTGTGCTTTGATAGCCATCTCTGATACATCATATGTATCTTGATGTAAACCATGCATGTAGAGAAAATCTTTAGATACTACATTCACCATGCATATATGATCTATAATAGCACCCCAAATAGGTTTATCATTGATTTGAATAGTAACATAAAGAGGCCTATCAGGAGCTTTGATAGTAGCATCATGTGGAGTAAAAGATATGGCAGGTTCCGAATCTACTCGCTCTTTGTGAGGGCGAGCATCCACCATGTAAATATCAACAACATTAGACTCATGATGAGGTAGAGGATAAATGTATATTTGAAGAATTTGATTAGGAGTTTCCACCGATTTATTCTCTTTGACATTCACACCAACAACTTGGATGACATTTGAGTCGATGAGGTCTTGAACTTCATGTTTAAGATGCATACATCTTTTAGTGTCATGGCCAATGGAGTGACAAAATTGACAAAAGGCCTTCACATCAAAAGAATATGATTGCATCTTACTTAGATCAAGGGGTTTAACAGGTGGAAGCTTGATGAGATTATTTTGCAAAAGTTGTGTCATGATAGAATAGAGAGATTCAGATAATGGTGTGAAGTTTCTTATTTTTGGTTTCAACTTGTAAGAGGTGGGAGTACGAGATGACACTACCACCACATTTTTTCTTATGTTATTTTTTGAAATTTTATTGATTTTGATGAAGTTTTTGTTTTGTCTTTTGAAAGAATGATTATAAGAGGCATCAGATTGACCATCTAGAGCCGATAAAGGGATTATGATGATACTAACTAACTGAAAGTTGATAATCATGAAGAGTCATGTAAAGATGAGTGAATGAGTCATATTACATCAACAATATCTTATCATGGATGTGAGGTTGTAAGTTTCCTATAAATATTCTTTGCACATCAACATTCAAGATTGAATATTGGATTTGTGAGAAGATGACTTGATAACAGCCCATGAAATCTATTATTTTCTCTTTTGTTCTTTTTTTACAATGAACTAAGTCAGTCAAAAGACTTGAGGTCCAATGTCCACTTAAAAATGCTCGAGGAACTTGTTAATAATGGAAAAGAACTTATAGAATTAGGAGGTAGTGAGAAAAACCAATCCAAGGCTATGTCCTTGAGTGATCTAGTAAAAGGTTTTTCCAAGACCGCATCCTCAAAGAAGAAATCACTACACATAGTGGTAAAAGTTGCCACATGGTTGTTACTGTCTCCCTTCCCATTATATTTTTCAAAATGAGGAGTCTCAAACTTCTTGGGCATAAGAATTCTTAGGATAGAATAGGACAAAGGGATATGGATATATAACGTGTTTTTATACTAGGTTTTGGTGGACTATTACTCATGTTATCCAATTGTTGTTAGATAAAGGTCATATTTTGTAACAATTAGTTTATGATAGGATCGGAAGTGGAATCAGGTAAAGATTGGAATGAAGGACTAGGTGATGGTGTATGAGTATACTTTTGGAATGTGATAGGTGGTTTAGATGTAAGAGGAGTGACATTAGGAGCATAATTTATTTAGTTGTATGGAAATGACGAACAAGATTCCCAGTGGATAACCCAATACATATAGAAGTATTATTACTTGGTTGTGTAGTAGTAGTGAGAATAGTAGAAGCATAAGTAGTAATAGGGAGTGTAGGTATGGGTTCTGACATTTGAGTCCCTATTTGATTAGAAGAAGTGATTTTATTGATGATTTTAGTGCAACTAGATGTTGATAGAATGTTGTTATGCACTATATGTGCAACTCCATGGCAAGACTTCCAATCCTTCTTGACCTTTGAGAAAAAGAATTCGTAGACTCTCAACAATAGGGATGACCTCCTTAGCTATATATTCTACACTTACAAATCATTGAAAATTAGCCAACTCCATGTCTAATTTTTAGACTTGAGCTTTAGGAACATGAGCCACAGGGTCATCAATATTGATGGATTCATGGAAGTTTGATGCTTCAAGAAGGTGTGAAGTAGGGATGCTAGGGAGAATTGATGGATATTCTTGTGTGGTAAGAATAGGAATTTGAGGTTCTGATGTATTGGTATCATCATTATGCATGGAATTTGAACCCACAATTCATCGACTTCTTCACACAAGAATGTTAGAATGAGGGCATCAGGTCACAAAGCTCATAAAGCATCTATAAGCTTTAGTAACACACAAGATGTACCAGTAGAAGAAATGAATGATGAAAAAGAAGAAAGATTTGAGTTTTTTTAAAAAGTGAATAAATAATATACCCTTGATCAAATCCAATTCTACTCAAATCCATTTAAATATCAACAATGCTAATGCTAAAATAAAACTCAAATTTCAATGCTTTTTCCAAAATGCAACAATTTAAAATTGTTCCTATCTTCAATTTTTTATGTAAGATGACAATTGTAATGTTGTAGAACAATATAAAATCAGATTTGGAATGAAAATGACAGTAGAAAAATCTGAAATTAAAAGTCTATCTTCCATAAACTTAAAATGCAATATTAACTAGGTTTTACAAAATGCAACTTTTTGAACAATTTCTAACAATAACAATGATTCAAATGCACAATGCAAGAATATAAAATGATAAACTAATATGATTCAAATAGGATCTGATGTAAAAATCAGAAAATAAGATTATTCTATGATGATCTATCCTTTCTAAATGCAAACAAAGTGACAACTATACTTTTTTCAAATCTAGGATGTAATTTTTCTTTTCCAATTTCAAATGAAAGTATGCAAGAATGTTTTGAATAGAAATAATTACCAAGGTACAACAAATGAAAATACTCTAAACAAACTAACCAATGCAAAAAGATCTAAAACAACTCACAATTCTCTAAACCCCAGGTTCAAAACTAGCAAGATTTTCTATAAATGCAAGGTTCTTTCAAACCCTAGTTTTGAAATTATGCAAAGTTCAACTATGTATGAATACAAAATGATTAATGAACTCACTCCCAATCAGATCTAGAGAGAAAATCAACTTAGATTTGAAAGAAGAAGGATGAAAAAGTGCAAGTAATGATGGGTTTACCAAAATGTTAGGTAGAAAAGAGTGATCTAGCCTAAGGACCTAAACTAGGTCAAACCCTCTTCTATAAACATTGGGACACAAAATGAGCTTCTACCTAAGAACGAGAGCCAAACTATAGGGGTTCTACCCATTTTTTGTAAATAGATGGATCAACAAAGTTCAACCAAAGTCAAGCAAGCAAGCTAAGGCTAATGATCAAAACCCTAGAAGATGAAGAACATACTATAATTAACTAATAGAAATAGATCACAAAAAATAGAAAGTACAACAGAGATCAGAGGAAGATTCAGAACTTGGATCTTGTAGTAGAAATGCCCAAGACTGGGGTTCTTGGGCACCTTAGGACTTTTCTAGGGTTTAGCAAAATCCTTGATGTCACCAGCCTTGTACCTGTCTACTCTACCATCTTCCCAGAAATTAGCCCCTGAAACATGTTTCTTTGACCTACACACAAGGAAAGAGAAAAAGGTTGTTTTTTAAGGGCTTTCCTTAGTCAAACCATGTGTTGGTGTTCCCATATCCACTACAACAATGATTAGATCCAAGAGTACATGCCCTAGGAGGGCAGAGGCCAGATTTGTAATAGTATGATGAATAATGAATAATAAAGATGATGATAAGCATAAGAGATATGGACATAGCTGATCAAGATGACTCAAGATCCTACACCAACAAAGGAGAGTGATGAACATGGATTCAAACTTCCTTCAAAGCCTACAAACAAACTTTAATAGCATCCACAAGTAGATAACACTCCAAGCATGAAGAATACTTTAGCATAGAACACACTTCTAGCAAAATTTGCATTAATCCTCTAGATGTCATTTAGGTGTAAAATGAACTACAAGTTCCTCATTTAAATATGCATTCCTACTCACTTACGACAAATAAAACTTAATTAGGCTAAAAAGTACAAACCAAAGAAGTGCCCTAGGCTGACACCAAAAAGTGGAGCTAAAGCTCCCAAATGGGAGCAGGGTGTTTGGGTGCCCTGGACCTTTAGCCCATAAACTCTGAAGAGTGTCCAATATAGTGGGCTTAGTCCATTCCTAAGTTGATTCCATTAGGTTTATTTATCGAGATCGATATTTTCATCATTTTAAGCTCAAAAAGGTGTTAAAATAGGTCTTGATTAACAAAGGCAACAAAGTAGGTCCAACCAGGTGTTAAACTAAGTGTAAAATGGTAGTGTACACATTTTACGACATAACAAGAACTATCATTAATAGTATCACACTTGAGGTCCCAAGATACATGTCTAAAATTATAAATAAATATTTTTTGTATGCATTATAATTGTAGGAAACATTTGAATTGAAGTAACTCCATTGTCATTAGAAATAAAAATAATTATAAAATATTTTGATAGATTACATTTGGTGAAGTGAGGTCCTCAATAAATAAAAAGTTGTTACATTATTCCTCTTACCACTTGGTATTGCAACATCTATTTGACTTGATTTATTTAGAATCCCTAGTGCTAGATTTATTCTTGAAAATTTATTTAGATGGCTTCTTCCTTAGAATTTACTAGTTCCCATTCCAATGCTATCTAACTATAAAACTTGTTAGTTTCCTTATAAACATTCCATCTCTTATTTCATGTGGAATGGTGAGTATTTCTTTTGCAATTGATTTTAGTATTTCATTTTCCATTTTGTTGGGGTCTATCTCCACCCATCACCCTTGTTCTTTTTCCTCCATCTCAAATCTTATTAACTCATCCATGAACTTCTCTTTTCCTTCTTTTGTCTTCTTCTCACTTTTTCTTCCTCTCTCTTTGTCTTTATCATGATTGAAGTTAAACATGTGAAACCACAATGATTAACAATTAATGCCTTTTGAACTTTAGCTTTCTTAGTTCTTGCATCAATGGAGTAGTTGCATGATCAATCCCTAATCAATCTTGAAATTAAACCTTAAATTTTATACTTAATGGCCCATTAGGCCCTTAGTTTTAAACCATTCTTTGATACCATATGTGATAGCCTAATGGACTTGAGAAAAATTAAACTATTTTTTTAATTGATGTTGTTAATATTTTAATACCCACATTATATAAAAGAAGATAGTCTTACAATATCAATAAATCCCTATGAAAAGTCATCAAAAATTTCTCTTGGATAGAAACACTTGACTTCTTGCATTTGATAGTAACATTGAGCTTAGTAATTCATGTCTAGGTCTAAAAAGTCCTTATTTTATCTTAACGTAGGGTGACAACTAAGAGATGGACCTTAAGACAAGATTTAGTTTGGGTTGAACCATCAAATTTCAACACTTAGTATGGGAACACATGGCCAACTCCAATGGATACATTCTCATGTTCATGAAATCCCAAGCAACTTTTGACATGCTTTAAAATTTAATCTTATGGATATGAAAGCATTTTATACAACTTGGTTTAATTGGTTTTCCAAATATAAAAATTTAATGGACGTAGATTTGTGAGCTCAATGGATGAAAGATTCATATTAAAGATGCACAATTGTAAGTAAATTCTAGAATTCTAAGGTTGTATTCATATTACAAAGGAAGCTAGTCTTGAAGCATAACCCTGATAGAGAAATTCTCATGAAAGGACTCTAAGACTTATTAGAATTAATTCAAGCAACAACCTCACATACATAATTTATTTAGATTTTAGATCACTAAATTTTGCAAAGAGCCATATGATAGTGGCTTTAGTCTAGGATATTAGAATTTACCTTTGAGAGTTTTGCTAATTCCTTTGATGATTTATCCATGGGGTTTACATAATTATCTCAAGTAATAAATATCGACCATCCATACAAATTGATTTATAGCTAGGTAATATGCTCAAATTATGACATACGAGAATTACTTGCCAAATTTAGGAATCCCAATTACGTAGCCTTTGTAAGTTTTAGCCTCTAACCATTCATGGCTTCAATTGTCTAGATCATTCACTCTAGGTCAATTACACTTAGGTAGTTAGGTTCATTCACTAGAACATTATAGAATCATGTCACATGTCTTCCAAATTAACCCAAATAATAATATAAAGTAATACTTCAATAGGAAGGTATCAAGCCTTAGAGGGTTCATAATTGGATTTACCAAATGACAATAAAATACTACAATATCCCAATAAAAATGAACATGTACTCATTAAGCCTTCTAGGTAGCTCATACAATCCTTAAATATTTTATATCACACTAGGATCATATTATTCAACAAGTAACTCTGTCTCTTAGGTGGTGTGTGTAATTTTACATAAGTAGTTTACACAAAGTATTATATTCTTTAACTATTAACATATCCTGTATGGTTCTCTATACTTTGCAACTTAATGCTTTAAGACAAATTAATAACAAGTATGTTGATCCTTAACCAAGAATTTGATTATTTTCAACTACCACCCAACAATCCATGATGCTTCCTACCACACATCTTTGATGGAAAGCTTAAGAAATATACACCCCTTTCTTGTATAGACATATTGGGGAAACAAAGATCACAAAGTTCATTACAATAGTCAAATACAATTACAGTTAGAAGTGATAATATTCATTCATCTTTATTGCAACTAGATTTATTCATTTATTCATATAATGCAAGACTATGTGTTATCAATTTATTATTGTAACACAGAGGACTTTTATTGGAGGATAACCCAAGTAGCATGCCTAATTTTCCTCCTATACACCACTACAATGAGGTATTTAACTTCATAGAGGTGTTGATGAGGTGTGTGGCCATTAGTGGTCTCCAACCCATTTGACTGGTGTAGGGCTTCTACCATCTAGGAAATTTTGTAGCTAATTTCTAGAACCAATCTAAGAAAACAATGGAATCCACCACTTAGCCAATCTAGGAATATTATCACATCCACCACTTAGCCTTGATCTAGAACTCAATATCACTAGATTGACCAAAGGACACATGCACAAACATGCATACATATAGACACACACAAGTCTCTAGACATCTACATCACAATTATAGCCAACACAATTTAGGGGGATACAAAAACTCAAATGGGCCCAAGCACATGTCAACAAGGAAATATAAATTGATTCTTTTAAATAAACAATTAACTCCTCAGTTTATGCTTCAAGTGGCCATTTCTTGTACTGATTTTGGTTGTTCTTTGCAATGTGATTCTAGTTAGGGCATACACTACTTTAATTTTTATTTGAAGATTATTCCAAAAAGTACATTAGATACGTAAATCCTCTTTCATTTCTTGTTTATTAAAGATGAGTTCATTTCCTTCAAGAAACTTGTTAGAAACAAAGACATGGTCATTGTTAAATTTGATAAAGGGAATGCCGCTGGCATCCTTAACAAGCAAGACTAAGTTTCCAAAATTCTTGACCATCTTACCAATAGTGATATCTATAAAGTTCTTTACCTTAACTCCATCTCCAAAATCATGAAAAAAGTCAAATATGTCATTACCCTTGCATCATTAGATGACCTTACGAAGAGGCACCTCATTATGAATAAAGGGATCACCCATTGTATTTAGGGTGTGCCTAAAATCTACAAACTTGGAATTCCTCTTGGTCCTATCATTGACACCACCCATTTCCCCACTTACAAGCTAACTTCCTACCTCGCTAAGGTGATCACCCCCTAGTAAGGAAGTCAGACTCCTTCATTAAGGTCTTTTCCCATTTTGTTGATTTCATACAGGACAAAAAGGTAGAGGATAATGATATCCTTGTTCACCAAAGTCCCTGCCTCTAATTCATTGGAGCTCATTATATGCAAAACTATTCATGAAATTTCTTCCCTTGTCAAATTGTGCCTTCCTTCAACTTTTTTCTCTTTTTGTAGTGTGGTTTATCAACAATCAAATGATGTCTCCATGGGATCTCCTTTGTCCCTTGTCATAGCCAACCCTTATATGGAGCTTTTTGAAGAATTAGCCTTGAACTCCTTCCCCCTCAAGTTCTATTGGTGGAAACATTACGTTGATGATACTAACATATGTTGGTCGCATGGACTTAACCAATTAGACTACTTCCACTCCCACTTAAACAATTTAGTTTATTGCATCAAATTTACCAAAGAGCTTTAGTCCAAAAATTGACTTCCTTAATTTCCTAGATGTCCTTATCATTAGGAAAAGGATGGTTCCCTCTCTATTTGAGTCTATATAAAATCCACCCATGCTAACCTATACCTCCATGCATCCTCTCACCACCATCTTGTCCAAAATTTTGGTGTCTTAAATATGGAAGCCACCCATGCTTATCACATCTGCAATGAAGAACACATTAACAAATAGCTCACCCATCATTCCCAAGTTTTCAAGCTAATGGGTTTCATAATAAATGCATCTCTACAGCTTTTACCCTTGCCAAAAATCTTAAGAATTCCAATCCTAAGTCCAAGGTCCTAGATACTACCGATGTTTCCACCCTCCTCTACATAATAGGCCTCTCTTATAAGATTTCCAAAATTATTCACATGAAAGGCCTTTGATGCACCTTTAAACCCTTCTCCACCATTAGGAAATTTATCCCCTCAACCAAATATTTCCTTCTAACTTTCTCAAATAAAGGGTCTATAAGATTATTTTCTCTCACGAAACTCCATACATTGGAGAAACATGACTCTCCATCAATACTAGGATCAAATAACATAGTGTTGATATTAGACATGACCATTTTTCCAAATCAACCGTAGTAGAACACTCCCACTATACCAAGCACCACATTTGCCTTGAGGATACCCAAGTTCTTGTTAAGAAAGACAATTTTTTCAAGAGAAAACTCCATGAAGCCATCCTTATTAGAAGTAACCCTACAAATCTTAACTGAGATGAATGGTGACACTTAAGCCTAGCCTAGAACCCTTTACTTACCTCCCTCCATTTGCACTCTCATTCCTTCTGATCTCTCTTTCCTCCATGCTCTTCTTCCCTGTCCTCATTCTCTTCAAATCTTGTGCCCCTGTGTTATCTTCCTTGCCTCCCCTTCTTGCTTTGCCCCCCCTTTTCATAGCCTCTAGGTTTCCAACTCTTTCTTCCCTCCTTATTCATCCCTACCTCCCCTTCCTTGTTTTAGTTCCTTGTGTGCTTCCCCACTTTTTTTGTTTTTAGTTCCCCTGTGTCCTTTTAATGGGTCTAACCTTTGTTTAGTGGTTTATTTACATATACATACAAACATATAGATATATACATTTTACATATGAATGCATGGATGGGTAAGGACATATTTATAGGTATGTATTTATTTGTTTGTATATTTATGTATGGATGTGCATTTGTATGTGTGTATTTGTAAGATTGTTTTTATTTGCATACATTTAATTTTTGTATACACATGCAATCACATATATCAAAACAAATACATGCATAAATATGTACACATATATACATACATATAATGTATTTATGTGTGTGTGTGTGTGTCTGTGTCTATATATATACGTGTGTTTGTGGGTTTGTTTGTATGTTTTTGTTTATATATATTTATATATATTTATTTATGTATATGTAGGTAAATATACATATAGATATGGATGTATATATATGTGGATGTACATATGTACATGTAGGTACACATATATATGTGTATATGTACATACACCTATGTATTTAGATTACATATATTTACGCATTATGCATCATAATTACACAATATTCATATTTCAATAACTCCATATTAGAATAAGATCGTAATTTTTATAGTGACATTTTTAGTTAAAACCTACACCTTTTTGCATTTTTGTATTTATACACAATTAGTTTATTTCATTCCTTTTTTTTATTTTGTGTTTTAATCCTATATACTTTCACTTCTAACTCTTCTCCCCCTTTCGTACCCCTCATTTTTAAGTCTTCTTGCCACAGCCCCTCCTTTTAAGAGGTTCCATCTATAATCCATTGTTAGTGCAGGTTTTTATTTTCCTATTTCTTAGGTTTTTCCTACACTTTTATTAATCTTACATAGGTTAATAAAGTGAGTTTAATAAGGTGAGTGGATACTTTTAGGAGTCACCATCCTATGAGGAGGTTATATTTACTATGTTTAGACCATTTGGCAGTCTCTTCGTATTGGTCAATTTTTCCACCTCCACCCCTCTCCCTAGTCTATATAAACCCAATACCTAGCTTGTATTTTGAATCCTAGATGGTAATCTTTTACCAATTTTTTATGTAGCTTCTTCTTTGAGTTCTCAATGCATTCTATAATCCTGACATTTGGATATCTCTTGGAATCATTGGTTTGCTTTCAAGTTTATGCATTTTCAAATTTTGCAACTTAGAATATCTCTTAAAATGTTCTTAGATTATTCATTTGTTTTAGATTTCTAACATGGTATTAGAGCCTTTGTTTTGAAAGTTGATCAGAGATTGAGTTTTTTGTGAGATCTTTTCAAATCTTGTATGCTCTTCTCTTCCATTTTTTAACATTTTGGAGAATAAAAAAGAATTTATAAAGATCTAATAACCTCTATATTTTACATATGTAATTGTGAAATCTGGGTGATTGCAGTTATTCTAGCTATACTGGTACTTTTTTCCTATTCCACCACATCTAGGAGGCTCAAGAAGATCAGGATTGGATTTCATTTCATCCATTTTGGAGATCTTTTGGCATAGTTGCAAATGAGGGCTTAAAGCTCATATCTGGTGAAAAGCTTTCATTTGGGGTGTTTTCAAGTAAAAAGGACCTCACCATTGCACTCAGAAGGCTAAAAACATAAAGATTGACTATCAAATCATTGATTTTGGATAGACTTGCTAAAAGAGTAATTTTGTTTTGTCCAAGGAGTTGTACAACCCTCATGAATAGAGCCTAAGGCACATCTTTCAAAATAAATATTTTAGATTTCTACAAATTTGAAATTTCTATCAAAAAAATCATATTAATTTTTTTTATTCGTAGTTTTCATTGCATTGTAAAAAAAATTTATGAATTTTTTTTGGGTACCAATAGGTACAAAGACCTATCAACCCCTATACTTAGGCATGCAAAGGCCTAGAGCCCCGCGCTTACAAAAGATTGTGATCCTCATAAAGGTTGCAGACCCCTTGCAAGGCTATTGCCCCTTTTAACAGGGTGTAGGTGTAGCCTTTGGCTCTCGGCCCCTTCATTTGCCCCTCCTTTGGCCTTGTAATTTGTGCCTCCTTAGCCCTTGTGATGCCTATTTCACATTTTTTGAAATTTGGTTCAAGGTCCGATAGTTCTACCATTTTTGGTGATGAACTAAATTAACTAGTGATTCACCAAACTGGCTAGGCTTTAAATTTATTTGGAGGCTTCTACATTTGGAAGACAACTAAGTTTGGTGGCAATTTCACCAAATCTAGCAAAAGGAGGATTTTTCAAACTCAGACCCCTCTTCGTTGGGAAGTTGGTTTTTGAAGACAAACTTTGAAGGTTGATAACTTGGGCTCATGACCTTTCTTAGTGAATTTTTTTTTAGTTTGAGCTATTTTTTTATGCTCTACATGTTGGTGTAGATGTTTTTTTTTATTTTTATATGTGGAGTGTCTAGAAATTGTAGATTCTCATAGGTGACACTAGACAATTCTCATTTTGGGCTTCTAAGACTCATAACTTTCACATATGAACTCAGATCGAGGTGATTCTTTTTCTAAAAATCTTATTTTTTGTGTGATTCATAGTGGTACTATTTGTTTCACTTGGTATTATACTTTCAACATATACTCATTTGTTGAGAATTTGTAAAGCATTGAGATCAAGTCCACTCAATGTTTCTTGCTAGTGGCAATTTTAATCACACTAAATATAAAGTGTGAAATCATATTTTCTTGGGGGGTTCTTTGATTGAGTGAAACCCTGGTTTCTTGTGTAGTCTCTTTGAGTATTCTGCATTCTTTTATCTGCACAATGACCACAACAATAATCTATTTTTCTGCATTAAAATGGATCAAGTAATAGTACCAATAATCACACTTTATAACTACAATGAGTGGAAGTCCAAAATGATTATCTATCTTAAGAAGCAAGGGTTGCATCGAGTAACAATGGGTCTTGAAACTAAGATAACATTAATTACAGAAAAATAAAATGGTTTAACAAATGTGGTTAAATATATGGTACTCTGTGCATGTTAGTATCTCTTGTTCTTCTTTTACATGTTGAATTTGTTACAATTCAAAATGAAGTATGGACAATATTGGAAGGGCTCTTTGGTAAACAAGATGAATTAAGGGGTCACCAATTGGAGAATGAGCTCATAAGATTAAATCCATGTAATTTTGATACAACTCAAGATTTCTTCACAAAGTTAAAATCTATTAGATTGTAGTTGAAATATTGTGGGATTGAGAAGAAGGATAATCAATTGATCTTAAGAATTCTTTTCAAAATTGGTCCTAACTACTCAGTTTTGTTTCTACATTTTATGTTACTAAAAGTACCTTGGGAACCACATATAAATTCCTTCACTTGATGGTTTTACAGATGAACTCACAAAGGAGCAAGATAAATTTGTTCAAATAGGAAAAATTAAGCCCTCTAAATCTCATGCCTTGGATGCAAATCAGGGTAGTACAGATGGAAAAGGGTCTAGTAAGAAATTCTTAGATGTATCAACTTGAAGTGGTAGATCACCAAAAATTTACATAAAATGAAAAATTAAAAGTCTTTCCTTCAAAATAATTTATAAACCCTGACAGGTGACCTTCAATACATAATTTGGCTTTTCAACTCTTCCATATGTCCCATTCTCTATTTTAATTTATTTATTTCCCCATATTTTTTACTTATCTTTTCATAAAATTTCTTCTTGATTTCCTACTTCTCCTCCTTCCATTTCCCTTCATCAATCTTATCTCTTTAGCTCTCCTCCATAAAAAGTATTCCAAGGGGGGTCCATCTGTATGTGTTGCTATAGGGTGCTTAGAAGGGCTAGCTGAGGTGAAAGGAATGTCTTGCTTCATGGGATGAGTAACAAATATTACTTGTTCCTCAACCACCTCTATTTCCTTATCCATTTCCTCCACTACCATTTGAGCTAACTTATCCAGTTCACTACTTTTTTGCCCCTTGTCTTTCACTTGCTCTTCTAGTTGTTGGTTGGCATTTAATTGTTCCTCTAGATACTCACTCAATAGGCTTATTTTCTTTAGAGCATCTTGCAACTCACCTTCATCCTCTATTTCTATCTCTATGGGAATCATTCCCTTACTTGTATTTAGGTCAATAGATTCTGAGGAGGATGGGGTAGAGTACCCTTTAGGATCAAACCCTAGACTGCTCAATATATTGGGTTGATCCCTATGAACAAGTGTTTCCTCCCTTTCAAAGTCTGTGTAAATTTCTAGGAACACCACGTTAGGTGATAATGTTGCAGCCTTAATCTTCACTCCTTTAGTTTTAGGATGATGAGAATGCCTTGGCTTCTATGCTTTTGGAGTTTGGACTGTCTTTTATTTCTTATTGCTTCTTTTTGATGGAGAAGGATAGGATTTCTATTTTCTTTTTGATTTGGAGGAAGAAGGGGTAACTACATCTACATGTGAAGGTTTTTTTGTAAAGGTGAAAGAATTTTAGACATAGGTAATTATTTCCCTTTCTCATGTGGGATAGTTTTAGGCATAGATGGTAGGTCTCAGATATAGAGGGCAAGGTCTCATGCATGGTAGACAAAGTTTCATGTACAAGTGAGGAAGTTGTAGGCACATGTGTTTCTATAGGCTCATATGTAGGTGTTGTAGGACTCTTAGAGGATGTTGTAGGGTCAAAGGTTAACATTATAGGACCTTCAAAAGACGTTACATGTTTAGTAGAGGATGCTACATGTTCTTGAAGTATATTTGCATGTTCTTCCCCCATACCCTCTGCTCTTTCTACCTATATGTTTTTTTTGTGGCACATGGGTTTGCTTTTCTCTGAGCCTCCAACCATGCGGCTCTACATCTAGCAATCCCATAATATGACAAAGACCCAACAATGTCTCCTAAAATGCATTAGGAAACCACTCATTTAAACTCTTTTTTTATCAATATCTCGATGAGGCCATGGTGTGACAATGTATTTGTTGTGCCCTTCTAGTACACTTTCACCATTCTTTTTAATAAATGAGCTAAAAAATTAGGGACATTTACAAGCCTCCCATGTCACAGGTGGCTTAATAATTTAAAATGCACAGTGTAGAGAAATTATTTCCTACCTTCACACATCAAATATCTGATGATATGGGTATCCACCTGTGACCATCATCACAATAGTGATAGATGCCTAGTTCCTTGTGAGGAGACTTCAAATTATTCTCCAACTTTAGCAAACTCATTCCTAGACACTACTGCATCCCACTTCTCTATAAAATTTTCTCCTACCATTGGAAGCCTTATAACTTTAAATATGGCTATCTCCAAGGAATTTATCCTCAACCTCTTTACAAGTGCTTCTCCATTATTCCAAGTTCTCACAAACTTAGTTGCAATCTCATCATTATACCCATCTAACCTTTGAAAGTAGTTCATCAATCTAGCTTGCTAGAAGACAAGAAGAGATTCATTATCATTTAGTAGGGTGGTGCAGACTATAGGTTCTCTTCTTACCAAATCACCTCCTATCCTTGTGTGCTTGTTCTTGAAATTTGGTCAATTTCTGGGACAATTCTTCAAATTTAAATAATTTTCTTACAAATACTAGACAAATTTCAAACCAAACACATACAATTCTTAGGTAATTTAGAAATTCTTAGGCAATTCAACAAGCTAGCTATGGTTTTCTTTGGAAACTAAGAATGTTGTGTTTTTTCATTGAATATCTACATCACATACATGCATTATTTGAATATTTAGTTCACATCATGCTGCATGTGTATGGGCATTTAAGGCTTGCAAGGGTGATGTGGTAAGAATAAGATTCATACAAGTGATCTTGTGGTTGCATACACTGGCACTTGTGACCGGCACGATGTTGAATAGGCTGATAAGACTATTACCTCCAACTAAGTATGGCATGTGTCCTTGCAATCTATGATGATGGTAATCAAAAGAAAGGGTAATGATTACAGGGCACGTATAATAATAAATAGACCATCACATCAATAATTAAAAATTCAATCATTAATATTTCATGAAATAAAATAATTATTAACCAATACAAAGTGGGATAAAAGTAGTTACAAATGCCTTACATGCATCAATAATGATGGATGATTATGATAGGTGAAGGTGGAGGAATTGGTAGCTAGTGTTAGGTGACCATTTTGTTGTGATAGTTGATTGATTGAGGTGACGATGAAATGATATGACAGGTGCGGTAGGTTGTTATAGTTGTTGCAAGTGCATAGTGAGAAGACTTGGCTATAAGATCTCTTAGGATTAAGGTGCCATCAACCTTGTAAATCATATGTAATTAATTACTCCTAATTTTCTTGTAAGTTTCTATAAGGGAAGACGTATTCACCAAGTAACGATGTTGTTTCATCTGCATGTTTGATCCTGATACCTGATGGATGTAGGTTATCTAGGGGGTTATAGAGGGGTACCCCCTTATGGCATCTAAGGGGATGGCTCCCTGGTGGGGGGTCTGGGGGCAACGCCCCCGAAAGCCACATTTTATATATTTTTTCTCATTGTAAATTTCAACCATTCATCATTAGGTCATAGATCTAATGGTAGAGGTTATGTTGGCTTGTCTTTCCCTAGAAGGCACCCCCTTTATAAGGATAATATATTATGATTGTGCTGTAGTAGAGAGTTGAGAGTGGAAAAATATATGTTGTTGGATTGAAGACCAAAGAGGAGATTGATAATGTTGTATTATAAACTCTTTTGAAGTTTATACAGACTAGTGCATCTCTTCTTGTGTGGAGTTTTTTCTCAAAAGGGTTTCTCCACGTAAACACTATGTTATGTGTTTGATCTTCTATATCATTATTTCTTTGTGTTGATTTTATACTATCTCCATTTTGGTTCTATAGAGTTAAATATCTATATTACAATTGTAATCAATTTTCTATTGATAGTTATTTACCTTCATTTCTAACATTTGGTATCAGAGCCTAGCTAGTTCTGTGTCTTGGGTGGAAGTGTGAGGGTTTTCTATGTTGTAGTGGGGGTTTTGTCTATTTTATTTTGCATATTTGTGTAGAAGACATGGCTACATCCTCATCCTTAATAGACATTGAAAAATTTATTGGAATTGTTTATAAGCTATGGAAGCTACAAATGGACGGTCTCCTTGAAGAAAAAGATCAATGGTTGGTTATGACAATAGAGAAGAAAGTCAATACTATCAGTTAGGATGAGTGGGACAAGATGGACAAAAAGGCACAAGGGTACAATTTGGTTATGCCTTGCAGACTCTATCCTATTGAATGTCTCTATTGAGAAGATTGCACATGCTTTGTAGAAGTGGTTGGGTGAAATCTATCAACCCAAGAGTGTGGTAAAGAAATTGCATCTTAAAGAAAGCTATTTTTGCTTAAAATCAAGGAGGGTGACTCGATAGATGAGCTCTTAAATACATTTAATTTGATTCTGAGTCAATTACCTTTAATGGATGTTAAGATAGATGAGGAAGATAAGTATATTATGCTTCTTTATTCTTTTCTTGAGTCTTCAGAGAATTTTATTCTTGCTATCATTTCTAAGCTCGAACATCCAAAGATGGATGCCCTTGTTGCAACTTTGCTATCACAAGAAATGAGGAAGAAGGATATGGATATCTTGGTGGATGCTCTTAATGTAAGGGGGAGTTCTAAGGAAAGAGGACCAAAATGAGATCAGAAGGGGCCTAAGGAATCAAAAGACTGGTCTAAAACTCTTGGGAGGAAGAACAAAGTTAAGTGTTGGAATTGTAGTAAGAGGGAGCATGTGATGAAAGAATGGAGAAACACAAAGAAATAGTGGGATTCCTCTACAAGAGTCCTCAAATGCAGGTGATGAAGTTTTACTTTCTTCATGTAATGTTATGTCTAATGAACAATGGTTGATTGACTCAAGTTTCTCGTATCATATGACTCCTCATGAGCAATGGTTCTCCACATATGAGAAATATGATGGAGGTAATGTTTACCTTGGGGATAACTCTACATATCTAATTTTTAGCTGGGGAAAGGTACAATTGTGTTTGAATGATGGGAGGATTAAAACACTCCCTGGTGTTTTACATATTCCTATATTAGCTAGAAATTTTATCTCTATTTCAAAGTTGAATGATTCAAGAATGCATGTATTATTTAATAAGCATGGTTGTAGATTGGTGAGAGGAAGCTTGGTGGTAGCCAGGGGAATAAGGATGGGAACTTTGTTTAGGATTGAGGCCAGTACAATTTGTAGATCCACTAATGTAACTAAAACTATTGAAAATACATGTATGTTGTGGCACCACAGATTGGGCCACATAAGTGAAAATGTTTTAAAAATAATTATGAATAAAAATTGTTGGATGGTTTCTCCTATTCTGATGAAAACTTTGATTTCTGTGAGAATTGTGTGTTTGGTAAACAAAACAAAAATTCTTTTCCTCTAGGAATAAATAGAGTGAAAGAGAAATTAGAAATTATTCATTCAGATGTGATTGGACTTGTGGATAATGATTTTATTGGAAAATATCATTATTTTGTTACCTTCATTGATGATGTATCTAGATTCACATGTATTTATTTTATGAAGTATAAATCTAAAGTTTTCACTAAGTTTAAGGAGTTTAAAGTCTTACTAGAGAACCAATCAAGACTTAAGATAAAAATATTAAGATATGACAATGGAGGAGAATATTTCTCTAAGGAACTTGATGAGTTCTATAAGCATGCAAGTATCATAAGACAAAAGACAACTCCATATACACCACAACAAAATGTTGTTGCAGAAAGGATGAACTGAATAATAATAGAAAGAACTATAAGTATGTTAAGTGTGCATAATTGGATAAATGCTTTTAGGCAAAAGTTGTATCGCTTGTTACTTGTTAAATATATCTCCTTGTAAGGCTCTTGATTCAATGCCTTATGAATTGTGGATAGGTATGAAACCTTCTATTTCACATTTAAAGGTTTTTGGCTAGGAGGCTTTTGTTCATGTGCCTAAGGAAAAGTGATCTAAGTTAGATCCAAAAGAACAAAAATGCAACTTCATTGGATATGATGAGAATGTAAGAGGTTATAAGCTTTGGGATCCTCTAACTAGAAAAGTTATTTTTTCTAGGGATGTGATTTTTAGGGAACTTAGAGCTATTTTTGATCCTATATAGCCAGAAGAAAAAGAAAGGGAGAGGATAGTGCATTTTTATTTACAGTAAGAAAATGCACATCAAGAAGAATAAAATGATGGATTAGGGGATGGAGAAGAAGAAGATTCAAGTAAAAGTTAAGATGAGGAAGACTTTGCTATTACAAAAATAGTTTAGCATATAGAAGAACATGAGGAAGAATCTCTTACTTCACTCTTGAGAAGATACACAAGACAATGGAACCTAGTTGATAAGTGCTAGATGTGAAAAGAAGATAGGTTAAAATGTAATTAAGATAGATTCAATCAAACCCTCCCTTCATAGTAACATTCAAGGACATAAAATGAGATAATTCACTACTGATGCAAGAGGACTTAGCTACATGTTTGATGTCACTATGGAATGATAAGGAAAGATAGAATAGATTGATGAAATTGTTAAACCTTAGTTCAATTAAGCCTCAAACCCTAATTATATGAAATTGTATACAGATGAACAAAATATGACAAATGATCACATAGGAAGGCACTAAATATAGATTAGAAACATACTAGGATTCAAATTTTTAGAGGTAGAAACTTCAGGGACAACAGGACAGGCAACTAAGTCTGATAGGGCAACCTTTCTGCGGATCTAGAATAGTGATCAGTGTTAGATTGCAACCTGCTTCAAAGTTTCCAAAAATGCTAGTCGAGAGGACTATGAGGTGGGCACCCTAGTCTAGTAGGGTTGATTCTCTACACTTTTTCTCCAGATCCCAAATCTCTATCCTCTTCTTTGCTTCTCTATAACTCCACTTTGCCAAATCCTGCACCTCTAACCTGCAATCACAAAGTGAGGGGTTTGGGGGTTGTGGTGTTTACGAGCTTTCCTTGGTCAAGCCCTGGAATGCAATTCAAGCCTTCCAACACCATTGTTAGATAGAGTGCATGCCCTTTCATGGTAGAGGCCAAATCCAATGATAAGATAAATTGATTGACACATAAATAGATGTCACCTTAGAGGTGCAATCCTCACGGAGATGAAGAGCCTTCAAACTATGAGGAGATGAGTTGATGAAGCCAAATCTATAGAAAACACATACAAACACAACACAATTCTACTCTCCAACACAATGAATGCCTTGAATGCTCTTTTCTTGATAATCATAAGTTCTCCTTAATCCACTAGGAGTAAAATGAAGTCATAAACCTATTTAAATATGCATTCCCGCTGAACATTCGTAATTCAAATTGAAAAGGCCAACAAAGGGAAACATTTTTAAAGGTCCTATGCTGACATCCAAAATTTAGGTCCCAGAAAATCAGCCTAGACTTGGGTGCGAGCACCCAAGTGGTGTAGGGCACCTAGCAAGGTTCTTGGGGTCTAGTCTATTAAGTCAATTTTACATATTTTCCTAGTTATTGATATAATGGTCTCACTAATAAGAGACATAGTGAATTTTGGTTTTAAAATATTGTAATAAAGCCCACTAAGGGCATGACCATGTAGTGGTGGCCTTAGAAAAGGAAAATTTCTAATAATAGGTCTGCAGATTTTTTTTCCTAGATTTTAGGACAGCCTTTTGTTTTCTTCATGGAAGGCTTTAATTACCTTCTTTTTTTGGATTTCCATGATGGAAAGAGGAGAAAATCATGGATTTTAATGTAATATGCTCATGATAGCTTGGAGACATTGAATTAGCCTCTGTGGGAAAAGTTTTCAAAAAGAAATAAGAGAAAAAGATACAATTTTCTACAATTTTTGGTGGTTTTCTTAGTTTTTCAACATTAGCATAGACATGTAAGACATTTTCATGGAGGGAATGGAATGAAATATGGAAGAGGGCTGTGTTAAATCTGATTTTGCATTTGGTTTTGTAGATTAATATTATTGTTTAAGAATCTTATTGCATTTTTTTTATTTTTGGTCCAAAAAACTAGTTTTTTGGGATTTCTTAAGAAATCGATGGCTTGGGAGCCATTTCCATCCACACTGTAACCCAATAAAGGATGGAATGGAGCTATTTTGTTTTTGTTTCTCTAATTTTTGTGCTACATATGTAGGAAATTGGTGGAGGAGTCTTGTTAGAGCAAAAACAACGTAATATCTTCATGTATTAGGCATCTTGAGCATTGGTAGAATAGTGGGTTGAAGAGTATTGGATGTGGGTTGACCCAAGAGCCCGGATGGTGTCCAAAGTAAAGAATCAATTTATTCCTAAGGATTATGCAATCCAAACTTTTAGAAAGTTTTAGAATTTAAAACAAAAAGACATGGATGTTATAGCCTATACTGAAGAATTCCATAAGTTGCTAATGAGGACAAGACACACTGAAGATGAAGTTGAAAAGATTGCTAGGTACATCAATGGTGTTAGGCTCAATATTCAAGATGAAATCAGTCTAGACACCCCTAGAAATGTGGAAGAATGCTTCCAATTGGTAGTGAGGGTAGAAGAAAAGATCAAAAGGAGACAAGAGCAATAGACTAGGGGCAGAGGAAGAAGTTTCAGAGGAAGAGGGAACTTTGGTACAAGAGGATAGTCCCAAAAACAACAAGGAGAATCAAGTGGAAGAAATAAAGAGAACCAAGAACTAAGAGGTGAATCAAGTGCAAGAGGTAACTTTAGAGGAAGAAGATCAAATAGTAGGGGAAGGTTTGGTTGCCAAGGTAAAGGATCAAACACTTTCACAGGCACATGTTACAATTGTCATCAGTTTGGACACCCTACACTCAAATGTCTAGAGAAGCAAGCATCAAGTTCTCAAGGAGGTGAATGAAGGACTCAAATAGTACATGAAGAAGATAGTGAAAGTGTGTATTCACCATTACAACCTGTTGCTCCTGAGAGGGGTGATGCATTAATGTTTAGGAGGACACTCATCAAAGTGCTAGTAGCCAAGGAGCCTTCATAGAGGAAGTCATTATTTAGAACATGCAAATCACATGGCAAAGTGTGCAAGGTAGTTATTGACTCAAGATCCACTGATAATCTAGTTTCTTTGGAAGTGGTAGAGAAGCTGCATTTGAAGAAGATTCCTCATTCCACACCTTACAAGGTGTCATGGTTGAATAAGGGGCAACAAGTATTAGTAAATGAACAGGCATGGGTGGAGTTCAACATTGGTGGCTACAAGGATAAGATCCTTTATGACATCATCCCTATGGATGTTTATCACTTATTGCTAGGAAGACCTTGGCAACATGATACAAAGAACAAACATGATGGTCAGAAGTTCTAACACTTATGTGATAGAAAAGGATGGGGTCTCATTTGAATTAACACCTCTTCTTGAAGAAGAGTCTGATAAGAAGATTGGGTCTAGCATCATGATGGTAGGAGAGGAGTTTTTACAAATAATGAAAGAGGAAGGACAAGGATTTGTAGTAGTGATCAGACCCAAGACTAAGTCTGATGTAGCAACAAATAAGGTAGAAGAGATACCTAGTGAAGTTTAGTGTCTGTTGGACAAGTATAAGGACATAGTGGTAGATGAGCTGCCAAGTTCATTGTCTCCCATGAGAGACATTAGCCATCATATTGACCTAATACCTAGTACTAGTTTGCCTAATAAGGTTGCATACAAGCTTACTCCACAACAGAATGAAGAAATCAAAGCACAAGTCCAAGAATTGTTGGATAAAGGACTCATTAGAGAGAGCTTAAGTCCCTGTGTTTTTCCTATAGTCTTAGCACCCAAGAAAGGTGGAGAGTAGAGGATGTGTATTGACTCAAGGGCTATAAAAAAGATCACCATCAGATACAGGTTCCCAATCCCCAGAATGGAGGACCTCATGGATTGCTTAGGAGGTGCATGCTTCTTCTCCAAGATTGATCTCAAGAGTGGATATCACCAAATCAGGATAAGGGAAGGAGATGAATGGAAGACTGCCTTCAAAACCAATGAGGGACTCTATGAATGGATGGTAATGCCTTTTGGGCTCTCAAATGCTCCTAGTACATTCATGAGGTTAATGAATGAGGTCCTAAAACCTTTTATTGGGAAGTTTGTAGTTGTCTATCTAGATGATATTCTTGTGTTCAACAAAACAAAAGAGGAGCCCTTGCAGCACCTTGACATGGTTTTACAGAGTTTGAATGAGGAGAAGCTAATGATGAACCTCAAGAAGTGTGAGTTTATGAAAGAAGAGCTAGTTTACCTGGGTTTTGTCATCTCTAAAGGCACATTGAAGATGGATCCATCCAAAGTTGAAGCTATTCTTAACTGGCCAACTCCAAAATTAGTAGGAGAGGTAAGAAGTTTTCATGGTTTGGCTACATTTTATAGGAAGTTTATAAAAAATTTCAGTCATATTTGTTCTCCTATTCTTGACACCATTAAGGGAGATAAGAAAAGGAAGTTTTAATGGACTAAAGAGGCAACAAAAAGCTTTGAATACCTGAAGAAGAGAGTGGCACAACAACCCATACTTGCTTTGCCTGACTTTGACAAAGTCTTTACAGTAGAATGTGATTCCAGTGGAGCAACCATAGATGCAGTCCTAAGCCAAGAAGGTAGTGTGAGGGGGAAAAATATGTTAATCAATCAATGATAAAAATAGCCAAACATCTACAGAATATGAAGATAAAAGGAGGATTCAAAACAATGAAAAGCAATAATACCTTCACCTTTTTACCTTTCGCCTTCTGTAGTTCGCCTATCTTTCTTTGATCTTGATTGTGAAGCCCTCAGAAGCTTTTGCTTGCTTGTTTGTTGAAGATGACAAAGGAAGAATGGCTGTGATACTTATATATTTGAAGGTGAACTTCAAATACAGAAATGGATTATGAATGAGGATGCTCAAATGGGAGTAGGGGTGCCAAAGGTGCGCCGGTATCTCTGCAGCATAAGCTTACACAAAATCTAGATATGAAATGAAGAGAAGAAGGTTGTATTTATAGAAGAGAGTGAGGGAAGATCAATGGTTGAGAAGAAAAGAAAGAATCAATAGAGGAGGATTGTTGAGGAATGTGCATCCAATAGAAGAAGGACACATGTCATTCCAAAAGCAGCTTAGTTGAGTTAACTCCTCTCTTGATGAGGATAAGATTTGATTTTCTCTATTTTAAGAAAAGATTTGTTTTAAAGATGCTTTAAAACTAATTTTCTTTTTGTAACTCAGAGTTTTGCTTTTTTGTGACAAGAGGAAAGTTATTTTTGGAAGATAAGAATGATTTTTCGAAGAGATAGAAAGCATAATTAAATAAATGAATTTATTTAATTATTTTATAGATAGTTGAGAGGAATAAATAAAATATAAAAATATATTTTATTTTTGTGAGGATTTTTTATTTTATTTAAATAAAATTTGCATTTTATTTAAATTTGGAAGAATAAAAGATTTTAATTAAATAATTAAAATTATTTAATTATTTTAGAAGAATGAAGTTGGTGAGGATGAATTTAATTAATTAAATAAAATGTAATTTATTTAATTAAATGAGAGGGGATGAATCAAATAAATAAGTAAATGTATTTATTTATTGATAGAGGAATGTGATGATGAAATAAATATTTAAAATATTTATTTAAGTAGAATCATGCCAATTTTAGGTGTATACATTTTGCCCCTCTTTGAAGCAATGTGTTTTATCACATTGTTTCAAAGAATAAGAATTTTCGATAGTGATACATGCCCCAGTTTGCCCTTGGTACAAGTTTAATGATAGGATGCCCCCTCGGGAGATTGGATGGGAAGAAGATAGAGGGGTGTGAGACGGACAATCTCACAAAGAAGAAGGTGAAGAATGGGTTAGGTCAGAGAAAAACGGGATATGGTTCAGAGAAATAGACATGGGAAGTAGCCACAGACGTCATGCAATCAGGTATGGGTCATTTGCTATATATAGGAGCCGGGTCCACATATTCTATTCATTTATACACTTGTCCATAGTTGATTTGTCCTCTGGAGAGCTTAGGAGAGCATGGCAGCCAAACAGATGAATATTCCACACGAGGAGCATCGGTTTGAGAGGATTCGACGGTTTGATCGGCCAATAGAGGCAGGACCCCCGGTATGTGTTTCTTCAAAACTTGCTAAAAGTGGATTTTTGAGCGTATTAATGGCTAGGGAACCCAACTGAGACAGATGCATAAAAACTCCCATTTGGCGCATATGCATGCCGAAATGGCGCATGCATTGTGGAATGGTGCATTTACGCCGCAAAGTAGCGCATTTGTTCTTTTTGTGCATTTGAGCTACTAAGTGGTGCATATATCTGGAAATTGCGCATATGCTAGTGTTACGTATGTGATTCATGAAATGGCGCATTTGCTATGAAATTACGCATTTGATATAGGAAGTGGCGCATGTGCCAGAACAATGCATACATGTCAGGAAGGGGCGCATTCACGATGAAGTGGTGCTTTTGGTATGAAACAGCACATTTGCACTTAGGAAAATCAGTTGACTTAACGAAATTAACCAAATTGGCATCTTGATCGATGTGTCAATTGATTAGCGATCTCTGAGATTGCCAGGAATCTAGTCTAGAGATGATATGTTGTTTTGATTAATTTGATATGCTAAGCCAATGATAGGATAGCTTGATTGCTTTGAGTAGGTCTGACATGGATATGGATTTCACTGACGGTATGCATTACTTGGTTGTAGGAGGATATTTGGGACGTTCTTACATCGCGTGAGCAGTTTTCGTTGCCATTGTTGCAGCGATACATGATGACTAAGATGGATCATGAGGCCCTAGCCACTATGGGTTTGTACCATGTTTGCTTTATGCCTGAGGTTTCCATGAACTAGGCGATGGTGACTACAGCTGTGGAGTGATTTCACAGTGACGACGGGACCTTCCATTTTCTGACGGGAGAGATGGCCATTACTCTGGAGGATGTCTATCAAATTCTACACCTCCCTATTCAGGGAGAGTTGGTTGAGTATGAGTCACAGCGTGACGCTGGGCTGGAGAAGTGTAGGCACATTTTTGATGACCCCAAGTTGGTGGGGCAGGTGATTCCTTGGTACAACATACGTGACTGCTACGACTACTTCCTGGGCATAGTGGCAGGATTGATCGGTGGCATAGTGTGCCCCAATAGGAGATCACATGGCTTCCCCATTGGCTAGGGACAGGTACTAGAGAGGATGTTGACAGACGAGACATGGTATGCTTGGGGTGTGTGTGTGCTTGCACACCTATACAGAGACCTGCATCAGGTAGTGTACCACCGAGGCTCTGGTTTATCAGCAGGTGCGTCCCTCTTAAAGTTTTGGTTGTGGGAATACATTGCTATCACATGGCCAAGATGTGTATTTCACAGGCAGAGGGGTGAGCCTTATAGTTATGGCTATGCAGGTGTGATTTCCCAGCACAAGTTGGGGAGGCTTGAGTATTGGAGGCACGCATTTGATGGCTTGGATGCAGTTGTCTAGTGGCCATATATTGACTGTGAGGTATGGGACGACGAGGCAGATGAGCTTCCTTATTGCTTCCAGACGAGATGGCTTATTGGGAAAACTCGATACATTTTGGAGTGACAAATTGTCAGCTGAGTTCAGAGACAGTTTGGCCATGTACAGGGCAGACCTCAGGGAGAGGCACGGTTTGCCAGGACCCATGCTATGAGGTACAAGTGGGGTCTTGTGGCATCCTATGAGGAGGCATTGGCCAATTTTTAGTAGATTCCCTATGCAACTTGGCCCATGAGGAGAGACATACTGGATGCTTGCATGACGCCAGAATATGAGGAGTGGTTTGCAGCACATCCGTTCCCTAGATATTTTGGTCCTGGTGAGCTAGCTCCTCGTATTGACGAGGAGGATTCAGATGAGGAGGGTGTAGCTGGCAGGGGGAGGGGAGGACAGAGGAGGAGATAGAGAGGAGATGGAGGTGGAGGCCAGCTAAGATAGCGGCAGAGGTTAGGAGAGGGGGAGATAGGTCAGCAGGCAGCTGCAGGATAGACATAGGCACAAGCACAGGTGCTAGTTCAGCCAGTGGTCCCTCAAAGACAAATGCCACTGCCATAGCAGGTGGCACAGTAGGTACAGGCAGGGCAGGTGCCAGTGCAATAGGTGCCACCTGGATAGGCAGAGTAGGTTCCATAGCCTAATTTTTAGCAGTAGGCCATGGTGGCCCTTCAGAGTCAGATGAGGTAGCTGAGGGCACATTTAAGGGCAGCCGAGTCTCGCCGAGAGGCAGATGCAACACGGTTGGCAGAGCTAGCTAGGGAGAGGGATGCATCCTTAGCTAGTATGCGGGCTATTAGGGTAGAGCGGGATGTAGCCGTGATGGCTATGGGTATAGATGGGACCTCCAGTTTCTTGGTGGCACAGGTACAACAGGCATAGGCACAGGTGGCCCAGGTGCAGAGTGAGCTAACTAGAGCCCAGGCGCAAGCTCAGTATTACAGGGGATTATACCATAGAGATGTGCCAGCGAGCCAGAGAACTACGAGCTTTAGGAGCTAGTCAGAGGTAGCTCAGAGAGCAAGTGGGTCTCGGTCCGTAGCCTTGGTGAGGGGCCCACAGCTGACAGGCGGGATAGAGGAGCGGCCAGTGTGGGGAACAGCATGCCCCAGTAGCAGGGTTAGACAGACCCGGATACTTGTACCAGTTTTGATTGTACTGTAACACATTCTTGATAGATGGTTGAGATGGCCGATGTACTTTTATTTTTGAGACATGTATCATGATTGGTTGTATACATTTATGACATGACTCTGAGATTGGACAGAGATTGTGATATATTGTACATTTGGACATGTGTTTGATGTTTATATGATGATGTTTGTTGTTCATGATCTACATGCATGTGCTTTTACACTTTTATATGCTATGGATGCAATTGTATGCGGATGACCAAAAAAATGTATGGAAATTGATCTAATGGACTTATTATGTATGCAAATGATGTATTCAAGTGAATGACCAGCTCATGTGATGTGATATGCAACTTATATGTTATGTTTTTGATATGTCCAGATGTACTCAATCGACACAGAGATGATATAGACGAGTGGAATAGAAGAAGATGAAGAAATACTGACTTTTGTTTGATATACTGCAGGATTTACTTTATTGCATGGATGATATGTACTTGTTGGATATGAGATGGATACGGATGTGGATATGTCATCTTGGGATTGCAAGTCTTTTGCTTTCATCATTGGGCACTTTTTGGTATTTTGTACTTTTTGAAATGTTGTAAGGGAATACAAGCATCTAGGTATAATTAGACTGAGGTGACCTGAGTATTCCTTACATGGATTTTGATATAGCAAGTTGATACAAGCATCTAGTCAAACTTGAATCTAGATGACCTGAGTACCTCTTGCGTTTCAATAGACAAGGATTGCCCCTTTTCATGTTTAGACCTCGGAGTCCTCGATGATCTTTTGCTGATCATGTCGTTAGACAAAAGTCATCACATTACTAAAGTTTAATCCACAAGCAGTAGATAAAGAAAAATTATGCCCCCATCATAGCATCTCTAGCTTTTGGCATCCTTGAGTAGCATAGGAAGACATAATGACAAAAATTCAAGACCTTGTAAGTTAACCTGTTGACAAAAGATTCTTGTATTAGATGTGTCTTTTGCCATAATTGATGTAGAATTGTTTGAAGTGTTTTGACATGGTACTTGGCTTTGTTTTGGATAGGTTGATGTTTCGAGTCAAGATTTTTGTTGTTGGGTAGTTTGCTTTGCTATGCTTGTCTAGTAAAGGTATCATAATCCTTTATTGGTATCCTCTTTAGAACAGTGGCATTCAAGAATCCAAATCTGTAACTAGGTCAAGGAGTTGCCTCCAGTTTTGACAAGGATCGATTTATTATAGGTGATAGGACAACAGACATGGATAGATGGACCCTAAGGGACTGACCTAGTGCCTCAGGGGTTCATTGCTAAATGGCCTTGCCTACGTGATGATGCAGAGGCAACATGGTTCGGGGTAAACCCTGATGGACCTAAGACCTAGGCGATGGTGAAGATGTAGAAGTGGTATGGACCCAGATAGATAGAAAGACCAGATATGGGACTGACGGGACAATGGAGCCTTGGGGGCGCATTGAGAATGGCCTTGCCTACGTGATAACTCAGAGGCAATGTAGTTCAACAACGGTTCAAAGGACTAGTTTGAGGTGAACAATATGATAGACACAAGAGATAATGAAGTCAAAATGAATGGAGGAAATGGTTGTTGCAGAATAGCGCCTATTTACCAAGTTTTCACCACTTGCTTTTATTTGCATGGAAGCCAAGAGTACACATGACACCTGTTTGCCAGGTTTTCACCATGGTACCTATCCTAGGTGCCTGGTTGCCAGGTTTTCAGCATAGGATGATTTTTTTGTTATTTTTCCAATTTTTTTATTTTTTTGGATTTTTTAGGACTCCCTTACATTGGGGTTTTCAGGTATAGAACTTGCGAAGGTGCATGCTATTGATAGGATCATCAAATAGTTCACCTTCAGATGTGTCCAATTGATATGCCCCCGATCCGTAAGTTGCAATGACGACATAGGGACATAACCAGTTGGGTTCAAATTTTCCTTTCTTTTCTCGGTCTTGCTGATTTCTTGGATTTTCTCTTAGGACTAGATCGCCAACCTAGAAGATCCGGGCTTTACCTTGTGATTGTAACTTTTGGACATGCACTGCTGATATGCTTTCAGGTGGTTAAAGGCTTGTTGCCTTCTTTCTTCAAGTAGCTCTAGTTCTTGGAGTCTGGTTACTCTATATTCTTCATCTGATATGAGGCCTTCTAGTGAGACTTGTAAGGATGGGATCTCGACTTCAATGGGCAAGATAGCTTCAGATCCATAAACTAGGGAGTATGGTGTTGCACCTGTGGGTGTACGGATGCTTGTGCGGTAGGCCCATAGCGCGGGATTCACTTGGACATGCTAGTCACAGCCAGCATCATTGACAGTTTTCTTTAAGAGTTTCAGAATGGTTTTATTTGATGCCTCAGCTTGACCATTACCTTGAGGGTAGTATGGGGTTGAAAAGTGGTGCTGGATATGGAATTTGTCGCATAGTTCCTTGACATCTTGGTTTTTGAAGGGTCGTCTGTTATCCATGATAATGGATGAAGGGACACCATAACAACAAATGATATAGTTCAGGCTGAAAGAGGTAATCTGTTTACCTGTGATGTTGGCTAAGGGCACAACTTCAATCCACTTCGTGAAGTACTCTGTGGCAGTGATAATGAATTTATGGCTGCTTGAGGAAGGAGGGTGGATCTTGCCCACTAAGTCAAGTCCCCACTGACAGAAAGGCCATGGAGTTGTTAACGGTTGTAACTCCTACACTGGTGCATGTATCAGGTTCCCATGGATTTGTCATTTCTTGCACTTTTTCACAAAATGATAGGAATCTTGTTCCATTATTGGCCAGTAGTATCCCATGTGTATGAGTTTATTGGCTAGAGTAGGACCACTAGAGTGAGTCCTGCATATCTTGTCGTGTATTTTGCTTAGAGCAGTTTGATATTCCTCTCTATCTAGACACCTAAGGAGGGTACCATCGAGACCACGGTGATATAGGGTGTTTGCGACAATGGCATACCAGGATGCCTGTCAGATGAAGGTTCTTTTTTGGTTGCTAGAAAGGTTGGGTGGGAGGGTATTCTCTTTTAGGTAGGTGAATACTTTGCCATAGAGTGGGGAATCAGCTCCTACGATGTGGCATACGATATGGGAATCTGGGGTGTCCTAAGTAGGACAGGAGACTGCCTCTACTAAGAACTCATACCATGTTTGATTACCTCGTATGTCAAGGAGAGATGCGATTGTGGCCATTGCGTCTGCAACTTTATTCTCGATCCTTGGTATCTGTTTGAAAGATATCTTGATGAAATATTCCTTGAAGTCATCTACCATTCATTTGTAAGGAATCAGTTTCTCATCCTTCGTTTGGTATTCGTCATTTACTTGGTTGATGACCAGCTGTGAGTCACCATAGACGTGAAGTTCCTTGATGTTCCACTCAACTGCCAGTTTGATACCGATTACCAGAGCTTCATATTCTGCTACGTTGTTAGTGCAGGGAAACATTAACCTGTATGACTTTGGAATAGTGTCTCCATTAGGTGTGATCAATAAGATACCTACCCCCGATCTATGTTGGGTGTAAGAGCCATCGAAGTACATTTTCCAGTTTACTATGTTGACATGGAAGATAGATTCATCTAGAAATTCAAAACTCAAGGGATTGTCATCCATTAAAGGTGCATCTACTAGTTGATCTGCAAGCACTTGTCCTTTTATTGCTTTTCTATCCACATATTCGATGTCGAACTCACTGAGAAGCATGACCCATTTGGATAATCTACCTGTTAAGGCAGCTTTGTTGAGTAAATATTTTAGTGGATCAATCTTTGCCACTAGTTTAACAGAGTGTGACAGCATGTAATGTCTCCATTTTTGCAAGGCAAATACAACAGCTAGACATGCTCTTTCTATTGGTGTGTATTGCAATTCGTATCCAACGAGCGTTCGACTAATGTAGTAGATAGCCTGTTCTTTTCCATCATAGTTCTGTTGTGCAAGGAGAGCTCCCAAAGCTGTTGGTGTAGCTGAGATATACAGTAATAGAGGCTTGCCTTGAATTGGTGGCATCAATACTGGTGGTTTCATGAGATATTCCTTTAGTTGCTGAAATGCCTGTTCACATGACTCGTTCCATTTGAAGGGGACATTTTTTGTGTAGCAGATGAGAGAATGGGTGGCACTTGTCTGCCAGTTGGGAAATGAACCGTCTAATAGACTATAGTTTGCCCTATAGGGATCTCAATTGAGTCAGATTTTTGGGAGGTGGCATTTCCATGATTGCTTTCACCTTAGCAGGGTCCACTTCAATACCATTTGCAGATACTATATATCCCAGTAGTTTGCCTGATGTAACTCTGAATACACATTTCTTTGGATTAAGGCATAGATTGAACTATTCTAGTTTGTTAAACATCTTGTCTAGTACTGCTAGATGCCCTTCTCTTGTGAGAGACTTTGCTAGAATGTCATCGACGTAGTCTTGCATTATAGTGTGCATCATATCGTGGAAGATTGTTGTCATGGCTCTCTGATATGTTTCTCCAGCATTTTTCAGACCAAATGACATAACACACCAATAGTAGGTGCCCCAAGGACATGTGAAGGTAGTTTTGTGTTGGTCCTTGGATGCAATCTTTATTTGGTTATAGCCCGAGAAACCGTCCATGAGTGACAGCATAGTGTGTCCTACTGTAAGATTGAAAATCATGTCTATGTTGGGTAGGGGGAAGTCATCTTTTGGACAAGCCTTGTTCAAGTCTCTGAAATCATTGCATATTCTGACCCTGCCATCTGGTTTAGCCACCGGTACTATATTTGAGGCCCATTCAAGATAGTCTATAGGCCTGATAAATCTGATGTCTAACAGTTGCTTTAGTTCCTCTTTTACCATGAGGGCCACATGTGGATGCATCTTTTAGAGTTTTTGTTTGACCAGTTTATCCCCTGGAGCTAGATATAAATGATGCATGATAAGATTTGGATCTAGCCCTGGCATGTTAGTGTATGTCCATGCGAAGTTGATCTATTTTCTTTTGAAGAAATCTGTAAATGCTAGTTTTTCATGTTCTATGAGAGCCTTTGCCATGTGGACCATTCTGGGATTATCACCTGTGTTGACATTGATTGCTTCTACCGGTTCTATCAAGATCGATGATCTCTCCTGATGTGTAAGATTGGGGAGAGAGTCAAGCCTTCCATCCTTCAGCGCCTTAGAGAGGTTTTCACCATTGGATACATCTTTATTTTTACCATTTTGATGATCTAACATTGTCGTGGAGTGGTTTTCACCATTAGATCATTCTTTTATTTTGATGTTTTTATGACTGAAAGGCTTGGCTCTCTCTCCAAAATAGGCCTTCTCATTGAGTTCAATAGCATAGCCATCTCTGTGCTCTCCTGCAGGTATGTGATCTCTAAACTCAAGGTAATCGATGATGGCTTTGTCATTTTCAAAGGTGTCTAGCTTAGGGGTGGTGCCTTCTAGGTCCTAGTCTATAAGTTCGGGGTGCACCAAAGGTAAGGGATCATTGGGTTGGTTTGGTTCAATGACATTGATGGTTAGGACAGAATTATTAAAGGCCTGGACAAAGTCTGTAATGGTACCCTCTATTAGTGGATCCGTCAAGGGGGGTATCATTCCTTCCTCACGATTTTCACTATTAGTGCTATGCGGGTCAGACTCTAGCAGTCGAGCCCTTGGACCTTGTCTCTCGTTGGCATGGGTCGGGTCGTACTCGTGGACAACGTCAATATCCTTTTCGTCATACTCGTTAGAATTAGTTTCGCTTCCCATTTGCATTCTTTGAATTTGTTCAACCAGATTGCTAATGGATGTTTCTGGTTGCTTGCCCTTATTCTTATTGGTTCTGTTATTTCTCGGTGCTCTAGTGTACCCTAGCCCTATAGTGTCTCGGGTTGTCAAGGTATGAGGTTGGATGGGTTCAGTTATGCCATCTTTTCTTGAACCAAGTGGACCATGTCCTTCATACCCCATTTTTTGTAGCATTTGAAAACCTTGACAGTACTGTTCTGTTGGGATGGTGGGATGGTCATGTTGCGTTGAGGAACTAGCTTCATCCTTGTATAGCTATTGTAGGATATCTTTTTTGTCACTTTCATCTTCTAGGCTTCCCCATTTCACAAATGGTCCTTTGGTAGGCTTTTCTACTATGGGTGTTTTTAGGATAGGTCTCCCATAGGATCTAGGAGATAGAGGCAGTTGTACCAAACAAAGGGACTGAGATACCGTGTATTCACCCAAGCCTTTATGTTTGAGTTGGAGTTTAGGTTGAGGTCCTCCAGAAGAGGAAGCAAGTGTAGCTGGATCAACATGAGATGATGAGGATGCAGAAGCATGGTTGTTAGGTATCACAACTTCTAGTTTGGGCTGAATGGAGTTGCAGTATTGATAGGGGTTAGGATCACCTTGGATGGTGATTTCTTGTCCTTCATGTGGGAACTTGATACATTGATGGTATGTAGAAGGTATTGCTTTCAAAGTGTGTATCCATGGTCACCCAAGGAGAATGTTGTATGCTAGTTCCATGTCAAGGACTTGACAAGATACATCTTTTACCACAGGGCCTACTCTGATTGGTAGGGTAACAATTCCTTTAGACGTTCTTTCTTCCTCATCGTAGGCTTTTATGGTGATTTTTCTTTTCAAATCTATAGCCTTCTCTAAAAACCCCAATGTAAGGATTAACTTCAATGTGCAGATATTCAAACCAACCCCTCCATCGATTAGGACTCTTTTGATCTTGTGCTTGTGTATGAAAGCTTCAATATGAAGGAAGGCATTATGGGGTTGAGTGATAGACATATCATCCTTCTCAGTGAATGATAGGGAGTGCGGTGAGGTGATGTGACCGACCATAGTTTGGAATTGCTCTTCAGTTAGGTTCATGGAAATAGAGGCTTCTGCTAAGGCTTTATCAAGTATGGACCTATGAGGAGACAGACACAGAAGTTCTAACATAGAGATGTGTGCAGGTGTTTTGTGGAGTTGATCCAAGATATTGTATTGACTAGGCGGAGGAGCGGACACTCCTCTAAGGGTAACCTTGTTACTACAGGTAGTAACATTGCAGTATGGATCCTTATTGATAGTGATCACATTGATGTGTGAGTCACCTTCTGAGATATGGTTAACAACATAGTTGAAGCCGACATTAGTGTAGTTTGCGTTGTTAGAGCTAATGATGTTTCTGTTGGAAGGTCCTTCCTATTCGTAGTTAGGAAGAGGATCCTTGAATGCCTGATGATTGCTATTGGAAGTATGTCCGTGAGATTGTCCATTAATGGATATTTTGTTTTGATCTATTAGGTCTTGGACCACGTGTTTGAGTGCGATACAATTATTTGTCTTGTGCCCCCTATTTCGGTGGTATTCACAGAAGTCATTGTCATTCCACCAATGGGGTTTGACCTTTGGTTCGTATTCTCGTGCAGAGGGAAACATTATGAGATTGTTGGTGATTAGCTTCCGCAAGGCAATTTCTAATGACTCATCCAAAGGTGTGAACTTTCTCATAGGTCGAAAGCTGGTAAACCTAGATTTGACATTTTTTGGTTTGTTTTGCGGGGGTTATTTTGTGGTGTTGATAGGTTGAATATTGGTTGTTTAGGTGCTGCATTTTTGGCATCCACCACCCCGTCATTAACAACATTCTTGTTTTTCATCCAGAATCTAGGTTTGTCATTGTTGGTGTTGGTGTTTGGAGTATCTTTATAGAGTTTAATTTGACCCTTCACGATTAGAGCTTTTTCTATGATGAGGCCCATTTCAATGACCTTGCTAAAAGAAGTAGGACATTGGATTTGGATTTGGTAGCTTAGGTCTGTTTGCAAGTTGTGGACAAACATCTCTAGCATCTGTTTCTCTGGTATTTGGTGTGGGCACTTGCTTGCCAGTTGTCTCCATCTCTGTAAGAAGGCAGCGAAAGATTCTCCTCCTTTCTGTTTGGTGTTACAGAGATCCAATATTGAGATGTCGTGCTCAATATTGTATGAGAAGTGGGTGACAAATTTGTTGAGAAGTTTATTGAATATTTTAATACCAGGTGGCAGTCTAGAGAACCAATCCATGGCTTGTCCACCTAAGCTTCGTGGAAAGAGTCGCATTAGGTAAGTGTCATTATGTGCGACCTCTAGACAAGCAACATTGAACTCTCTGATATGATCTCTTGGATCACCCTTCCCTCGATATTTATCAAATTTAGGTACCTCAAATCTTGAGGGGAAGGGAATCATGATTAAGGACCTATCAAAGGAATATGGTGAAATATCCTCTAGGGTGTAGTTTCTAGTCGATGTTCCCATTTTCATGTCTAAAATTTGTTGTTGGAAGTCTTCATACTTTTGGTTCATTATACTTAGGGCATCCAAGGAGTCAATTGTTGCTTTGCTCTTATCTGTGGGTATTTCATCATGTCTACTTCCTTCAGGGATTCTCTCTTCATCATGTTATTTGAGAGCCTCTACATCATAACCTTTAGGAAGTTTTACTCCTAGGCTTGCTAGGTGTAAGAAAACTTTTGTAGGGTCTTGTGCAAGTACTCCTAATAGGCGCTAAAATTTTGGGTCATGTTGCATTTGAAGGATCTCTTCCCTAGAAATTTCTTCATTACTTTCGTGACCATTGAGAACACTTTTCTCTACCATTTCTAACTGTTTTTGTTTTTGTAATCTTGTCAAGACCATGCAAAGGTAGTAAAAAGATGGGATGAGGTGAGATTTAGAGATTTGAGCAAGGTGCTAGAATGAGACAAGGTTTTTAGCAAGGTTCTTCTTAGATCTAGGTGGTGTCAAATAATGTGGGATATACAAAAGCGATAGTCTAAGCTAGGATGTTAGAAATCCGTTACTCGATGTTGACTAGTCTTGCACAACCCCCTAGTGGAATCCAAAAGGATAAGTAACCCTTGATATTTGGAGTTTTACTAGGTTTTGTTTGAGATTTGATTTTGATCAAGAAAAATTTAACTACAACCTTGTTGGAAACTTGGAAGAAAGTGGTGAGATTTTGGATGAACAAACAGTTATGGTGCGGATAAGAAGGAGAAATGGTTGATTTTGCAAGGTCTTTAATCAGATTTTGAAAACTAGAACAGGTTTGAACTGATTTTTGAAAAGTATTTGTGAATTTTGCTCTTTGGAAGATATGGTTTTTCCTTTTTGGTTTAAATGCGTAATAACATAAGGCAGATGCGCAAAAAGTCAATATATATGCGCAACACTGGTGAAGTTTGTATGCGCCAAAAATAGGGTTTAGATGCGCAATACTATCAAATGCACAGAAAGTCAATTCAAATGTGCAAAAAGTTGGTGTGGATGCGCAATTCTAGCTATTTTGCTTGTGTCCTCTAAATTTTGGAAATTTTTGGATTGTTTTCAGGATTTTTGCTATTTTTGGTTTGAAAAACTTGGTGTTTCTGATGAGGTTGATGTTCAATTATGGCAAAAGCACAGCAAACACATAGAAGTTTTCCATGATTTTTATCTTTTTATATTTTTTTGTGTTTTTGGACTATTATGACTCAAAACAAGTACAATCTAGGCTGGATGGGACAATATCAGTTGAATCCTCTAGTTGTGCCACTCAAAGCGTGTAGCTCCAGGATCTGGTAGCACCAGCTCCCCTCCACGGCACTCACTTCTCACGCATACCAGATCCAGGTTTCCTTAGGCTCGTACCCACACCGAACCTTAGGATTGTCCCTGCTACCTCTACTAAGAGTCACTTGAATTAAGGCCACTTCAAGAGCTCCACCCTTTGCATCAACGAATAGGGGTTTTTGGCTTACTACACAATTGGTTCTTAGTTAGGGAAACCATTCGAGTGGTTACACGTGTGGCGGCACTACTCTTCGTTATGGAGTCTCCCAGCCTCAAAGGGTTATGCCTATGAGGGTTTTGGGGGAGGTTGGACATCGGTGTAACACAACAGCACTCATTGCTTGAGGTTTTCACCCAAGCACAATTTATTTTAAGTGGCTTGGTAGGGCTTGGATTTAGCCTGTTACCACTCAGGGTCATTCCCACTTGGACAAGCGTGCATCCAAGGGCAGGCCCCCCTAAAGGTTTGACAAAAAGAACGACAAGTCTGGCACTTTGATCACCTAGTTAAGGGGAGAGCATAAGCCTATTGTCATTCACAAGCACAAAAAACACTTGTTTATCCAACCTAGTTAAAAATAGAAAAACTAAATGAGTTAATCTACTTGTGCACTCACATGATTGTTAACTTGGAAGTGATTAAAACATAGCATTATTCATTCTCCCAATTGTTAACTTTGAAAGTGATTAAGACATAGCATTGTTCATTTCTAGTTTGTAAAGATAGAAGTGGTTAAACTAGAAAATAAATCAACAATGCACCGATAGCAATAAGGTTTAGTTACTTCCTTCCTAGTTAGAAAACTATGTGAAGTTTGTTATGAAATACACTTGTTACTTTCACCCCTAGTTAGTCTAAGTGAACTTAGGCAAAATATCTAGATGATCTAATCCAGCCACTACTCCTACAAAACCAATGTTAGCTCAACATGCAAAAATTAGAAACCGTACAACAAAAAAACATAAGACAGATGTGCAACACTGTACCCTAAATGCACAAAAATAGGGAGTGTATGTGTCTTTGTACAGAAGTGCAAGAATAGAAAGCAGATGTGCAAGATCATGAGGTATATGTGTAATAACAACAGATGCGCCATTTGATAGAACATATGCACAAAAATATAGGGTAAATGCATAACTTGGATAGATGCGCAATTAGACAGAGTGTATGCGGAAGTTGAACTCAGGTGTTGAAGCCAAGGTTGGATGCGTAACTTCAGAGGTTGGATGCACAACTGAGGAGGTCATATGTGCCAGAAAAGTAGATGTGCAACCTCAGGAGGTGTATGCACTATTTCAGAAGTTGAATGCACAAAAACTCTCTGTCAAAGACCTATTCGTCACCTGTACAGACCTATCTACAAGAAAACTCAAATTTTTTTTATTAGTAAAGGGGCAAGGGCCCCACGATGGATGCCAAAATGTGAGGGGAAAAAAATGTTAATCAATCAATGATAAAAATACCCAAACATCTACAGAATATGAAGATAAAAGGAGGATTCAAAACAATGAAAAGCAATAATACCTTCACCTTTTTACCTTTCACCTTTGTAGTTCACCTATCTTTCTTTGATCTTGATTGTGAAGCCCTCAGAAGCTTTTGCTTGCTTGTTTGTTGAAGATGACAAAGGAAGAATGGTTGTGATACTTATGTATTTGAAGATGAGCTTCAAATACAGAAATGGATTATGAATGAGGATGCTCAAATGGGAGTAGGGGTGCCAAAGGCACACCGGTATCTCTGTAGCATAACTTTACACAAAATCTAAATATGAAATGAAGAGAAGAAGGTTGTATTTATAGAAGAGAGTGAGGGAAGATCAATGGTTGAGAAGAAAAGAAAGAATCAACGGAGGAGGATTGTTGAGGAACGTGCATCCAATAGAAGAAGGACACATGTCATTCCAAAAGCAGCTTAGTTGAGTTAACTCATCTCTTGATGAGGATAAGATTTGATTTTCTCTATTTTAAGGAAAGATTTGTTTTAAAGATGCTTTAAAACTGATTTTGCTTTTGTAACTCAGAGTTTTTCTTTTGTGTGACGAGGAAAGTTATTTTTGGAAGATAAGAATAATTTTTCGAAGAGATAGAAAGCATAATTAAATAAATGAATTTATTTAATTATTTTATAGATAATTGAGAGGAATAAATAAAATATAAAAATATATTTTATTTTTGTGAGGATTTTTTATTTTATTTAAATTTGGAAGAATAAAAGATTTTAATTAAATAATTAAAATTATTTAATTATTTTAGAAGAATGAAGTTGGTGAGGATGAATTTAATTAATTAAATAAAATGTAATTTATTTAATTAAATGAGAGGGGATAAATCAAATAAATAAGTAAATGTATTTATTTATTGATAGAGGAATGTGATGATGAAATAAATATTTAAAATATTTATTTAAGTAGAATCATGCCAATTTTAGGTGTATACAGGTAGGCCAATAGCTTTCTTTAGTGAAAAGCTCAATGAGGCCAAGAGGCGGTACTCATCATATGATTTGGAGCTTTATGTATTAGTACAGTCTCTAAGGAAGTGGAGACATTACCTCTTACCCAAAGAGTTTGTAGTCTACATAGACAATCATGCACTGAGTTTCTTGAACATCCAAGACAAGTTAAGTCATAGGCACATCAAGTGGGTGGAGTATTTATAGAGTTATACTTTCACAATCAAGAATAAGAAGGGCCAAGTAAACAAGGTAGCTAATGCACTGAGTAGAAGATCAGTCCTAGTGCATGAAATATAAGTTCAGAGTGTTGGTTTGGAAGCACTAAAGGACATGTATGCTGCTGATCCAGATTTCAAGGATGCCTACTCCATTTGCCACCAATTCCAAGGTACTTTTCATGAAGAATTTTATGTTTTTCTGCTACAAGAACGATTGCTATTCAAGGGAGCGCAGTTATGCATCCCTAGATGCTCTATGAGGACAAATCTTATAAGGGAGAAGCACTGTGGAAGTCTTCAAGGACACTTTGGCATAGACAAAACACTTGATCAGGTAAGAAGGTTTTATTTTTGTCCTAAGATGCATAATGATATCTAAAAAATTGTTGAATCTTGTGGAATTTGCCAGAGATCCAAGGGCTCTAGTTCCAATGCAAGCTTATATCAGCCTCTTCCAATTCCTAGCAGACCTTGGGAACATCTTAGTATGGATTTTGTGCTAGGCCTACCTAAGACACAGAGAGGAGTAGATAATGTTTTTGTAGTTGTGGATAGATTTAGCAAGATGGCACATTTCATTCCATGCAAATGCACTTGTGATGCATCAAACATTGCCAGTTTGTTCTTCAAGAAGATTGTTAGAATTCATGGGCTGCCCCTCACCATTGTCTCAGATAGAGATTCCAAGTTTATAGGTCATTTTTGGAGGACCTTATGGAAGAAACTAGGCACAAATCTAACTTTTAGCTCTGCCTATCATCCACAAATAGATGGGTAGACTAAAGTAGTGAATAGATCATTGGGGAATCTACTTAGATGTCTTACAAAGGAACATGGACAACAATGGGATCTTGTCATCCCACAGGTAGAGTATGCTTACAATGAATCCATTAACATGAGCATACGTAAGAGCCCTTTTGAAGTAGTATATGGATTGAATCCAAGAGGTATCTTTGAGTTAAGAGATTTAAGAGGAGTAGAGAAGAGAAGTTCTAAAGGAGAGGAGTTTTCTATGGCCATGAAAGACATTCATGATCAAGTTAGAGAACAACTCAAGAAGAGTGTTAAAAACTACAAGAAGCATGCAGATTTGAAGAAGAGAAATGTTCAGCTGAAAGTGGGAGATTTGGTACTTGCACATCTCAGGAAAGAGAGGTTACCTAAGGGATAATACACTAAGTTTCTGAAGAGGAAGATTGGGCCATGCAAGGTGGTCCATAAGTTTGGTGAAAATGCATATGAGATAGAATTTCCTCCTGGAGTTGCTATCTCACCAATCTTTAACATTATTGATTTATATCCTTTTAAGGAATCTTTGGATGTAGGTACAGGTGTTCATGAAGGTGATGATGTTGATTGGATTAAGGATCTTCCTCTTGCTACACTAGTCAAACTTGAAGCAATTCTAGACACCAAGGAGGTCAAGAGAACCAAACATAAAGTTTATAATGAATATTTGGTGAAGTGGCAAGGTCTTCCTCATGAAGATGCCACTTGGATGACAGGTGAGGACATTGAAAAGCATGGTACTACTACGACTAATATGATTTTAGGAGATGCCTGAAATCCTTTCTCCTGGGGTGTATGGTGCAGGGCACCTAGCAAGGTTCTTGGGGTCTACTCTATTAAGTCAATTTTACATATTTTCCTAGTTATGTTAGTATGTTCTAGAGTCAAATTTTGATATAATGGTCTCATTAATAAGAGACATAGTAGATTTTGGTTTTAAAATATTGTAATAAATCCCACTGAGGGCATTACCATGTAGTTGTGGCCTTAGAAAAGGAAAATTTCTAATAATAGGTCTGCAGATTTTTTTTCCTAGATTTTCGGACAGCCTTTTGTTTTCTTTATGGAAGGCTTTAATTACCTTCTTTTTTTGGATTTCCATGATGGAAGGAGAAGAAAATCATGGATTTTAATGTAATATGCTCATTATAGCTTGGAGACATCGAATTAGCTTGTGTGGGAAAATTTTTCAAAAACAAATTTTATAAGAGAAAAAGATACAATTTTCTACAATTTTTGGTGGTTTTCTTAGTTTTTCAGCATTAGCACGGACATGTACGGACTTTTCATGGAGGGAAAGGAAATAAATCTGGAAGAGGGCTATGTTAACTCTGATTTTTCATTTTTTTTGGTAGATTAATATTATTGTTTAAGAATCTTATTGCATTTTTCTGATTTTTGGTCCAAAAAACTAGTTTTTTGGGATTTCTTAAGAAATCGATGGCTTGGGAGCCATTTCCATCCACAATCTAACCCAATAATGGATGGAATGGAGCTATTTTGTTTTTGTTTCTCTGATTTTTGTGCTGTAGATGTAGGAAATTGGTGGAGGAGTCCTGTTAGAGCAAAAATAGCCTAATATCTTCATGTATTAGGCATCTTGAGCATTGGTAGAATAGTGGGTTGAAGAGTATTGGATGTGGGTTGACCCAAGAGCCCTAAAAATAGTTTATATAGAACATTTTCAACATGTTTTATCTCTTAGAATAGGTTTTAGAAAATTAGAATAAGTTTCATGGTCATTTGCTATGTGGAGGAGGCCTAATTGGACCTAGTACAATTAGAACAATCATTTTTTTGAAGCATATGTAACAAAACAACCATGTTTGCATGTTTTCTATGTTATGAAAAACCATAATGGGTATCTAAAAATATATTTTTTTATTGGGTTTACCTTGAATCCTTCAAGTTCTTCTGTAAAAACCTTATTGACAGGGCTACTAGCTAGTGGGTTAGCTTGTGAAGAAACCATAGGAACAGTCAAGAATTAAGTATTTTGAATGGGTTGTAAGGTGTTTTCGAGGTAATTTAATGTTGTCCAAGGTGGGTAGGAATCTTGACACTCTACATTTGCATTCTAACCTCAAAATTGGTACTTTTAGCCTAGCCCAAGACCATGAATTTGTCAGTATGTTGTCCTAGTTTGTATGGCAATCAAACCACATTTTAGAAGTTGTGGTGTGAGTATGTACCTCCTTTGCAACAGCAACTCCCAAGACACTTTTTAGTCTTTATTAAGCTTTAAAATGAGCCCCTAGACCCCATTTAACATGGGTTTCGGGGGAAATTACTCTGGGATAAGTTTTAAACATGCAAAATGAAATTAAGGTGACCTAGGAGCTAAACTAGGAGGTAAAAAGTCATAGGGAAACTTTTTACAACATAACATTGAGCACCCACTTTAAGGTATGTATGGTCTTACAACCCATACATCTATTAAAGTACAGTAAAAAACACATCAAATTGCTCTAGGATAAGTTTTAAACATGCAAAATGAAATTAAGGTGACCTAGGAGCTAAACTAGGAGGTAAAAAGTCATAGGGAAACTTTTTACAACATAACATTTAGCACCCACTTTAATGTATGTATGGTCTTACAACCCATACATTCATTAAAGTATAGTAAAAAACACATCAAACATGCCAGGCACATAAAGCTAAGGCATACACAAAGATTGAGGAACTATTTCTAGCCCCCAATCTTAGGTAAGCACTAGAAGACACATTGAATACATGCAAGACACAGAGAAGATATTAAGAAGCATGCAAAACATGGTGAATGCAATGGAAGCACGCAATACACGATGAATACATTGATATAACATTTTATATATGAAATAAAATCCTAACTAAGGGGTGGGGGGAGCTCATCACTACGTGCCTTGAAACCACCAAAAACATGCAATACAAAACCCAAAATGTAGGGTGAGCTCATCGCTACATGCCTTGATACTACACCAAGGAGAAGACAAGCCAAATAAAAACCTAAGTGTGGGGGGAGCTCATCGCTACATATCTTGATACCGCACAAGGGGAAGGCACAACAAATAAGGAAGACACATGGAATACAAAAGTGTTGTATAGCATGTCATAAACATACTATACATCTTATACATGGAAAACATGAGCAATGGAAGGAGCTTATTGCTAAGTCCCACCATCTAAAGTACGCCAAACACACCTAATGGTTGAGTTGTGCTACCGCAAGCACCAAAGACATGCTTAAGAGAGGATGACTCAAGATCCAACCCCACCTCTTGACGAAGACTTTGTATAAAAGGATGTGTACTAGCTCAAGAGATAGAGCATCCCACCTTTCGCAGAAGGGCTTTGTATAAGAGGATACACACTAGTTCAAGAGATACACTATCCTACCTCAGGGTGAGGGCTTTTTGATTGCAATTTAAATAAGGATGTGCACTAGCTCAAGAGGTACACCATCCCACCTCATGGAGAGGGCTTACAAGCACGCTTTGTTAGTGCCAAAATCATCAGACAGATACCATTATATATGCCCCCACCTTAAGATGGTTGATGTCACTTACTGATATCAAGCACATTAAGGTAGAGAGAAAACACACAAGGAAACAAGAGCTCTCACAAAGCCCATGCCCCCGAGGTGACATGTGCTTATGATTGCCAAATGTTCCCACAAACACATTGATATGATAATTTGCTAAGATAGACAACAAGATGGTTAGAAATCTTATTCTAAGATAATAACCAAATCAATCATGAAAGATATGTATAAAAATAGTCACATCAAGGACCAAGGCTATACTCACAGGTTTAGAGCCGAGTATAATCGTTGGGCTCTACTGCAGGTACCTCATAACTGAGTGTAGCAACAAGGTGAGATACCAATCAAAGTGTACAAGAGCACATTGAGTGGATTGTAAAATGTTAGTCACAAGAAATGCCATAAGATGATACATCACACAGAGTGATTCTACTAGTCAATCATAAGATATATGTATAGATCAACCCCATCTTCATATATGGACTAGGTCTATTTTTGCTTTCTCGTTGAAGGGACACATGGTTGTTATTAGTATTTGTTTGTTTTTGTCATCTACTGACTAGGTAGGATCACTGAAGAAGGTAAACAATAAAAGTGAGATAGGAGACAAAGTGCCTTAGGAACACCACATAGGAGGATGCCCCCAAAATACCCCCTGCAATGCTATGCCCCCAAGGCACAACACACAATAATAAAATAGAGGATAAGCGATTTAGAAGAATCATGAAACAAATAGAAGAATGGTCATAACAGTGGTGGTCTCTCGATATCCTTGACCTTACAAGAGTATTAAGACCATCCTAGGAGACCTAAATAACACATAACACATCACAGGGGAACACAACACATAAGAAAAGGCCACGTAAGCGAGAAATAATATGTTACATCAAAAGTGGCTAAAAGGGTTAGAAATACTTACCTATGTACACAACCAAACTAGCGGTTGTTGTCGAGTAAGTCATCTTCCTCCCAATGTCAAATGCAAGAGGAAAGAGGTAAATAAGGTACAATTTCCTAACTTAAATCATTATCCTTTAACTCTTTAGCCTTAAGCTCTTCTTTGTTTTATTTAATGTTAGACAATAAAATGTTCTCTTGTTGAGGTGGTGTCTTTTGAGCCAAGGCTTGTCTTCTCTTTCTTCTTTCTCTTGCTAGTCTATTCCTTCATGTTTTATTAGTGATATTGTCAAGAGGAATCTCGTGGTTTTCCATAGTCTTCGGTGTCTCAGAAGAAGAAATAGGTATAGGATTAACTCTTAATGATGTACTATTTTATTTTCTATGGGTATCTCCCAATCCTTGTAGAGATGACTGTTATGTGAAAAAATGGGGATGATGAGATTTGTGTGTTAATTAGATTCAATCAAAACCTTCTTTCACACATACATTCAAGGACATAGATCAAGCTCAGTCACAACTATGATAGAAGACTCAGCTACAAGTCTGATGTCACTATGAGATACTTGGAAAGATAGAATAGATTGATATTTTGTCAAAACCCTAATCTGATTAGGCCTAAAACCCTAATTATGCAAAATCATAAATAATGGATGAATCTCAACAAATGCTCGCATAGGAATGTATTAAATATAGATTATAAATATACCAAGATTTCAATTTCAGAAAGCAAAAAATTTAGGGACAAAAGAGGGATCACCCTTGTCCAAGGTGGCACAATTTCTACACTTCGGGAGCTAAATATGTTGTAGACTGTTCCTACTCCAATAGTGATAAATTTAGGGATGAAAGAGGGATTTCCCTTGTCCTTTTAGGGATATTTTCCATAGCTTTCTTCAGATCCAGAATCCTAATGCTCTGCAATGATCCTCTGCAACTCCTCTCTACAATATCTAATACTTGTCACCTGTAATTTGACAAGAGAGGGGTTGGGGGTTGTGATGTTTAGGAGCTTACCTCAGTCAAGCCCTGAAATGGCATTCAAGCCTTCTAACACCATTGTTAAATAGAGAGTGTGTGTCCTTGGTGGATAGAGGCAAAAGAAAATGATATGATAAATGATTGAACACAAAGTAAATGTCACCTTGGAGCTGTAGCTCTCACGGGGAGATGAGAATATTTCATACCATGAGGAGATGGATTGATGAAGACAAATCTACAACAAACATGAACAAACACAACACAATACTACTTTGCAACACAATGAAAACCTTGAGTATCCTTAGCATAAGATCACAAGTTTGTATTATCCATCTTGTTGTAAAATGAAGTCCTAAACATGATTATATATGCATTCTTGCTAAGATTTCATAATTGAAACTTAAGATGCCAACAAGGAAAACCTTTTAACGGTCACCAAATGACATTCAAATTTGGGACCCTGAAAAAATAGGGTAGTACAAGGGCACGGGCACCCTTGTCCATGGACCTATTTTAGGGCCTGATTAAGATATAGGATTCACCCCTACATCCCATTTGACATGGGTTTTGGTGGATTTTTCTTCGAGATTCATTTTTAACTTGCATGATTAAATCTAAGGGAGTCGAAAGCTAACTTAGGAAGTAAAAGTCTTAGGGGGACATTTTATGACATAACATTTAGTCCCCATTTTAATGTATGTATAATCTTACAACCCATACATGCATTAAAGTACGGTTGAAAACACATCAAACATGCCAGACACTTAAAGCTATGGCATACACAAAGATTGAGGAACTATTTCTAGCCCCCAATCTCAGGTAAGCATTGGAAAACACATTGTAGACATGCAAAACACAATGAAGATAGTAACAGGCATGCAAGACATGGAGAAGATAGTATTGAAGACACACAAAACATGATGAGGACATGAGAGCAGTCATGCAAAACACGATGAGTACAAATATATAACATTTTCATTTTCATATTAAATTGTAACACAAAACCCCAAAATGTAGGAGGAGCTCATCGCTACACTCTTGAAACTATACCAAGGGGAAAACAAACATACAAAACCTGAGTGTGGGAGGAGTTCATAGCTACACCCTTGAAACCACACATAGGGGAAGACATGCCATACAAAACTTGAGTGTGGGAGGATCTCATCTCTACACCCTTGAAACCACACATAGGGGAAAACATGCCAAAAAAAGATCAAGCATGGGAGGAGCTCATTTCTACACCCTTGAAACCACATATGGGGGAAAACACATGGAAGGCACATGAAAAACACGAGCATCGTATAGCATGCCATAGACATACTATACATCGTAAACACAACAAATAAGGTGATGGAAGGAGCTTATTGCTAAGTCCCACCATCTCAAACACATTGCAGACACACCTGATGGTTGGGCTTATGCCACAACAACTGCCAAAAACATGCTTAAGGGCGGATAGTCTCAAGATCCAACCCCACCTTCATGGAGGACTTTGGTAATAAAACGATGTGCACTAGCTCAAGAGATACACCATCCCACCTCGTGATGAGGGATTTTGAATAAATGATACACAGTAGCTCAAGAGATACATTATCCCACCTCCACAGAGGGCTTCTTTGATAAAAGGATATGCTATCCCACCTCACAAAGAGGGATTTTTGCTTGCAATATAAATAAAGATGTGTACCCGTGTGAGAGATACAACATCCCACCTCACAGAGATGGCTTACAAACATGCTTCAATAGTAACAAAATCATTAGACATATAACCTTATATATGCCCCCACCTTAAGGTGGTTGATGTTGTGTACTGATATCAAGCATGTTAAGGTAGAGAGAAAACACACAAGGAAACAAGAGCTTTCACAAAGCCCATGCCCCCAAGGCACCATGTGCTCATGATCATCGAATATTCCCACAAGCACATTGATATGATATGATAAGATAAGTGTTACCAAAATTTCACGTACAACTCAATTTGGTAGAGTTGAAACAACTAATTACTTCAAAAGTGAAAGGTACTCTAACAAATTTCTGCTAAAGCTTAACCATTTGCATATGAATTCTTTCAAATAGATTTCAATTTTTATTATGTGATGTTTTACAATCTAGAAATAAATTACACAAATTGCATGATATTGTTGTCTTTCATTCATTTTGTAATGAAAAATGTGTACAATGTTGTTGTTTCATACATTAAAATCAAAAGAATGCTTTAAATGTACCACACAAGCCATAGGCATGACTGATTTAATATAGCATAAGGGAAAGCTATACAACTGAAGGTAAAAATAGAAAAAAAAACATGAGGAGAAGGTATATCCATCATTGCCTGTGGGCAGTCTTGTGTTGATCTTCTTTGTTCCCAGCTCCTCCTTGTTGCTAACCTTCATATGAACCTACGTGATGATGAAAGGATTGGGTTAAAGCTATGGATATAAATTCTAATCATATGTCCTACCAACAAAAATATAGCCTTCATTTAGGATGCATTAAATCAGTCACCAATTACCAGATATGCATAGAAAAGCCAAAAAAATAGATCATCAAATGAAAGTCAAATCATCAAGAAGAGAATTGAACTTCACTATTTTATCTAACTTGTTTGCTCATTGTGTAGCTATAGGTTCATCTTTCATTTGATATCCCATCTATTTACATTTCAGCATGTGGTGAAAATTGGGCTCCCACAAGGGTTGAGCTTAGCATGATGCCCTTAAGTCTTTAGGGGAATATGGATAAGTGAGAAACATGGTTTAACTTTTCAAATAAAGCATATTCTGATTGAAAATCAATGTAACATTGTCCATTCATAGCAGCCATGAAGTACAAAATTGAATGAGGTATAGATGAAAGCAATAGGAATGGCTACAACTTTTAGTATTGGTGGTGCTTACAACCAAAGTCAACACATGAAGGGAAGTAACCACCCTAAACCAATGACTAGGGTGCCACTATGAAAATAATCCTCTCATTGGTGATGTACCTCCTGTTTCAGGCCTTCAGTGTGTGCTTAGAATGGTGACTACTTTCATGTGTTGATTGTAACTAATAAACACCAAAATATGATAGCCACAATGTGTAGCACATAGTTAGAGACCATATTGGCATTGAGAATTTAGTCACCTACCAAATAATGACCCAAGAAAAATGCCATGTATTTTATGAGTTTTTGACATATCCAATTCATCATTACATGTCTTAATGGTAGCATCAAACAAATGCATAAGTATCATGGACTGAGAGATCAACCAGACAAGATAGCGAAAGAAATTCTACATAATAGTTAAAATTGTAGTGATAGTGCTATCACAAGTTAGTGAGGTAGTCAGCTAAATAGGATAGACTTAAATGCAAAGTACAGTCATTGAGCATTATGGGAGAGTCCATAAAAGATTTTGAGTTCATAGTCAAATGCTTACAACAGCTCAGGGATAAAGACAAGTTACCAAAGTCCTTGATAGATCTTTAAACACTGCTATCAAAAGATATTAGATAGTGAGGAACCAATCATAGACTTTCATCTTGAAGCAAAAAAATTGATTGAGAACCATTGTAAACTTGTAGTCATAGTAAGATAGTGAATACAAAGAAGATCAAATGATTTTGTACAACAATCAATACACAGTGGACAATAGTAATCTTGAGAAGCAGTCAATATGGATTGTATTGGATAGTCCTACAAGAGGTGACAATCATTAATAGATGGAGATCAAACAAACATTCCAAGGAGCTATAGTTAGTTTGAAAATGAAATAGCCATTCCAGTGTATGAACAGCAATCATGAAAAGCATACAAGTACAATCATTCATGGGGAATGTAGGAACATGTTTGTAATGAAAGAAGTGTGAAAGCAAATTTATTAAGGATAGTCATTTGTGACGGTGTTCTAGGATAGCAACACCAACAATCAAATAAGGATAATACAACAGGTTTGAAGATCAAGCTAGGTAATGCAATGAGGAAATCACATTCAAAGCTAGATCATTTCTAGAATTAACTATCCATTCATAAGGGATCTATCATTCTTCAAGTATCTTTCATTTCATGAGCTAACAATCTATACATCTTTACAAGAGGATAGTGATGCATAACAAATACAGTGCCATTTCATTGTGAAATGTAATGCCAAGCATATGAACTCTTGAGAAGGTGAAGTCATTGTTTCATAAGCTTATTAATAAGTAAAGTTTGAGAGTATTTTGAAGTTCAAGACAACAAATAGACTAAGAAAAGATGCAACAATCTTAACAATGACCTCAAAGAGCTCATATCATATAGGAATAAGAGCCTATAGTAACAATGTAAGTGAAGACAAGTTTAACACATATCAATAACAGTCAATTCATGATGATGGTGGTCACAACAGTTTGAAGGGAAACTAAACTAAGAGAAGATTGCATCAAATGTCATAGGATTGTCATGAGAAACATGGACACAATGCACAGAATGATGATAGTCACTTCAAGCAAAGAACAACAAGGACAACTATATTTATGCAACATTCCTTTTATGCTTATCACAATCCTATAAATGCGTGATCACAACCAACAATGAAGAGTGATGTATATGTGTCATGAGCAAAGAGGACTCCATTATTTATCTTTTAGTACATGGTGATGTACAGAGTAAGCTTACTATTCATCTTGCTCTAGTATATAGAAACAAAGGTAGCTTTTCTCATGAAACCCTAGCAACAGGGTAAGGAATCCAAACTGCCTCATAAGCCTGAGTAATTATAAGTGTAAGATTTAGAGAAGTCTTATCAGCTATCAAATATAAAGAGGGTAGGTTAGTGTCCTTAAGATTTGTCACAAACCCTAGCTTGGGTTTCATAAGAAGAGCTAAATGGCTACACGGTGCAGAGATATGAGTTCAGAGATATATTGTTAGATAATATAGTTTGAAAGTGAGCATTTATATATAGATGTAACCTTCAACATGCCATTTTTCATAAGGCAGAAGTAGTCATGAATGGAGGATTTCATTCACAAAGCCCCAACTAGGGTAATAGTTCTCATCTTTGTTGTAGGTACAATATTTAAAAGGTATAGTGAGCTTAAAAGACTATATATAAGTCACTATCACAGTCATATGGAGGGTATTGAAGACTAAAGTTTGTTACAAACCCTCACAGTCATGAAAGCCAAAGTTTCAAACCCTAGCTATGTATTTCATGGAAGCATTTCATGACCATATGAGCACAAAACTTCAAAATGAAAAGCCACTGTCTCAATTCACTTCATAGTAAAGAGAAAGGCAAAAAATACAGAGTATAAGTGTATTTTTGAGACTGTATTATCACATAGTGCAGAAAATACATAATATAAAGCATTGCTAAGAGGCCGCAACATAAAACAATGGAGAATATGCCAGGAGCAAGCAAAAACCAACAAATAAAGGAGTTATTTTTATCATTTTTTCCTTCTATAAGCAGTGGGAAAACAAGTTTTGAGTGTGTTACTTACTAGTGAAAGAGGATAGCTTCTTGTAGTAGCTTCAGAATCTTCAAAACCCTTAGAGAACCCTCACACAGAGAAGCTCAAAACCCTAGCATGGCAGCACAATAGAGAGGCATCAAGAAGACAAGATATGCAAGAATGCAAAATGACAACTTTTTAGGGTTAGAAGCTCTTTTGTTCGAGATGCCCTAACATGGGCTTTGTTATTTTTGACTTTTTTTTTGAAAATCATTGCTATCCAAATGTGCCCGAGGTCAAAACCTACAGTCATAAAACCTAATGATGCCCAAGGGAGCCTGTGAGGGATAAAAAGAATTGCATGGAGAAATTTATAAGGTTTTTTATAAACCTTAAGTCAAAAGACAAAATCATTGCAAAGGTCGATGCATGTGATGAAGACATGAAGGTCAAAGGGAGTCATAAGGTGTTTGTGTATTTATTTTCTATTGACCAAGGGTGAAATGGTGAAATTGAAAATATGTAATTACCCTTGAGTCTTCATGAGATGAAATGAAATTAATAATGTAAACAAATAATAAAGTAATAGTTTATAAATTACTTCATTATTTGTCATAAAAATTGCAAAAGATTGAGCAAATCCATGACACCTAGTAAAGTAATTCATTAGTGATTACTTTATTATTTGTTCAAATTGATCAAATTCATGTCAAATCATGCAAAATAAGAGGAGAGGAGTTGAACTAGAGAGTTTGGTCTTGATTTTCAGTTATCTCATGTGGTTTCAAGGTCAACTTTGGTCAAATTGATTGTGACAGTGAGTTTGAGCCTATTTTTGCTTAAATTACATTAGCTTTGACCCCTCTTTTTTGGGCTTTTCATCTTTTCTCGTGAGAGATATTCATGGAGATATTTTGGAGTTGAGTTGACTTCAGTTAACCCAATTTGACTCATTGGAGTCATCTTTTTTATATAGGAGGAAAAACTTATGTTTATTCCTAGTTCTTACTATTTGCCTTTTGCACATTGTAGAGGCCATCAGTTTGTAACTCAAATTTTTTCCATTCAGTTATTGATATCACAACAAATTATTATAGGTTCATATCGGTTTTATGATTACTATTGCAGTAGTTTCCTTCATGTTTTTAGCATAATAAGAGATTCATCTTATTAGTTTCAGGTGTTGTGCCTTATGTAAGTGATTTGATCAAAGATTGTGTTTCATCACAAAACCTAAGATTCTTTTGTCTCGTTTCATAAGTGATTGTATGTAAAGTTTATATTTTATCATAGGTTGCATATTGTGTCAGTTAAATCAGTCTTTTTCTGTGAAATATTTATGTGGTGGAGTTAATCAAATTGATTTGTGTGAGCAGGATTACTGAAAAGTTGTGAAATAGGTTGCAGATTGAGATTATTTTGGTGTATCACCATCTATTTTAAATTTAGTTTTAACACATTCATTTTAGAGCCTTCTATCCATTTTCCATCAAAATCATTATTTCATTAGAAAATTAGAAGGGAACCAGCCCATAATCTAGAGGTTTACTTTCATCATAGGGTACCCACAACCTGAAAGTATTTGAGTGTTACACAAGATTGTTGAGCTTTCCATCTTTGCATCATGGGTGCAATCCTAGTTGATAACAATAAGATAACAAGAGAGGTTAGAAATCCTACTCTAAGATAATAACCAAAGCAATTCATTAAAGCTATGCATGAAAATAGTCACATCAAGGACCAAGGATATACTACGGACTGTTAGGCTATACTACAGATACCTCATAACTGAGTGTAGCAACAAGGTGAGATACCAATCAAAGTGTACAAGAGTAGATTGAGTCGATTGTAAAATGTTAATCATAAGAAATGCCATAAGATGAAACATCACATGGAGTGATTCTACTAGTCAAGCATCAGATATATATGTATCAACCTCATCGTCATGTATGGACTAGGTCCATTTTTACTTTGCTTGCTGAAGGGACACATGGTTTGTATCAGTATTTGTTTGTTTTCATCATTCGCTGACTAGGTAGAATCACTAGAAGAAGGTAAACAATAAAATGAGAGAGGGAACAAGTGCCTTAGGAACACCATGTAGGATGATGCCCCTGGGTCATTAATCACAGTACTATGCCCCTAACGCATGACACATAACAATAAAACAGAGGAGAGGAACAATAGAAGAATGGTCACAATAGAGGTGGTCTCCTGGTATCCTTGACCTTACAAGAGTATCAAGGGTCATCCAAGGAGGCCTAAACAACACATAACACATCATGGGGAAGAACAATACATATATATAGATATATATATATTTGCATTTTATCTAAGAGGAGTTCGAACTTGTGAGCATCTTAGAAAGGTGCTCCATCAATTTTGTACAAAGTGTGAGTGGTTCATACTTGATTGATTCTCATTTTTAGTATGGTCATGCAGTGCTTGTTTCTTAAATCCCTATTTATTTGAAATTTTTGTTGCTTGTGAGGAGGGGAATTAGTGCTATTTCCCACTCATGATGACCACCTTGTTCTTTTAGATCTTTTGCTTTCTTATTTCAATGAATAAACCTTTTGCAGTTGAATGGAACACATTCCACTGTGGCAACCTTTCCTTGTATCATAATATCTTGTCATAGTTGTTCAATTTGCATATCTGGTGTTGTTTAAGGTGAAAAATGAAGAGGATTTGTTTAGGGTTGATTTTGATAGTTTGTGTTAATCCTCCTTTCACCTCTAAACATTCAAGGACTTTCAACCAAGTAGAGGAATCTACTACAGGCCTTCTATCAGTTGGAACATAGGGGAAGATTAGAATATTGTGATTTTGTTATTCAATTAAGCCCAATTATGCTGAAAATCCTAATTGCATGAATTCATGAATAAATAGATAAATTATGGAAAATGATTGCACACAGAGATATAAAATTACAATCAAATGCATACCAAATTTTGAAGTTTGGAAAGTAGAAAATTCGGGGACTAATGAACGAGCGCTCGAGTCCAGTGCCACAACTTTTGTTGAGATCTGGAAACCTTGTTTGCAACTTTTTCTTATTGTTCTAGAGATTTTCCTATTGAAGGATCCAGAGTACTAATGAGCGGGCGCCCAAGTCTAGGTCCCTATCTTCTTCTTTGATCTACAATTCTGATAGTCTGCACTAATCTCCTAGAACTCCACTCTTTCTACTCCTGCAACCTGTAACATGCAATCATGGAAAAATGGGCTGGGGGTTGTGGTGTTTAGAGGCTTGCCTAAGTCAAGCCCTGGAGAGACATTCAAGTCTTCTGAACACCATTGTAAGATAAAGAGTGTGTATCCTACATGATAGAGGTAAAATCTAAATGATAAATGATAGAAAACATAATTGATATCACCTTGTAGTGAAGATCTCATGGAAGGAAGATGCTCTTCATGCCATGAGGAGATGGATGCCAAATCTACAAATACAAACACAATAAAAACACAAATTCTACTCTACAACACAATGAATGCCTTGAATCACTTTCACATCAGCTCATGAATAAAAAATGCCATCTAGTTTACAATTGAATCACTAATCATGCTTATATATGCAATTAAAATTATTCATGCTAAGAATTTCGTAATTCAAACTTACCATGTCGGCATAGGACCTAAATAACGGTCATAAACAGACACTTTAAAATTGGTCCTGACCTAAAATAGGGCAGGACTAGAGCATGGGCACCTAAGTCCCCCCCTATTTTAGGCAGGATTTACGTTATGTGCATCCCTTGAGTCCTAATTTCTATGAAGGGTGTTGCCACAATAATGGGTTACACTTTTTAGGACACCCTGATTTTTACTGAAATCACATATTTTTATAAAATATAATGATTTAAGCCTTGAAAGGTTCCATTTAAAAGATTTTAATTGAAGAGGGTTTGATCAAACCCCCTTAGATTCAAACCCCCTTGAATAGAACCCTGCTAATTTTAAACCATACCTATAATGGGGTCTCCTCTACACCTATCAAAATGCTGATAAAAAACCACTTTTCATTTACCTTTTGGGGGATCAAGTGAATTCATTTAAAATTTATGTTTTGTAAGTATGTAGTCCTTATTATAAGCTTCCCAAAAAGTATAATTTTAAATATATTTAATTTGATTATTATATTTTTTTTAATTTTTTGTGCATGTAGGTTTTTCACTAAACATCAAGTTCTCTATTCTAAACACATCGAAAATTAGTAAATTAGTGAAATTTTTTTTTGAAAAATCTCTATGTCCTAGGTATTGATGTCCTTGTTTCAACAAAAAAAAATGAATTTTGATACATACAAAAAAAGTTATGTTTTACGGAATATGCCTATGTCTAAATTATAATTGGTTTGACTTCAAAACTTAATTAAAAAATATATATTCAACAAAACATTATAAAACCAATTGCATGCCCTATATATTGGTGTTACCAATCTAAATTCAAAAGAATTAGAATTTTATCCTTTGTAGAAAAAAAGTTATGTGCTACAGAATAGACATCACTTTAAAAAATGTTGTTTACTATTAAAAACTAGTTATCAAAGGAGACACAAAAAAAATTACAATTTAAATCCAAATTTAAAATATATATATATATTTAGAATGTACAAACAAAATCTCACAAATCACTAGTTCCAATCATCTTCAAATTCCTAATGGTTTAGCGGCTATAGGTGTCAGAAAGTGAAGATTTAGTTCAAAATGTTGATTTCAATGTCAATTTTGGCCAAAAAGTGTAACCCATTATTGTGGGATGACCCTAAAACTTTAGGGTTTTCTCATCAGGAGTAATCACAATCATGCAAGATGCTCTAAATGCATTCTAAAGGACTAGGGAGCTAAACCTTAAGAGGGAAAAGCACCCAAGGGGACATTTTTCAATGTAACAGGTGCATTTTGGTTAACTCCTAGTCTTTGAAGGGATAACAGTAGGGGAACCTCAATATATATACCTTTTCCTAGTGGACGAGGTGAATATTCAATTTTCTCCTTATCTACTTCTATCATACCAACTATTTCATCATAGTCAAGATAGTCATCTTCTTGCTCTATTGTATTTTTCTCTACCATATTATTTTCACTATGATTAGGAAATAGATTAGTAAAGATCTATAAATTCTGATTTAGAGGGGAAACCGACTTATTTCCATTGTCATTCACACCAGTTACCTATATCACATTCAAGTCAATGAGGTCTTGAATTTCATGTTTAAGATGCATACATCATTCAGTGTCATGTCCTTGTTGTTGATGATAATGACAAAAAACATTAGCATCAAAATGAGGTCCTTGCATTCTATTAATATCCAATAGTTTAATGGGAGGAAGCTTCAAGAGATTATTGCTCACTGCTTGAATCATAATAGAATGTAGTGAATCAGATATTGGAGTAAACTGTCTTTGCTATTGTCGAAAATAAAAGGGTGCCCTCTTTGGATTATTAGTAGCAGACACTTGTGATTGAAAATTATTTGAATTTTGCCCATTTACTTTAATAAAGCTCTTGTTATTCCTCTTAAAATTGTTCTGTGAAGGTCCAACCATGGATTGACCAACTTTAGTTGATGAGGTTTGATTTTCATACTGACTAGATGAAAGTTGGTAGTCATGAAGGGCTGTGCATAAATGTTGAAAAGAGTTATACTTTATCAAGAGGATCTTATCACGGATGTTAGGTTGTATATTTGTAATAAACACCTTCTAAACATCCTCATCGTTCATCTGGTATTGACTGATAAACTTAGTTAGCTTCTCTTTCAGACCTTGCTTACAATGAACTAAATCAATCAATGAGACTTGAGGTCCAATGTTTGCTTGAAAATGCTGTAAGAATTGATCAACGAGTTGTGAGAGAGAATGTATTGAATTTAGAGGCAAAGAGCAAAACCATTCTAAAGCAGTATCTTTGAGAGATCATGGGAAGAGTTTTGCTAACAAGTCCTCTTCAAAGAAGAAATCACTACGTGAATGTTGCCACATGAGTATTAGGATCACCTTTTCCACCATATTTTTCAAAGTGAGGAGTCTCAAACTTATCAAGCATAGGAGTTCTTAAGATTGCAAAAGATAATGGACTACAGGCGTGATATGTTGGTATAGTAGGTTGAGAAGAATTTGTCAAGATTAACACCTTTTGTTGGAAGGAAGTCATGCTTTGCAAGAGTTGATTTAAGAAGGCATCATTAGGAGACGTGGTTTGAGAATTAGAAGTTGTGGTAATGAAATTTTGAGGTGATTGATTATGAGTGGTAACAAAATGTGGTTGAGAGTAATTGTGAGTGGAAGGTGGTTAGGAATAATTGTAATTGAAGGGTGGTTGAGAATAAGTGGAATGGAGAGATGGTTGAAAGTGATTATTCATGTAAGAAGTCACCCTAGGTGCTAAGTTTTGATAATTGAATCACACTGTGAAATAATGCCATTAGATACTCCAACACTAGTGGTAGCATGACTACAAGCATGTGCATTAGTAGTGAGAATTGATGATGTAAAAGTAGATATTCTAGTAGCCGGTATAGGTGTCGATACTTGTGTATGAATTAGTGATGACATATTAATAGTATTTGCACATTCAGTCACCATCATAATGTTGTTATGCACTAAATGGGATAGTCCACGTAGTGTATTAATGCTATCTTGTGCTTCTTTTAACAACTCTCTTAGATTATGAATAACAGGTACAACCTCTTCAGCTATCCTTTCCTTTTCCACAAATGCTTGAAAACCAACTAGTTCCTTATCAAGTTTGTTTATTTTCTCATTAGGTACATGTGTTATCACATCAATAGGATCTTCAAAATCATGAAATGTTTGTTCTTCCATTGTATTCATAGGAGGTATGATATGTTGCAAAGTTTGTGTTTCTCCTTTTGTAAAGGTGTTCAATGGATTTTTTGATGTAGGAGCACTGTTTCTATTGGAAGAACTAGAACCCATTAATCTAAGACTTATCCTTAGAGGTATATTTCTATTAGGGTAGCGGGTTATAAGACTCATGCAAAAACATACAACACTCAATGCACAAACTAATAGAACAAACCCAAGAAGCACGTATACTTGTTGAAATACACAATGTGTAAATGCAAATTTTGAAATGTAGATGAAAAAATACACTATGATGAAACACTCCTATCCAAAATTAGATTTTAAAGAGTGTGAAAAATGAGTAGTAAAATCTGAAACAAGATTTTAGCTACAAACCCTAGCTTTTGAAATTACTAGGTTATATGAAAAATGTAAAATTTCAAACAAACCCTAGCAAATAAAGTATGTAAATGCAAGGTAAATGATTATAAAATGATGTATTTCTATAATTTATGTCAAATCTGATGTAAATATTAGAGATTTAAATGATTTATATGAAATGCAATGAAAATGGTGTAAACTATGCATAAATGCAAGCCTAAGATGCTTGATTTTTTCAAAATTTTTAATTTTTTTTGCAAGATTTTTCAATGTATAATGATGAAAATGATATGTATGAATGAAAATATGATGTACAACACTTAGTAAGATGCAATGTTCAGCAAAACACAGGTTCACCAAAATGTTATGTGGAAAAGTGGGGATGATGAGATTTGTGTGTTAATTAGATTTAATCAAACCCTTCTTTCACACATACATTCAAGGACATAGATCAAGATCAGTCACAACTGTGATAGAGGACTCAACTACAGGTTTGATGTCACTATGAGATTATTGGAAAGATAGAGTAGATTGATATTTTGTCAAAACACTAATTTGATTAGGCCTAAAACCTTAATTATGCAAATTCATAAACAATAGATGAATCCCAACAAATTCTTGCACAGGAAGGCACTAAATACAGATTAGAAACATACCAGGATTTCAATCTCAGAAAGCAAAAAATTCATGGAAAAAAGAGGGATCACCCTTGTCAAATGTGGCACAATTTCTATAGACTGGGAGCCAAATATGTTGTAGACTATTCTTGCTCAAGGATTTCTGACAGTGATAAATTTAGGGACAAAAGAGGGATCGCCCTTGTCCTTTTAGGGATATTTTCTGTAGCTTTCTTTAGATCTGGAATCCTTATGCTCTATAATGATCCTCTATAACTCCTCTCTGCAAGATCTGATACATGTCAGTTTCAATCACAAGAGAGGGGTTGGGGGTTGTGGCGTTTAGGAGTTTGCCTTGGTCAAGCCCCATAATGGCATTCAAGCCTTCCAACACTATTGTTAGACAGAAAGTGCATGTCTTTGGTGGACAGAAGTAAAATAAAATGATATGATAAATGATTGAAACACAAAGTAAATGTCACCTTAGAGGTGAAGCTCTCATGGCGAGATGAAGATCTTTCACGCCATGAGGAGATGGATTGATGAATACAAACCTACAATAGACATGAACAAACACAACACAATACTACTTTGAAAAACAATGAAAGCCTTGAGTATCATTAGCATAAGATCACAAGTTTGCATTATCCATCTAGTTGTAAAATGCAGTACTAAACATGATTATATATACATTCCCAGTAAAATTTCTGTAACATCAGAAAATGTCCCCTTGGGGGCTTTTCCCTCATAAGGTTTAGCTCCGGGGTCTTTAGAGTTCATTTAGGACATTTTAGTTCATATTTTGGCATCCTGACATAATGAGACCTAAGTCCCATAGCAAATAGGACCTAGGAGGACCCCTTGAGCTGTACCCTACCTAAAATAGGGGGGAGGACTTGGGTGCTCATGTCCTAGTCTTGCCCTATTTTAGGGTAGCCCCAATTTCTAGGTGTTAGGTAGTGACTGTTATTAGGTCCCTTTGCTGACACGGTAAGTTTGGATTTCAAATATCTTGGTGGGAGTGCTTGTAGATGCATATATAAGCATGTGTAGGCATTCTTTTGTAAACTAGATTTTAACTAGATGATTACTAGCAACCTATTGTGTTCTCAAGGTGACTTAAGGCTTTCTATTGTGTTGCAAGAGCAGACTTGTATGTTTTGTGTGTTGATATTTGTAGATTTGAGCATCAGTCTCCTCATGGCATGAAGAGCATCTTCCTCCATGAGAGCTTCACTATAAGGTGAAATATCATTGTGTTTTTATCATTGGTTCCTTTAGTTTTTGGCCTCTGCCTCACAAGGGCACACCCTCTTTATCTGACAATGGTGTTTAGAGACTTAAGTGTCCTTTGCGGGTTGACTGAGGCAAATCTCTAAACACCACAACCCCTAAACCAAGTCTTGTGGTTATAGGTTACAAGTGTCGCATCTGGAAAAAGTGGAGTCGCAGGAAGGCTTGGCAGACATCAGGGATTTGAGATATGAAGAAAACTAAAACAAGGGATCACTTCCAGGACTTGGGTGCTCACTCCAGTGTCCTCCATAGATAGATTCTAGAAAATAGAAGCTACAGGGCTGATTAGTGTTTGAAGAAGGTCCAGATTCCCTAAAAAAGTAGGTACCTTGGACTTCAGCACCTGCTACAATGTCCCCGACTATTCTGCTTCGGCACCTCAAAAATAGGTATTTTGTAATTTAGCATTTTACTCCCGTCTGCAAGAGCTTTTTTTGTAATTCATTAATTTGTTGTCGTATTTGAATAATTAGGGTTTTAATGGTTAATTGAGCATAGGAGAAGGAAATTTGGATAATTAATTCACTAATCCAAGTTTCCCTACATTTGCAAGTGACCTAGGGTATGATAGTTCTCGCCAGTCAACCCTAGATCCTTAAATGTTAGGGTGAAAGGAGGATTTTAACATCTAAACCACAAAAGATCAACAAATCCAATTTTCCCCTAAACATTTTGGTGAACCCATGTCTTTGAAATTAAATTTCAACTTGCTAAGTATTTTTCTATAGATTTTGTGTGATTTCATTCATTCATATAGACATTTAATTTATTGCATTGAGAAAATTTCAAAAAAAATGAAAAAACTGGAAAAATACAAAAAATTTGCATTATTGGGCTTACTAAATTGTGTCAATTCTTCCTAAATTTTACTAATTCATTATTTTTACATCAGATCTGATATAAACTACATGAAAATACAAAAATTAAAAATCTTTCTTTGCATTTCATCATTTAATTGCTAGGGTTTTGTGGAAATTTTGATAATTTTTAGATAACCTAGTAATTCCAAAATCTAGGGTTTCTAGGCAAAATCTGTTATCATATTTTTGTACTAATTTTAGAGGCTCATTCAAATTTACATTTGGCTTTAGTCTTTCATTTTAGTGTGAATTTGCATTTAAATTTAAATTATTTACATTTTTGCATTGAAAATTTCAACAAAAACTAGCAATTTTGGTGCCTTTTCATTAAATTTGCATGGGAATTTTACATGATTAATCTTGAAAATCATTTTCAGATATGAGAGTATGTAATCTCCATTAAAAATAATACTTCAAACCATTTGCATAGCATTTTGTTCAAAAATCTCAAACCTAGGGCTTTGAAAATAACGATTTTCCCTAATTTTGGCCTTATCAACTTCATATATTTGCACTATAGGTGTGTTGTGAAAGATATTTTTTCATTAATTTACTTTTATCAAGGTAATAATTTCCTTCCTCTCATAAAAAAAATTCACAACACCCTTTTAACGGGCTCTTGTAGTGAAAATTTGGTGAAAAACTACACATTTTTTACTATTTTTGCCCTAGGGTTTGACCTAGTTTGCACTCCAAGTGTGTTGTGATCAATTTTATGGATTGAGTTGACTTAAATCATTAGTATTACTTAATAAACATCATAAAATTCTTTAAAACACCCCCTTTGCTAGGTCTTGGAATTGAAAAATCGTGAAAAATAGCCTATTTTTACTATATTTTCACTAGGGTTTTACCTTAAGTGGCACTAAAAGTGTTTTGTGTAGGTATTTTGGCACCAAGTGGATATTATTACTGATATTATTTGTTTTCCATCATTATTTTCCTCACAACAACCTTTGTTATGCTCTGTTGCATTGAGTTTTGGTGAAAAAGTGCCTATTTCGACATATTTTCACCATAGTTTAACTTGGCATTATCTTGGATTTACATCAAGAGTGTGTTGAGAGTGATCATATTGCTGTTATGAACTGATATCAGACATATAATTTTCTTCCCTTCATCAAAATCTTTACAACACCTTCGTTCCATTCATTGGCATTGAACAAAGTACAAAAATCAAGCATTTTTGCATATACTTTTGCATTCATGGATTCTCCTACGGGTACATCTTTAGAAGACTTATATGAGTACATTGTGAACTATGATATTTTTTGCAAATTTTCTGACAAATATCCTCAAATCTTGCATCAAATCTCATACATCTATGGCATTGATATAACCAGTAGTACTACATGTGATATTCTTCAATCAATAGCCCATTTTGACAACTTTCTCGAGATTGTAGATGTTTTCCCTTCAATCATGGAGAATCTAAAAAGTTTTATAGCTGAAAATAATCATGGGGAAAGTAGTGGTGACAACTTTACTCCCACTCTCCCTTTATTTAATGATGATATAATGCAAATACTTTTTGAGTCCTATGAAAATGAAATATCAGTGGGTGAGCCATCAAACAAAGAGACTTGCCCCAACATAACCCCACTTGGTGAGGATATATTGGCACAAGAAAAAGATATCATCAATACATTTTTCCACACATCTCTACCATCTCTTCCTGCTCTCCCTAATTACAATGAAGCTCTAGATAATGTAGATTCTCTTTATGACCATTTGCTCGGTTTGCCACCAGATGTTCAAGAACTTCTCAATTACATGCTACACCAGAAAATAGATCATGAACTGTCACATACTTTGGAAAGAAATGAAATCCTACATGCTGTGGAAGAACAAGCTATCCCTCCAATTCAAGCCATTCCAACACCCTATATAAGGACTGAAATGGGTATCTTTAGGATGCCTCCACAAGCTCATTTAAATGGCATTTCAAATGCTCCTATATCTGACATAGAAAATGGCAACATTCCCTCTCAACCATCATTAAGAGAAACCTTTCCTACATGGTTACCCTCATAAACTCATGAACATATGGAAGAGAGAAGAAGTGATAACACCTTAACCATTAAAATAAAGATCAAGATTCGTGATACCCACTAGCCTGACAAGGGCCCTATAGGAAAGTATCTCTAACCCTTTATCTCTCTCTTGATGTGATGTGTTATGTGTTGTTAAGGCCTCCTGGGATGACCTCAGATTCTCCTGTAAGGTTTGGGATACTAGGAGACCACCTCTATTGTGACCTTCTTCTATTTGTATCATCATTCTTCTAAATTGCCTCTCTCTCTAATTTCATTGTTGTGTGTTGTGTCTTACAGACATAGCATCGTGGTTGGTGACTTGGGGGCACCCTCCTATGTGACTATCCCTGGGACACTTGTTTCTCCTCTCTTATTTATTATTTCCCTTCCTCTAGTGTTTCCATCTAGCAGGTAGATGACGACAAACATTTATACTGATGCGGACCTAGTGTCCCTTTCGAGTGCAATAAAAAAATGGACTATATTTCCTAATATGAGGATGGGGTTGTATATCTTATCCGACGCTTGGCTAGTGGAAGCACTCATGCTTTCTGTATAGTGAATTTTATGATATTTCTATCTCATTTACAAACCTTAACAATACTTCTACTTCGTGCACCTTTGTTTGCCTTTAAATCTAGCATTAGCAGTACTCGATTCAGAGAACTTCATGATATAGCCCCTGGTTATCCTTGAAATATGAATTTGATGTATAACCTTGGCTCTTTGTGTGGATAATCATATACATTGATGTTGTTGTTTATCATTATGTTATAGACACTAACATGTTTCTTGCAGGGATGTGTTTGTGGGAACATTTGGCAATCATAAAGTACATGTCACCTTCGGGGGGCATGGGCTTTGTGAAAGTCGGTGTTCCCTTGTGTGTTTTATTCCTACCTTAACATGCTTGATATTGATAACTGATATCAACCACCTTAAGGTGGGGGCATATATAAGGTAATCTGTCTATTATAGATGTTAGCAATTTGTTTTACCTCAGATGCATAGACTTGCGCCCTAGAGTAGTGCATTGTGCATCTTGAGTTTGTTTGCAATCAATCAATCAATCATGTAAGCTCTATGCGGCGATAGGATATCAAGAATATCCTTTTTTTCTTAATCCCTTTGCAGAGGTAGGGATGGTCTATTTCTCAGAGCAGATTGCATCATCCTGTCATTTTCAAAAGTCCTCTACGGAGGCGGGGAGCGGTTCTGTGACTAACTCAACCCTTAAGCATGTCTTTAGTAATTATTGTGGACAAGCCCAATTATCGGTGTGTGCCTGAGATGGTGCTGGACCTAGAAATAGGTACACTCCATCGCTTGTCTACCGTGTTTTCCCTGTGTCTTCAAGTGTGTGTGTTTTGGCATGCTTCTTCTGTATGGCATGTTTGTTGCCTGATATGCATAGACCAACACCTTTGAGTAGTGCTTCATGTATTTTGGGAGGTTTGTTTACTTTCTAGTACTTGCATTTGCATTTCATATATATGAGAAAAAGAAAAGAAAAGATATCATTTCTGTCTTCCATGCATTAATTGTCTGCTCTATGTTCTGCGTGACTATAACTGTCTTCTCTATGTTTTGCATACCTGTTACTGTCTTCTATGTGATTGGCATTTCTTCTCCATGTTTGGTGTGTTTGCTATGTTTGTGACCTTACTTTAATGCATGTATTGGCCTTGCATTTATACATACATTAAAGTGGGGGCTAAATGTAACGTTAGAAAATGTCCCCTTGGGGGCTTTTCCCTCATAAGGTTTAGGTCCCGATTCTTTAGAGTGCATTTAGGATATTTAATTTCATATTTTAGCATCTTGACAGAATGAGACCAAAGTCCCATGGCAAATAGGACCTAGGAGGACCCCTTGAGCTATACCCTGCCTAAAATAGGGGGGAGGACTTGGGCACCTGTGCCCTAGTCCTGCCCTATTTTATGGCAGCCCTAATTTCTGGGTGTCGGTTAGTGACTGTTATTAGGTCCCTTTTCCAACATGGTAAGTTTGAATTTCAAATATCTTGGCAGGAGTGCTTGTAGATGCATATATAAGCATGTGTAGGCATTCATTTGTAAACTAGATTTCAACTAGATGATTACTAGCAAGCTATTGTGTTCTCAAGGTGATTTAAGGCTTTCTATTGTGTTGCAAGAGCATACTTGTATGTTTTGTGTGTTGATATTTACAGATTTGAACATCAATCTCCTCATGGCATGAAGAGCATCTTCCTCCATTAGAGATTCACTACAAGGTGACATATCATTGTGTTTTTATCATTGATTCCTTTGGTTTTTGGCCCCTACCTCACAAGGGCATGCCCTCTTTATCTGACAATGGTGTTTGGAGACTTAAGTGTCCTCCAGGGTTTGATTGAGGCAAACCTCTAAACACCACAACCCCAAAACCAAGTCTTGTGATTTCAGGTTACAAGTTTCGCATCCAGAAAAAGTGGAGTCGCAGGAAGGCTTGGCAGACATCAAGGATTCAGGATCTGAAGAAAAGTTAGACAAAGGAGGACTTCCAGGACTTGGGCACTCGCTCCAATGTCCTTCACAGATAGATTCTAGAAAATAGAAGTTACAGGGCTGATCAGTGTCTGAAGAAGGTCCAGATTCCCCAAAAAAGCATGTACCTTGGACATGGATGTCATCTCCAGTATCCTCGATTGTTCTGCTTTGACACCCCAAAAACAAGTATTCTATAATTTGGCATTTTACTCCCGTCTACAAGAGCTCTTTCTATAATTGATTAATTTGTTGTCGTATTTGCATAATTAGGGTTTTAATGGTCAATTGAGAATAGGAGAAGGAAAAATTGATAATTAATTCCCTAATCCAAGTTTCCCTACATTTGCAAGTGACCTAGGGTATGATAGTGCTTGACACTCGACCCTAGATCCTTCAATGTTAGGGTGAAAGGAGGATTTTAACATCTAAATCACAAAAGATCAACAAATTCAAATTTTCCCTAAATAATTTCATAATTCAAACCTAACATTTTGACAAGGAAAACCTTTTAACGATCACCAACCAATATTCAAATTTGGGACCCTGACAAAATAGGGCAGGACAAGGGTGTGTGTGACCTTGTCTATGGACCTATTTTAGGACCTAATTAAGATTTAGAGTTCACCCCTAGGTCCCATTTGACATGGGTTTCAGGGGATTTTGCTCTAGGATTCATTTTTAACTTGCATGATTAAATCTAGGGGACCCGAGAGCTAAACTTAGGAGGTAAAAGTCCTAGGGGACATTTTACAACATAACAATGATGGAGGTGGAACCCTCAAAAATATCCCCTTACCTCATGGTCTAGGGGGTTCTTGTAATGAAGGTTGTTCTTTATTTATTGTTTGTTGAATAGGGGTCTGACCAATTTTGATATCAATTGTGCTTTGTACCATCAATATCCCAAGAAAGTTTGATCTCATCATGGTTTAGGTTCTTCAGTAGGTTCTAGCCAAAAGTAATCAAGAATGAAGTTTTTCTAAGTAGCCATAAATTGCTATTGACTATGGTGGATAGTTTGTATGGACCCATGGTGAGGAAATTTTAAGCATTTGTGAATGGTTGAAGGGATATGTTTCATAGCCTTGAGCCATGGATGGCCTAGTTTTATACAGAAGAGGTCAGACGTAGGGATGATATCGAATGATTGTTTTAAAGCTTTATCAAGCACTTAGACCATTTAAGTAATCTTCCCTATGGCCAGGAGGAAAGCTCCAATATGTGTTTTTATCATCATGTCCATAGGCTCATAAGTTTCTTGTATCAATTTTTGTGAATAAAGGAACTCTTCCGTAGTGACATTATTCATTCAATTTGGATCAATAAGGGCTCCTCTTGTAGGAGTCTCCATTATGTTAACATCAATGTAAAGTGGACCTCCAAATGTTCTATCATGTGGTGTAAATGTTATTTTTGGTTCAGGTGTCTTTATTTTCTTGTAGAGTTGGGGAGATACCATAGCATTGTTTTTACGATGAGAAGCCATAGATGTGAGACCGTTTCACAGCAAAGCACTTGTTTGAGGAATTCGGGTTATTGAAAGAGCTCAAAGATTCAAAAAGTTAACAACAAACAAAGTGGATAGGAGGAAAAATTACTACACAACAAGGCAAAATGAGTGGTTTCACAAGTTTAATCAAAAGGATGTGAATAAGGTGTGTAAACACTTAGTGTTGAAATACACACTGTGTAATTAACAATATGCAAAATTTTCACACAATAATATGAAATGATACAAAATTTTCAAAAGACCAATGAATATATGCTTGAAGATGAATTCAAGATCTAAAATGAAAGATATTTATGACAAATGCAATGAAATAATACAAGTCTATGCTTGTCTATGGACCTAAAATGCTCATTTTTCTCACTTTTTTCAATGTAAATGTGCTAAAGATGCAAATGTCAATTCAAAAACCTACAATACAGCAACACTATAGTCCAAAATTAGATTTTAAAGAGTGTTTAAATGAGTAGTAAAATCTGAAATGAGATTTTAACTGCAAACCCTAGCTTTTGGAATTACTAGGTTATTTGAAAAAAATATAAATTTCAAGTGAAACCCTAGCAAATGAGATATGCAAATGCAAGGTAAAAGATTATGAAATGATGAAATGCTATAATTTATCTTAGATCTAATGTAAATATTAGAAAATTAAATGTTCTCAAAGATATGCAAGTAAAATAGTGCAAACTATGCCTTAGTGCATGCCTAGAGTGCTTATTTTTTTCAATTGTTTTCAAATGTATGCACATTTTTCCAATGCATGATGATTAATATGATGTGAATGAATGCAATGAATAATTGAAACACTTAGCAAGATGTAAGTTCAATAAAAACATGGGTTCACCAAAATGTTAGATGTAAAAAGGGGATAGGTTGAAATGTAATTAAGATAGATTCAATCAAACCCTCCCTTCACATTAACATTTGTTATGTCGTAAAATGTCCCCTAGGACTTTTACCTCCTAAGTTTAGTTCCCAGGTCTCTTGTTTTTCATCATGATGCATGTTAGAATTAACTCCTGAGACAAAATGACTTGAAACCCATGTCAAATGGGGCTTGAAGGACATTGTTGAGCCTTAACCTTGACCCAAGAGAGGTCCTAGGGCAATGGTGCTCACGCACTTGCCCTGCCCTATTTTGGTGGGGTCCCAAATTTGAATGTCAGTAAAATGATCGTTAAAGGCCTTCCTTGCCCACATCTTAGGTTTGAATTACAAAATTTGTAGCTGGAATGCATATATAAGCATGTTTAGGGTTTCATTTATAGACTAGGAGAAGATGATTAGAGATGATTATGATATTTTGGGAAACTTATGATATTAAAGTATTCAAAGCATTCATTGTGGTAGAGCAGACTTGTGTTGTTATTGTGTTTGTTATTGCAGATTTGGCTTCATCTTCTCATGTTGTGAAAGATTTTCATCTACATGCGAGCTACACCTCTGAGGTGATATCTATTTGTGTTTGAATCAATCATTTATCAATTTGTTTTTTCCTTTATCTTGCAAGGATATGCGCTCTCTTGTCCTCAAAATTAGTTGTGCTCATTTTGTAGGAGGACCCCTATGAAACTTGTCCATTTTGTAGCCTACACTCTAAATACGCATTTTGAGGCATATCTCTTCTACCTCATGCATAGTCCTCTGACACCTAAGAATGTCTTGGAACATTTCCCCAGGATGATTCCTTGAAGTTCATGAAATTTGACTAGTTATAAGCTTGTCAAAATATCAATTTTTGAACTTTTAAGGTGTTAGAAATTTTTTGATAGTTCACATGCAAAGTTGGTCAAAATCACTGACATTACATGTGACTTGTTTTCATCACATGCATAAGCAGTCAAAAACCCTGCCCAAGCATGTGGTCTCAGTCTCTCATGCACAAGCGGTCAAAAACCCCACTTGTGCATGTGTTTACTTGTTTTTATTAAAACATGTAGAGTCGGTCAAAAACACCACCGAGTGACTTGAGTTCACATGTAGTGCACTTATTGCAATTTGTGTGGATGATTAATTCATTCTTTTATAAGTTTTAAAAACATTTTTATTTCTCATTATGTTATTTTTTCATCCCTATGAATCCTCCAAGCTCATGGAAACCCTCAATCTACCTTTTGGCGTGTGGTTCAGATCAAATCAATTTGTAAATTTTAGGTTTTCCATTTATTGCTTGGCACTTATACTGGGTATGTTTCTGTTCCCCCTCATTTCATTTTTATGTTTATGAACTTAGGGTTTGTGTGAAGGATGAATAATTATCTGCATTTTTAAATCTTCTTTTTCATTATCAGTCGTTGTTTTGTTAAAACCCTAATAAGGAAGTTTGCATTTTATCTTCATGTTTTGTTTTATTTTAATCTGTGTCATTAGCAATTTTCACCGATCAATAGAACCCTGGTGTTTTTGTTTTTCTTCATGTAAAATCTGTCATTTGCAGGATCGGTTTGTCCCGCCGACCTCGCATATAACTTGACTTGTTTATTCCCTTAAGTGTATGAGCGGTCATTTTGACCGGACATACATGTTCTCTTCACTTTCCTTATAAGATGTGCAGGGGCAGTGATTTTTGCTGCCCATGCCTTTGTTTTCCTTTTGTACTACCCTAAGTGTAAGGGCAACAAAAATCGTAGCCCCTGCATGCAAAGTCGTGAGTAAGTGCATGTGAGAGAAGTAAAAATGACCACTCAAATACATTTGACTTTTGCTCTATCTACTCTCATGCATAGTCGGTAAAAAACCCTGACTATGCATGCCAAAATAAATAAGACCTTAATGCATGAGTAGTCATTTTGACCACCCATGCACTTGAAAAATTTACATATGAATCTACATGTAGGAGCAGTCAAAATGACTACTCACACATAAGTTCACCTATCTTCACATATGCAAAAGTAGTTATTTTGACCGCCATTTCATTCCTTCTGCAAACCAACCTACCTACATGTAGAGGCACCTATTTTGGCCACCCTTACACCAAAATGCAATATACCTACATGCAGGAGTGGTCATTTTGACCGCTCGTACATGACTCCCTGAAAATCTCCTAACACTGGGAATTTTTTAAAAGTAATACATTTGACCCGCTTTCGCCTAGTTTTTTGACTTGCTCGCTCTCTAGCCATTTTAAACTTATCTCTATGAACATGTTCATTATTACACAATTTCCCTATAATGCCAATTTGTCCCCTAATTGTGAGATCATGAACTTTTGTAGTTCCTTCAAGTAGCAGTTGTGTTCCACATTACATCCAGTGAAATCTTCAAAGCCAATGTCAGATCTATCTCCATCCAAGGCTAAAATAATGAAGTATAAGTATCAGGGGGTTTTCCCTATTACTTCAGTTCAGTCAAATGTTGATGAGATCAGAGATACAAAAATAGGCCATGTTGATATGGCAGAGTTTGTGGAAAGACCTAAGAAACCAAATCCTCCAAACTTCTTGCAAAAGATCATTGATAGTAATATACACTTGGTGGCCTCTTTCCTAGTGGCAGCTCACAATCCAAAGTTTGTTCTTCAACTGGCCAGTCATTATGACAAAGAAACTAGAACTATGGTGGATGCCAATGGAAACATTATCACAAGGCTAGATGTAGAATTCTTAGATAAGGTATTCATGTGTCCACCTATTGAGAATGTTGGAGAATTTGACTTTGCCAAAGGTAAAAAAGATTTTGATAATGATATACATGTTGTCACATGAAAGTACACACTGCTTGGAGGGATTCCAAGCATTCCAATGACACAATGGGAATGATCTCTAAGTGAGGGACTTTGCTAAATGAGATTAGACCTCTGGAGAAGGCCGGCTTCCTTGCCTGATTATCACCTAAAACTACTAAATTTTGAAGGGAAAAGGGAGAAGGGATGCTTGAAAGATGAAATAACAAAAACTTGAAAACATAAAAGGGTGATGCACCAGACTAATTAAAATAAATTTTCACAATACTGAGAAAATGCATAATATAATTAGATATAGCAAGTAAGCATACACAGATTAGATGATTCTAGCAGAGGCAAGAAACAATATGATTGAGAGGAACAGAATGTTCACAGACAATCTCATGCAGATTTACATAGAACTGGGAAATCAAAAAAGGAGATAAAATAACTTGCATATATCTAATGAAAGGCAAGGTTAGAGCATATGAAAACTCTGTTTGGAAACAGAAAAGACCAGAATGTCAAAAAATTTCCAACATTTTTTACATCTTATGAATGCATATATATAGCATTTCAAAACTAGCCTAGGTCGGTTACAAAATTAGCTCTAAAAGTTGTTTCAGAAAAAATATCTCCCTCTGTAGAAGTTATGGCATCTAATATCTGGCACTGGGAAGATAGAAGATATTTTAGAGTCTTTAATGTAGGCAGCTTACTCATCAATCCTCAGCAATGCATACCTTAAAATATCTGAAACAGGATGGTGGAAAAATATCTTTTACCATTAATGCGAGCAGCTTCTATTACCTACAGAAATAAATGTGAAAAATATCTGCATCCTGCCCCAAAAAGTCGCTGAAACATCCACTGCTCAAAACATGCAACTCCAGATCTGAAATTGAAAAGTGATAAAAACTCCTAAAAAACTTTCCAAATGAAAGAGGGGACAAAAATATGCATCTTTGTCTCTTACATCATGTCGAAATTCGCCAGGATGGAGGAGATACAGGATGTCAAAGTTTTGGTCAACCACCTGTATATATCTCTTTGCATCTGTGTATATATCACTTGAATTTGCCGCCTGAAATGGCATCCAAAACCTTCTCTGCAACTCCTTTCCATATGCATGGTGCCTTGTATATCGGACTTGAATTTGCCCTTTGAATTTTGAAATTGTATATGCATACAATTTCCCTTTGCATATGCAGTTCCCACCATTTGTATGTTAACTTGCATGTATGTCTGCTATCACGTGGCACCGCCTGATTCGTTACTGAGCTGGTTCAAGGAGCATTGCTAAAAACTGTATCTGCCCTTTGCATATTGCAATATACAAGCACAATTGTACATGCAAGCCGCAGACTTCAAATTTTATGAAATAGCCTGGAAAGACGTTGAAATCTGACTTGTATACTTCCTTTGTCTATTTGCTTGTATATCGTAATATACAAGCGCCAAATATACAAGCCACGAACTTCAAATTTTTATCAACTGCTTTGACTGATGGGTCGGATTGGCTTGTATCATTTTCTTTGTATATTTCCCTGCATGTTCAAATATACAAAACACTTATACATATACAAGGCGAACCTGAGACTTTATAAAACAAGTTAAAAATACAATCGGGTCTAGTTTGTATGTAAACCTTTGTATATCAGCTTTGTATGTGCAAACATACAAGCAAAATATACATTCTATTGTTCATGCTCACTTGTATCTTCTAACATACAATCAACCTTGTATGTGCGCAGGCCCCACCTCTTGTACGTTTGGCCTTGTCCGTTTCTTTGTATGTTTCGCTTGTATGTGCAAAACATACAAGTAAAATATACAAAGAAACATACAAGGCCAAATTTACATTCCACTGTAGCGGATGCACTTGTATGTCAAACCTTTTATCTTTTTGCTGCATGTGCAAACATACAACATAATATGCATTTGAAACCCGATATGCATTGAGGGAATATTCTTGTAATGTATCTCCTACTTTGTATAATTTTCCTTGTATGTTTCTCCTTGCAACTGGATATACAAACCAAGAATATCACGGGAATCTGCAAAAGATTCCTCCTTGTACATGCACCTTCCTAAGCCTGATATACATTCAGAAATGCATAAAATTCACCTTTTTCATCATTTTCTAAGGCCAATAGAGATTTGCAAGCCCGCCAAATGTACATTTGAACTATATGCTGACCAAAACTTTGACCATGAATAATTTCTTTATTTGGTTAAATTTCAGGGTAATGTAAAAAGCAAACCTGCCTATTTTTTCCAAGCTCTTTCCAATGGTAAGGTTTTTTAAGCAAGGCTTTTTAGGAAATTTGGCACTTTAAGCTTTATAGGAACATTTTCTAAAGGATTTTCAAGGAAAAGTACCAGGTGAACTGTTTAGCTTTGGATGGGGGGAAAATGGGTCAATAATTTGGCAACTTCTATGGGATGCTTGCCTGCTAAACAACTGGGATCAGTGGCCTTAAGTATCCATTGGGCATGTGGTCAAGTCAAAGACAAAAGATATGTCTTGACAAAGAAAGCTAACTTAGCAACTCAGCATCTGACAGTAAAGAACATTTGGAAGACTAAGCCAAGACAAAAATGTTGAAGGAAAACCCTCCAATTGTGCTAGACAACACTTAGGGAAAACAAGAGGATCTCAACTATTGTGCAGCAGCACTTATTGAAAGCAAGAAATCTAATATACTAATTTACAAGGTACTCATACCTCAAAACACCTCTTCAAGTGTATCCCATTAAATGGGATAGGCATATTTTCTCCATTCATATTTGACAACTGAAATGCATTGTGCTCCTTGCATTCAGCAATGAGAAATGGGCCACTCCACATGCTATCAAACTTGGAATGCTTTCTTCGTCTACTTTTTAATTCATCCCATTTGAGCACCATATCACCCATTCTAAAATTTCTGGAGGTGGCCTTCTTATCAAAATTTCTTTTGGTCTGATGCTGATGGCACTCCATAGCTTTCATGGTTTTATCTCTGATTTCTTCAAGCTCCATCAGTTGCACTTATCTGACAGCCATGGGATCCTCTGATTCAAACATTTCCAGCCGATTCATGATGTCTAGTGCTGGCAGTTCCATAGACATAGGCAACCTTGCCTCTTTTCCATACACTAGCAAATGTGGGGAGTTCCCAATATATCTTTTAGGAGTTATCCTATTTGCCCATAGAGCAAATTTCAGGTCAGTATGCTAGGTCCTCTGGTTATCCTCCATTGAGCTTTTAATAATCCTTATGAGATTTTTGTTTGTAGATTCAGCCAAACCATTACCCTGTGGATAATAATTTGATGAAGTATTCAGATAGACCCTATTCTTTATAGCCCAATCATTTATCCTGAGTCCAACAAAAGCCAAAGCATTGTCAGAGATGATAGACTCAGGCACTCCAAACCTGGAAACCAAATCACAATAAAAATTTAAAACAGTACTTTCATTTGATTCCTTCAGAGCCACTACTTCAGTCCACCTTGTGAAATAGTCTATAGCTGTAAGTATCCATCTATGGCTTGCACTTGATGGTGGGCTAATGGGACCTATAAAATAAATGCACCATCTCATAAAGGGCTGCTCTACTTGAATTGGCTGTAGAGGTAAAGCTGGTAGTCTCTCTTTGCCTACAAACATGGCACATTTTACACATTTTCTAGCCCATGCATGGGCATCTTTGAATAAGCTGGGCTAGTAGTAGCCAGCTCTCATTATTTTCCAAGTAGTAGTCCTTGGGGAAAAATGACCCCCTACTGTTCCATCATGAAATTCATGAAGCACCTTGTCAATCTGATCTTTATCAATGCATCTTACCAATATACCATTAAAATCTTTCCAGAAAAGGATGCCATTGATTAGAACATATGGAATAGACTATAGTCTGAAATATCTTCTTTTAGTTCTATCTAGACCTGCTGGACATTCACCAGTTTGCAAAAATTGAGTCATGTCATTAACCCAACTGGTGCCCACTGCTGCTGTATCATTCTGATGCTTCTCCCCATTTGTTAGAGGCACCTCCTCTTCTTTTTCTATTTCATTCTCTGGACTGGTAGCAAGTTGTTCACTGAGTCCTCTGCCTCTGACAAGCTTGGTTATCTTGTTCTCCACATCATATTCCATGACTTTGGTTACCCAACCAGCCCTTTGTTCATTAACATCTTTACTCAACAGGAACTCTTTCACACTGGGATGAGTGACCATCAAATATATCTTATTATTAGAAACAAGATGCCTAAATTTCTTGAGGCTCCTTATCACTGCAAGGATGTGTTTTTCAATGAAACTATACCTCTACTCATACTCCTCCAGCCCTTGACTAAAAAAAGTGATTGGTTGCTCAAAACCTTCACTCTGCTGCTGTACCAAAATCACAGAGATTGTATCTAGGCCACCATAAGCATACAAAATGAAATCCTTAGAGAAATCAGGATTTACTAAGGTTGGCATAGCCCCTAATGCTTCTTTTATGGATTCAAAGTTGCATTTGGCCTTTGTCGTCCAACTAAAAACTGTATTCTTTTTTAACATAGACATTAAAGGTTTCAACAGATTTGCAATGTTTGGGATAAATCTTCGCAGAAAATTAATTCTGCCAATAAAACTTTGTAGCACCTTCTTGTGACTGGGTAAAGGCAGCTCCAAAATGGCTCTTACCCTTTCAACATCAATGGTAATGCCTTCCTTTGACATGACGTGCCCTAGTAGCTTGCCTTCATGCATAGTGAATATGCATTTCCTGGGATTGAGAGATATCCCAAACTCTTTGCATCTTTCAAATACTAGCCTTAGATGGGATAAATGTTCAGCTACATTCTTGGAAAAAATTGTGATATCATCAAGGTATACCAACACTAATTTATACAGCAAACCTTTGAAGGCCATATTCATAGCTCTCTGGAAAGTAGAACCAACATTTGAGAGACCAAAAGGCATCCTTTTGTAGGCCATGGTACCCCATTTATTGGTGAAAGCAGTTTTGAACTGATCCCCCTCCTTGACTAAGACCTGATTGTAACTAGAAAAACCATCAAGCAAGGAGAATCTTTCTGAGCCAGCAACTACCTGCAGAATTTGCTCCATTGAAGGCAATGGGTAGTGGTCTTTTAAGGAGGCTCTATTGAGGTCTCTGAAGTTGACACATAGCCTAATCTCTCCATTCTTTTTTCTCACGGGGACAAGGTTGGAGACCCAAGAAGTATGCTTGATTGGAAAAATGATTTTCCCTTCAATTAATTTAGTCAATTCTTTAATCATGAGGGGCTCTAACTTGGGATTTAGAGGCCTTTGCTTTTGCCTTACAAGTTTAGTATCTGGTTCTAATTCAATAGTGTGTTGGGCAATCTGAGGGTCAAACCCTTTTAAGTCTGAGTAATCCCAAGCAAGCACATCTTCAAATTCCTGACAGAGAGAAATAAAAGCTCTTCTGTCCTCAGCTGAGCAAATTTTACCAATTTTAAGCAGTTTACCTTTAAAAATTTCTAGCTCCTCATAATGTTCTTCTTTAACTTGCATGCTAATCTTGCTTTTCTTTAGTTGATCATCTGTACTAAAAATAGATTCCAAGGTTACTAATCCCTTTGGCATCTTGTTTGTTCTCAACTGAACAAAATGATCATTGTCATACTACTGTTTGAGTTTATCCTAATTTATCATAGAAAATTCATCTTCTTCTAACAAGAAACGTAGGATCTGCTCATCACTTTCAAAAACTTACCAATGAATATTATTATCAGGGATAGAGGGCCTATCAACTATTTTTACATGAGGTTGAATCTTCTCCATTTGAATATCACTGGGGATGTCAAACTGAGCCCCAATTGCAACCAACCTATCAGCATGATAATTCTGATTTCTTGGAATGGAGATTAGGTTGAAAGCATCAAATTCTTCGATCATGTCCCACACCCTATGTTTGTAACATTTGAGAAAAATATTTTTTGTAAGATGGAGCCCTCTTACCTAATTCACAATGAGTTCACTGTCACCATAGACCTACAAACAACCTATTTTCCTCTTTCTTGCCCATTGCAAACCTTGAATTAATCCTTCATATTCAGCAGTGTTATTTTTACATGCAAAGGCAAAATAGAAAGAAGAAGAATATTTTTCACCTTGTGGTGACACCAGCATTACACCACCACTAGATCTGTTCCTGCTCCTTGAGCCATCAAAATACATTTTCCACACCCCATTTTGCTGCTATGTCTACTGTTTGGCATCTTTTACAAGATTTGGTGTTACTATTTCATACTCATGCAGTATGTAAACACCCATACCATTTTCTTGGGTGTGTCCCTTAAGATCATCTACAACATTTTCTGAGGACCACTCCCTTAAGAGTACCTCTGGTATGCTTTCAGCTTGTAGTTCTTGAGCAGTAACTAATTCAGGATCATCAGAAATAATGCAATTTGCATTAAGAACACTTGGTGTGTAAGGCTCTATGTGATGATTTGAAAGTAACTCAAATTTTAAAGTTACTTTGGTGCCATATCTGGTCCTAAAAAACATGTGGGACTAGTCTGAGGATAAATATCCTCCTATCTTGGCTATAAATTCTCTTGATAAGCACATGGCAAAGTAAGGAGACAAATCTATGATGAATACCTCCTGGGAAATGGAAACATTGGGACAGGTGTGCAGAGTGAGACCTAGGTCTTTGATCACACCTACAATATTAACAGCTGTGCCATCTAATTGGAGTACACCCTTCTCAAGAGGCTGGTATTTGAGCCCTAATTGGTCTACAATTTGTTTAGGCATCATAGAACTGCTTGCTCCACTATCTACCATACAATTATGCACTAACTTGTCTCCAATTATCAATGACACATAGAAAGGGAGTGGTTTGGTACTTTTGTTTGGTTGTTTGCTATTATCCTGGGATGAATTGGTTAGGACAACCCTATTTGGGTCAACAGTTGAATCCTTGGACACTTTCAAATCAGACAAGGTAGATTGCAATATGTCTTTTTGGCCTGGGATGGCTAAAGAATCCCACATAGACATTGTCATATTCATCTTCTTCATATTTTCAATAATATTGAAAGATGGAATGGCTCTTACCTTTTGATTTGATTTTGTAGCAGCAACCTTTGCTTGCAAATGAGGCATCCCCCTTGCGGCTACTGGGTTAATCCTTTGTAGAATATGGGGAATATGTGATGTAGAAGCACCAACATGTCCTTTCTCTTTATTTGTTGCTTGGTCTATCTCATAACCCCTCTTCTTGGCTCTTGTATATGCTGCAACTGAGGTGTTATAGCTGTTTACACCATAGAATTCACCTTCTTGCCAATTTATGAAGGTAGAATCATTATGAGGTTACTCTTGTTGTTGTGTAGCTCCATCATTTGGGATGTTTGGCTGTGAGGCTGCCACATTTTGTACCATTAAAGCCTGATTTATCACCCCATTTGAACAAGCTGCTTGACTGTGTGGCTGATTACATGGATAGCACCACTTGTACTCAGCTGCAAGATTGTTCTAAGTAGGGATAAGGTCCCTAGCAACATTAATAGGTGTTGGATTATAAGGCTGAAAAGGCCTTTGATTTACATTTTGTCTGGTACCTTGATAGTTGCTCTGATAAGGTGGCCTATTAGCTTGGTAAGGCTGATTTTGGCCTTGATATTGCTACTGATAAGATTGCCTGCTCTGGGATTGCTATTTTTTAATGTTTACCAACTCATTCCCAAAAGTCTGCAGAATATTTTCTATTTTCTGTTGGCTATTTTTAATCTCTTTCAACTCTTGAGATGAGCTAGAAGTAGCAGGCTCAGGATTGGCGGCACTTGGTACTGCTGCTACAGTAGGCAAACGGGCAAAATATGGGATTGGCAATGTCATGGAAACCCGAATCTTAGGAAAGATGGGCACTGGTGGTCTAGGTGCTATTTTTCCTGCCTGAATCAAGCTATTTTCTACCCTAATAGCTATCTCATAAGCGTCAGGTAAACTAGTACCTCCTAATGATTGTACCATTACTGAAATATCACTATTCAGGGCTTTCAAAAAATACAAGAATGCATATTTAGCTGGGGGTCTTACCATGGCAGGGATTCTGTCCCATGTTTTTTGAAATCTAAAATTGAAATCCATCATTTTCTCTTGGGGAGCTCTCTTTATGGTGGTCATCTGTTCAACCAATGATAAATTATCTGATTTATCTTGGAATTGTTTGTTCAATTTCTCTCCTAGATCATCCCAGGTTGTAATAGTCTACACTGGTAAACTTCTAAACCATTGTAACACTTTCCCTTTGAATGAGGCAGCTAGCAGCCTGATGGCTACATTCTCTTGAGTAACATGATGTACACCACATAGGGATGCTATGTCTCTGATGTGCTTAATAGGGGTAGTCTAGTTTTCCCCTATGAAATAGAGAAGATTCTTCAAAGCTACCATAGGTATGGCATCATGTACTATTAAGTTTAAAGGGCTCCCCCCATCAAAAGTCACAAATGGCTGATTTCTTGCCATCTGAACAGTTGGGGATAGATTTACTTGAGTTGCTACAGGAACTACAGAAACAACTGGTCTGAAATTTGGTGGAGTTGACTGTATCCTTTTAGAAACTGGAGTCCTTGTTACAGCTCTCCCCTATCTTCTAGGTGGTGGTAGCTGCAAATAGTCAAATGAGCTCGAACTCCTAGTTTGAATCTTTCTCATAAAAAAGTATCATTAAAACTGGTCTGCTTGTACTTCCTCAGTGAGAATCACCAGATATACAAATTTAACCTCTTACAGGTCTGAAAAAAACACTGGCTACATATCAAAACCAGTAATAAAAGTTGTATGGTCCCACCGGGCATGCCAGAAACTATTGTCACATGAAATTGCACCCTGCTTGGAGGGATTCCAAGCATTCCAATGATATAATGGGAATGATCTCTAAGTGTGGGACTTTGCTAAATAAGATCAGACCTCCAGAGAAGGCCGGCTTCCTTGCCTGATTGTCACCTAAAACTACTAAATTTTGAAGGGAAAAGGGAGAAGGGATGCTTGAAAGATGAAATAACAAAACTTGAAAACATAAAAGGGTGATGCACCAGACTGATTAAAAGAAATTTTCACAATACTGAGAAAATGCACAATATAATCAGATACAAAAAGTAAGCATACACAGATTAGATGATTCTAGCAGAGGCAAGAAACAATATGATTGAGAGGAACAGAATGTTCATAGACAATCTCATGCAGATTTACACAGAACTAGAAAATTAGAAAAGGATGTAAAATAACTTGCATATATCTAATGAAAGGCAAGGTTAGAGCATATGAAAACTCTGTTTGGAAATAGAAAAGACCAGAATGTCAAAAAATTTCCAACATTTTTTACATCTTATGAATGCATATATATAGTATTCCAAAACTAGCCTAGGTCGGTTACAAAATTAGCTCTAAAAGCTGTCTCAGAAAAATATCTCCCTCTATAGAAGTTATGGCATCTAATATATGGCGCTAGGTAGATAGAAGATATTTTTGAGTCTTTAATGCAGGTAGCTTACTCATCGATCCTCAGCAATGCATACCTTAAAATATCTGAAACAAGATGGTGGAAAAATATCTTTTACCATCAATGCAAGCAGCTTCCATTACCTACAGAAATAAATGCGAAAAATATCTGCATCCTACCCCAAAAAGTTGCTAAAACGTCCACTGCTCAAAACATGTAACTCCAGATTTGAAATTGAAAAGTGATAAAAACTCCTGAAAACCTTGCCAAATGAAAGAGGGGACAAAAATATGCATCTTTGTCTCTTACAGCATGTCAAAATTTGCTAGGACGGAGGAGATATAGGTGGTCAAAGTTTTGGTCAACCACCTATATATATCGCTTTGCATCTGTGTATATATTGCTTGAATTTGCTGCCTGAAACAACATCCAAAACCTTCTCTGCAACTCCTTTGTATATGTGTGGCACCTTGCATATCGGACTTGAATTTACTCTTTGAATTTTGAAATTGCATATGCATACAATTTCCCTTTGCATATGCAGGCCCCACCATTTGTATGTTAACTTGTATGTATGTCTGTCGCCATGTGGCACCGCCTGATTTGTTGTTGAGCTGGTTCAAGGAGCATTGCTGAAAACTGTATCTACCCTTTGCATATTGCAATATACAAGCACAATTGTACATGCGAGCCACAGACTTCAAATTTTATGAAATAGCCTGAAAAGACATTGAAATCCGGCTTGTATACTTCCTTTGTCTGTTTGCTTGTATATCGTAATATACAAGCCACGGACTTCAATTTTTTATCAACTGCTTTGACTGCTGGGTCGGATCCGGCTTGTATCATTTTTTTTGTATATTTCCCTGCATATTCAAATATACAAAACACTTATACATATACAAGGCGGACTTGAGACTTTATAAAATAAGTTAAAAATGCAATCGGGTTCGGCTTGTATGTAAACCTTTATATATCGGCTTTGTATGTACAAACATACAAGTGAAATATAAATTCTACTGTTCATGCTCACTTGTATCTTCTAATGTACATTTGGCCTTGTATGTGCGCAGGCCCCACCTCTTGTACATTCAGCCTTGTATGTTTCTCTGTATATTTTGCTTGTATGTTTTGCACATACAAGCAAAATATACAGAGAAACATACAAGGCTGAATGTACAAGAGGTGGGGCCTGCGCACATACAAGGCCAAATGTACATTCCACTGTAGCACATGCACTTGTATGTCAAACCTTGTATCTTTTTGCTACATGTACAAACATACAACATAGTATGCATTTGAAACCCGATATGCATTTAAGGAATATTCATGTAATGTATCTCCTGCTTTGTATAATTTTCCTTGTATGTTTCTCCTTGCAATCGGATATACAAACTGGGAATATCATGGGAATCTGCAAAAGATTCCTCCTTGTACATGCACCTTCCTAAGCCCGATATATATTCAGAAATGCATAAAACTCACCTTTTTCATCATTTTCTAAGGCCAATAGAGATTTGCAAGATCGCCAAATGTACATTTGAACTGTATGCTGACCAAAACTTTGACCATGAATAATTTCTTTATTTGGCCGAATTTCAAAGTGATGTAAAAAAGCAAACTTGCCTATTTTTTCTAAGCTCTTTCTAATGGTAAGATTTTTTAAGCAAGGCTTTTTAGGAAATTTGGCACTTTAAGCTTTATAGGAATATTTTCCAAAGGATTTTCAAGGAAAAGTACCAGGTGAACTGTTTAGCTTTGGACGGGGGGAAAATGGGTCAACAGTACAATCTGCAAAGAGGCATATTAATAACAAGTGGTTGAAAACTCCTCGAACAAACTTATCCAGATGGCCTAGAGGATTTCCAAGGAGTGACTTTGTGGAGGAAGTCAGTGATTTAATTACTTTTCCAAGTAGAGTCAGAGGTCTTCCTTCTTCTTCCACATTCCATGAGTAGATATATTTATACATAAGGGTCATTCTTAAAGGGCAACAAAAGATGTATTGGGGAGAACAAATCAGCAATGCTTTGCATGAACAACTGCTTAAGGTCAATACTACTTTCAAGTTTTATATGACCTTCTATCTGGTGTATGTTGCTCCATCAATGAGGATGTTTCCAGGTTTAACTCAAGATGGAGATCAGAGAGTTGTGCCAATTTTTCAATACTATCCCCAAATAACTCTCAAACGATCTATTCGCCATTTCAAGATGGTGAATGATGCTTTGCTTTCAGTCTTCATGTGTTTATGTAATAATGAGTTGGAGTAGAAGAGGGTGTCTAATGAGGCATGGGAGTTGTGAATTCTTTTGGTTGTTTATTCTTGCATTTCCCTACTTTTACATATTTAAGAGTTGGATAATACCTAGGTTACCCATACACGTTACCTTAGTATCCGAGTGAAAAGATGGTTTTGATGGAGCTGTGTAGAAAATTGATTGTGGTTCATAATAAGCAAATGGAATTTAAAAAGTCCGGAGTTAAGTTTCCTGTGGAAATAAGGAGATATTCAATTCAATCTTCTACCAAAGATAAAGCAATTGAGACTGAATTGTAGCTTGTGAGTATGAAGCAATTCACAAAGAGGAGTAATTTTGATTTCTGCAGGGTACAGGACAAAATGAAAATAAAATCGGTGTTCCATGTTCCTATAGTAGAGGATGTTTGGGCCGACTTGAGGACACAAAATGAGATTCACAAGTTGGATTACTACAGGTCTACTTCATTTGAGTCAAATAGAAGAACTTAGGTTGGCACATATTCCAGATGGCATGGAGGATGAGGGGGACATTTTAGGCCCTACATATAATACTAAAAATATTGAATCCTCACCCTTAACTAAAATCAAATGGTTAATAAAAGAGGAAACTTCCCTTAGAAAAAGATTTCAGTTGATATTGTCCAACACCAATTTATGGTTGCAAAGCAAAGGAATCAGTTTGAAGGAATTTCTTATTGGGTCTGAAATAGAAGTTCAGGAACAAATAGGGAAGAAGGTTGAGAATAGGACTAAGAACAAAAGTGATCCTCCTTCTTCATCCAAGGTATCAAAGTTACAGATAAAGTTTGTTTCCAAAGGAGGGAAAGAAAAAGAGGTTGCAGAAGGTTCAAATATTGAGGATCTGAATGCAAAAAAGATGAATGCCGACATTGAGGAGTCTAAAAATGTAGAAGCTGAGTAGCATGATGTTCAAGAGCCCCATATAGAAGATGTGGAGATGGGTGAGAAATCAGCTAATGAAAGGGATGAGGGACATGAAATATAAACAGATGTAGAATAGGAACAACTTGATGGTTTACCCAAGTCCTCTCAAGGAGATATTCCCCATGAACCACAAGTTTCTACTACCTTGTCAATTTCTATTTCTGATCATATACCAATTGTTTCAAATATTCCTATTTCTCCTATTATTATTGTGTCTGCTGATTCTACTCCTACTTCTGTAAAGACTAGTTTTGGAACTATTTTTGATTCTTCCAGTTCAATACCCAATTTGTCTTCACCTTCATTTGACATTGGAGAACAAACTATGTTAGATCAATTTCTAAATACTCATGAGAAGAATGTTGATGCTACAAGTATAATTTTTACTACCACTTCTCCAATTGTTACCATAACAGGTGTTAGTATGAATCCTATTAAGCAGACAGTTGATCCACCCCCAATTGTAAATGTTTCCACACTCCCTCCTTGGTTGTTAGCATATACTCTAAAGAGAAAGAAGCAGTCCATTTCACCTGATGATATTGATTTGGAGAAGCTATTACCAGCCAAACCAAAAGCACAAAAGAAAAAGCCAAAGACTATTTCTAGGTTTGTGGATGATAAAGGAGTTAGATATGTAGAGATTGCAAGACCTCCTCCTGAAGCTAAATCAGATACCTTCAACATAAATGATTACACTATTTCAAGAGTTGAGTTGGGAAAGCTTACCCATGAGGGTATTGTTGGTCATGATGTTAGTCATAAACAAACATAGAATAAAAGTACACATTAACCTTTATTCATCTTGAAAGATACAGTGAATTCAGAGAATTCATGATCCCAAGTCTCCGGTGATTAGGTCTTAATCGACTGACGTTACTCAGTGGTTAATGTGAGTTGCTGTTTCCATTTAGGGGCCTTACATGAAAATGCACCATCATCATGACGTTCCTGCAGAAATTCCTTACAGAGAAGTCAAATTATACGGTTATTTGATGAAACGAGGTAAAATACCTTGATCTTTGCATGATATTTTCAATTGTGCATGCTTAGTGTTCAAATATGCTAAATATTTATGCTTATCTATGAGATGTCTGCATATTTTGGGTTATTTGCTTAAGATTATCAGTTTATTTGCAATTGTGATAGTGAGATTCCTAAAATTGAAAGAAATTAAAGGAAATACTTCTAATTAAGTTGAACCTTTAGCTTTTGATCCACATACATGCTTGATACTATCATGAGGAGAAGAAATCAAACCATATGTTCACCAGGACATTCCACAGCTAGATACAGTTGATGCAAACTTCAGAGGATAATGAATGAAAACAATACATACAACATGATGAGCACTCCAAGGGACGCAGCAAATCAAAGCACATATCCAGAATTCAGACACATATTACTCAAGATTTATGAAGATTTGTAATCAGAATACTCTTCTCTTTCATTAAGTATGCAAAAGACATGTACATATACAGCAGCTTTGAAATAAGTCCTGAATAATTCAGCAATCAAATTTCAATTAAGTTTCGAATGAATATATCAAGGCATTCCACCACCTTTTATAGAATAAGGTGAGGAATCCGTTACAAAAGATCCACGGATCTGATTTATCAATACAAATCAACGGTCATCACTTCATGACTTGTCAATTTTACAAAAAGGCACAAGTTGCCAGCTGGCAACTATCTATACTGCATATGCAAGATATTCCCCTTCATGATGTATCTTCATCATGCTCTTCATCTGATGCATGCAGGTCATCATCATGTGCATCGCTTTCTGAACTTTCGCTATCCAGATGATGACGCTGCTGCATATGGGGCTGCATGCTGCTCTGGATTTGTTCGTATGACCGCACAACTTGGTCTATTCCTCCGCCATCTTGAGTCTTTGCCTTGATGATGGCATGTTTGTGCGCTTCATACTTATCCCTGCTGTTATCCAGCTTATTCTTTCTGTCCTGCAGTGTCTCATTATAGGTCTCCATCTTGACCTTGATCCTCATCATTTTATTTATTATCTCTTCCATCAAGTGGACTAGCAGACCATCATCTTCCACTTGGAAGTTATTACGCAGAGCCTTGAGGGCAGAATCTTCATCTTGATTCTCTATCTTCCCTTCCACCTTGCCCTCTAATGTTTCGAGCATGTCTGCTTCAATGCCCATTAAATCGCGTAGCCTCATGCTGATCTCCCTCAGCTTATTATTGCATCTCTTGAGGACTCCGCATTCAAACTGTACATCCTTATACCAGATATCCACTAATAATGCAGTATTATTATTTAACACCTGCTTACTGATAAGCAGTTGTGGATTTATCTTCCTTATTTCGTCCAGCAGGCTGAGGACTTTCTCCAGTTTATAAGACCTTTTCCCGGCCTGCATCTGCAACCTGTCTACCTTGGTTTTGGAGTCACTCAATATGCTCCATCTCTTCAAAGAACCTTTCATTATTTCAATGGCATCATCCAATGTGGATGACACCCATTTTCTGATTATGGACACCTCATGTTTCATGAGGTCCAGTTTATTTACCTCCTCCTGAGAAATGGCAGTCAATGGGACTGCAGCTTCACCTGTGGTATCCTCAGGGTTGGTTAAACCCTTAATGTATGCATGCAACTGAGCAATGTGCTCTTTATGTTGCTTATTCTTCTCCTTCTCTCTTTTCACCTTCTGAATTAGAGAGTCTATAATGTCTTTTCCTTCTTGACCTTCCTGCTCTTCGTTGGCAAAACCCAAATCAATTGTGCTTATCTGGAATTCATCTACAGTGATTTTGCCTTTCTCTTTCTCTATGGCAGGCACAGCAATCTGTGCGGTCCTTCTCCCTGTCGCCGGATCTCTTTTGATGGCCGAAGTCATCCTGGCCTTCCTCCTGGGTTTCATTATATCTGCGGCGAACAGGGTGGAGACGTCAAACTCCTGAATCTCCAGTTCCTCCTCAACATTCACTTCCTTTTCCAACCATGGAGGCACCTGATCATGCTTTTCAGCATCATGATGCTGTTCACCTCTATCTCCTGTTTCCACCAACAAGCGTTGTGGAGATGGTGACTTTTCTTTTTCCAGCTCTTGATGCTCGCCTTGTTGCTGTTGATCCTGAGGTGCCTCCTCCTGTTGAGGAGCTTCTTTTTCCAGGGGAGCATCTTCTCTGTCTGGGGAACCTGGCGGTGTACCTGTAGGTAGATCATGATGATCATGATCTTTCTCCATCCTTTCTTCACCTGTCCCCAGTTCTTCCCCCTGTGGAGGTTGGTCATCCTCCTTTTGTTTTTCAACTTCTGGTGGTATTTCCACCACCTTTAATATTGTAGGATCTGCCTGAGGTGATGGTAATGGTTCTGCAACTGTTACTTGTTCTGTGCCTGCACCATCCACCTCCTGTGCCTTATCAGCAGGATCCTCTATCACTTCTTTCTTCTCATCATCAGTCTTTTCTTCTCGGACCTCTACTATAGCAGGTCCTGCTGATGTATCTTGTGGGCTCTGTTGGCCTGATTCAAGAGCATGGCCTTCTGCTTCGGCCATCTTTATCTCCTTTGTCAGGTGGCCCTTATCAGGTGATCCTACTGGCTGTTCAGGACTTGCATCCCTTTTCTCCGTCAACTCGACCACTGCAGGATCTGTCACCTCGGCGATCAGTGTGTCCAGCCCTATGTCCTGAGCTACCTGCTCCGGGCTCTTCTTTGGTTCTGGGCTCTTTTCTTGCTCTGCCTCTGCTTGTTTCATCTCTTCAAGCATTGATTGGACATATGGAGGCTTGTGAGGAGCCACACTGATGCCAGTAGCTGCAAGTGTTTCCATTTCTTGTGCAGCTACATCCTGCACCACCTCATCGTCAGACAAGTTTATTGTCTCGTCTAGCGAGACATGCTTTTCTGCTTGTGCCTAAGATGTTTCCTTTTGTTGCTCTTCTGCAAGTTCTGTTTTGAACTTGACAATGGTAGGAAGTGGAACATTGTGCTGAAGTTCCTTTCGCACTTCACTACCTGCCCCTTGTACTTGTACTAGGGGTTGACTCATCTCACCTATCATGGAGGTTCTTGTTTTCTTAGGTGTGGTAGGAACCAACACCTGTGGAGCTCTCCTCTTTCTTCTAATTACTAGTGGAGCTTCCTCCTCTTCTTCAGGCTCTTCCTCCATGAGGATATCCTTGCCTGGTTGTCTGGATGATTGACCCACTTCTTGGGTCTCTGTGGTTCCAGCCTCTGTTGTCTTGGCTTTCTTGGGCTTGGGAGGAGAATCTGATTCTGATCCTGATCTGGCTGCCTCCTCAGCCGTGAATACTGCCCTTTCAATTATGACCCCTTTGGGTCCCTTTTCCACCTTCTTGCCCCTTGGGGCTCTCTTGCTTGGCTGCTGTGGCGGAGGAAACCTCTCTCCCTTGGTCTTCTGCTTCTCCAGCAGGAAGTCATCATATTCGTCTGTGGGGATGTCCTGCCCCTTCTTCTTGCTATCTATTGTGATGGCAACACCCTTTTTCTTCAATGCCTCTACCTGTGCATCTACCCAAGCTTGGGTCAAGTGTATGGTTCTGGCAAAGAATGGGTCCAAGGACATATCCTCCTGCATGGTGAGGTCAGGGGCATAAATGGTATCATTGTATATCTTCTTCTGCTCATATTCATCTGCCATTATCCTACCGTCATCACTCTTCAGCTGCTGAGGGAGGGGTATGCAGTCAAATGTCCTAATCTGGTTCAGAGTCAACCTCTGATACCTCCTCCTCCTGGCCTCTGCCTCATCCTCGCAGTCAGCCCAAAAATCTTCTAGGTGCCTTTGGTGAATAGGCTTTCCTAGGATCTTCTGCATTTGGCCGTAAGGATCATATGGTCTTGTTACTGGGAAGGGCAGTAGATTCATCTTGTTCAGAGTGACCATCACCTTCTTAATATTATCCGAGTTAGGGCACATATAGTTGCCGATGCTGACTGGGAACAAAATTGGTGGCAGCTTCTTGGCATCCTTATACATCTGTATGATGGTGGAGCCCTGCCTGATAAACTCCATTAAAACTACTGCATTAGTAGGATATCTTGGCAGCATCAGGGGATGCCCTTCAAAACCTTCTATCCTGATGTAGGAAAAGGTGGCAAATTGGATGTACCATGCCCCATGCCTGTATACTGCCTCCTGAGCTTCCATGCTCAATCTTTTTGTCCTGTCATCTTCCATGGTCCTTACCAGATGCATAGAGAATGCATCATTGACCAGTTTATAGTCCTTGGTATACTTGGTTCTTTGCAGCTGGGGATGATGATCCCAGATATAGGCTGCATTTGTGCCTGTTAGCTTCCCATCTGTGATTAAGGCATCAAACGTACCTCTATATGCACAGGAATAAACAATGTAAGAGGTCATATAGAAGGCACAATCTGAACCTCCCAGGTTCAGCAGCTGCTCATGCAGAGCATCACTTATGATTTGGCCCCACAGTGGCTTGATGTCTGCATATTGACACATCATTATTATGCCATACATCTAGTCTCTGAATTCTCCAGTATCAGGCTGGCCAGTCACCCTGTTCAGTAGGGCAATCACATACTGATATTCTTCATTAAAATCAAATTTGAACATGTGCACAGGGAGCTTGGCCGCTACATTATATGTGCTGTTCTCGGCCCGCCAAGCATACATATTCTTTCTGGCCGTCTTCTTGTTGGCCTCATATTCTCTTTCGGACTTCTTCAAGTCTACACTCTTTACCTTGTTGCCCATTGGCAGTCCAAATGTCTGGGATAGACCTTTGATGGATAGGTCTGCATACACCCTCCCATGCTTCACCACCTGCCTCGTCTGAGGGTTGTAGTTCCAGGCGCACTCAATAACCAGCTCCGGAGACTCCATGGAGTAGGGGAAGCCAGCAGCGTTCCACATGCTGGATACAAACACGACGTCCAATACAGGACTCTTATCCTGTCCATCATTCAGCTTGGCTGACCAAGCTTCCAGGTTGGTACTCCCCTGATGGGTATCTGTAATTGCCCCAAATTTAAACAGGACCCCTCTCTGTGAAGAGAACATAGGCCAGCTGAATTCTTCCTGATTCTTCACTAAACGTTTTTCAGCCATGTGTACGTGGTTATGCAGATTTCTTTCTATACCAGTATATCATTGAGATGCTCTTAATTCGGCTGCTGATCACCTTCCTTCCTCAGTTTATGAGCTCCAGTCGCGCAACGATAGCTGTTATGCAGATATGGAGGCTAGTGCTCTGTAAAACAATTTTAACGCAGGTGAATGTAACAATGGCGGTTGAATTACCTTTTAACCTCGCAGTTAGGGTAAACTTAGGGTAACTCTGACAAGTTAGATCGCAATCTTTGATCATTCGTGCGAAAACTCAGGTTCTCGCCAGACGTTTCATCAGGTTCCGGGGTCGGCGGGAATCACCTACCATATCTGCGCACATTTAATGGCAATGGCGGCAAAGGGAGCAGGGGGATATTCATACGACAAGATATCATGAGGGCAGGATGATATTTCACAAATATCAGGTTGAGTTTCAATATCATCCTCCCTAGTCTTGAAATTGTTATCGCGACAAAATTCGGGTGACAACATACCTTGCTTTCATTTTAGCACATCAAGAGGATATTTCGGTCCATCGGGTGATATTTCAAAATATGATGATGACCTTCAAACTTACTTATTCTCCTTTCGGAATATCAGGATGACGTCATCATGATATTTGTTCTTTGTATTGGAAATGTTTCATGACGTCATCGTCATATTGGGTGAACATGATCATGTTTACAAAATATCCTGTCGAAATGTAAATATGATGATGATGTCATCAGGATGTTTGTTAAGGGTGATATTTTGCATCAGGATGTTATTAACGAATATCAGGTTACTTTCAAAATATGATGCTCGCGATACAAAAGACCATTCGACGGGGAAGACTTACTATCACTTAAAGTTGACGTCCAGATATTTGAACCGCAGGATATTATCGAGGGGACGTTTCAATTATGATGATGATGTTCCTCAAACAGCATAACTGAGTTTATAAAATATGACCCTCTTCTTGCAAATATCAGGTTTGACCAAGACTTTGACTGTTCATAACTCTCACATCCTGATGAATATCAGGGTGATGTAAAAGGCAAACCTACATGAATTTTAATGCTCTTTCAGAATATGTGGTCATATATATGAAATACAAATTTTGACAAACTGACCTCATATTGGGGCTTACCTCATCTTGACTCCACATGATGATGAACATGACTGATTTTACCAAACCGCCAGAAAGCAGAGAACACAAGCCAAAAGAAAAGTTGGGTCCCTATTTTGCCAAGTCAAAATGGGGCTTGTTGTGTAACCACACAACAACTTGCCACCAAAGAAAATAAACAAATTCCAATGACTCAAGTGATGTGATCACATTCATCTATAGTGTTCTAATTCTGTCTAAGTGTAAGCATCATAATCCTCTGAATGATAAAATTTCATCATGGTGATAAACTAACAAAGGATCAGGTGTGTGCATATGATTAATTATCCTCATCTTGAAAGTAAGTTGAAAACATAAGTAACTGGTGTTAAACTACATACTTGGAGATCATCCCTCATAGCCAACCTGGATAGAGCCCTTCTGCCAGCAGGCGTCTATAGCCCCGACAAGGTTATCTATACAATCTCCCTAAGTAGAGCCCCACTGCCAGCAGGCGTCCATAGCCTCGGTAGAGTTACTTAGATGGCCTAATTTTATTTCTTTTCTGATTTTTCTTTAAAAATTTATATCTGATATCATCATGTCAGCTCATTTGTACAAGGTATAGTCACTTGCAGCTTTAGGTTGGAGATTGTATTGGTAGCAAGGGAGTCCCTTTAGATTTTTCACTTAACACCTATACTAGTGTGTTCAACAAACCCAAGGCTGTTAGGTGTTTCATTGTGATGGATTCGCATTGACCAAGAAAAAGCACCCTGATGAAAAGACATCACAAACCTAATCATGAATACTTCCTAGAATGAGTCATAACCTATATTTAAATGTGATCTCATCATTTGAATCTCAACAATTTAATTATTTTCTTAGGGTGATGAAGTGCATCATCCTGACTTACCCGAACAAGGTCCCAACCAACAAAACAAAACAAGCACACAACAAACAAACTGTACAAACAACTATACAAATATACATTATGATACATATGACTGTCATGAAGTCATTCAGGCCTGGAAATAATGTTTGAGGAATTGTCCATTGACTGGCAACGGGACATCCTCACCTGTCAAGTTCTTAAGCCTATAAGTGTTGTCTCCTAAAATTTTAGAAATCTGAAAGGGACCTATCCATAATCTATCAAACTTACCATGGTCACCTTTCTTTTCATGGGCTTTATTCCACATCAGGACTAAATCCGATATCCTGAAAGCTTTAATTCTGGCTCTTTTGTCAAACCAGCATTTGACAACAGCTTGATGTTTTGCAAATTGGTCAATCGCTTGACTTCATTTTTCTTCCAGGTGCATCAACTGTAGCAACCTGACTTCCTATTTATTATCTACGCCTAGATATTCTTGGGCAAACTGCAGAGTAGGAATTTTCAAGTTTACAGGGAGGATAGGATCTACCCCATATACTAGTTGGAAGGGTGAGTTTCCTAATGCGGTTTTCATTCTAGTTCTGTCTACCCATAAGGCATATTTCAGAAATGAGTTCCATTCCCTGGGATTTTTCTCTATCAATTTTCTTATGATACTCAGTAAATTCTTGTTGGTGGATTCTACTAATCCATTTCCCTGGGGATAGTAGTTGGATGAAAACTTAAGTATGATCCCATGATCAAAAGCCCAACTTGACAATTTGGTGGAAATGAAGGCGGAACCATTATCACTTACCAATGCATAGGGAGTTCCATACCTGGTGATAATGTTGCTTTCCAGAAATTTGATGACATCATCTGTAGTGCAGGTTTTGCTGCTGATAGCCTCAGTCCATCTGGTACAATAATCAGTAATCGTCAAGACATACCTATGGCCTGAGGAAGACGGAGGATTGATCAGTCCTATGAAATCCATGCCCCACTGTGCAAATGGGCACTCTTCTACCACTGGCTGCAATGGTTGTGCAGCATATTTCTCTCTGTTGGCAGCAACCTGGCAAACATGACAACATTTAACATGATCAGCCATGTCTTTAAAAATTGTAGGCCAGTAATATCCTGCTCTGAGGATTGCATGTGTTGTGGCCAACGCTGATCCGTGGGCAGTACCAAACTTGTCATGTAACTCTGTTAAAACTTTATTTGCTTCTGGTTTCTCTAAGCATCTCAGGTATATTCCTTCATAATTCTTCTTAAACAAGGTTCCTCCCTTCATCATATACTTCTGGGATCTTATTTTTAAGGCTCTTCTCTGTGAGGCTTGCATTCTTGAAGGACATCTTCCAGTGATCAGGATGTGCTTGATGTCTGAATACCATTCTCTATTGTCTTTCTCATTGATCACATACTGCTGACTGATGATGTTTGGGTCAGTTTCAGATATCATCTGGCTTAGAGCTTGTCCTCTTACCAGCTTCATGGGTGTGATCTCCATGTCATATTCTTGTAATACAGTAATCCATTTGGCTCTTTTTTCACCAGGTTCACTCTGCATCAGCAGCATCTTTACTGCTGCATCTGGTACCACAGCAATCACTTTGCTTCTCAGTATATAATGTCTAAACTTCTTTACTGCTCTGACTAATGCAAGTGCCTGTCTTTCAACATCTACATATCTCAACTCAGCATCCCTGAAAGGACAGCTCATGAAGGCAATTGGTTTCTCTTCTTTCTCTTCATTTCTTTGAGTTAACACTGCTGCAGAAGTATGTTCTGAGGCAAATGAGTAGATGTAGAAATCTCTTGTATAATCTGGACTGATGAGGACAGGAGCATCTGAAATGGCCTTCTTTATATCTTCAAAGGCAGCCTTGGCTTCTGGTGTCCACTCAATTTGTGCATCTTTTTTCAACATGGCATTTAGTGGTCTGACAATCTCAGCAAAGCCGGTGATGAACTTTCTCACAAAATTTATCTTACCAAAATAAGATTTAAGTTCCTTTTTGCTTCCTGGAAGTTGCAACTTCATAATGGATTCCACCCTGTCAGGATCAATGATAATTCCATCTTCTGTGATCAGGTGGCCTAGTAACTTTCCTGTTGTGACTCCAAATATGCACTTCTTAGGATTCAAAGATATTCCATATTCTTCACATTTCTTCAGTACACTTCTGAGATCAGCAACATGATTCCCCCTTTCCTTGGAGAAAACCGTCAGGTCATCCATGTAGATGACTATACATTTTCCTATTAAGCCTCTGAAGGCTATGTCCATTGCTCGCTGGAATGTAGCTCCAGCATTTATAAGTCCAAATGGCATACATCTATATGCAAATATCCCCCACTTTGTGGTGAAGGCAGTTTTCAATATGTCAATTTTATCAACCATTACTTGGTTGTATCCTGAAAAACCATCTAAGAAGGACATCATTTTGGCTCCATTTACAATCTGTAGAACTTCATCCAAAGAGGGCAAAGGATAATTATCCTTTTCTGATGCTCTGTTCAGGTTCCTGAAATCTACACACAACCTGATGTCTCCATTCTTCTTTCTGACCGGCACAAGATTTGCCACCCAAGTGGAGTGCCTTACAAGAAATATTATCCGGGCATTTAACAATTTCTTGACTTCTTCAAGGATGATGGGCTCAAGCAGAGCATTGACTGGCCTCTGCTTCTGTCTGAAAGGTTTTGCATCTGGCTTGAGAGGTATAGTATGAGTTTTGACAGAAGTGTCATATGTCTTTAGCTCGTCATAAGTCCATGCAATTACATGTATGTAATCCTTAAGGGCCTGAGTTATTCCTTCTAACTCTTCTGGTGTACAAACCTTACCCAATAAGACATTTCTCTTGTCATCAGCTTGTCCAATATTCACCTGTGAATATTGACCTCCATCTGCCTTAGACAGATCCTTATGTTTAAGCATATTATCTAGATCAAAGGCTCTTTCTAATTCAATCATACCTTTGGGAATTCTGTTGCTAGGTAACTCTAATATCTCATCCTCTTCCCAGACATGATCTTCCATACCATTCTCATCTATAATATGAGCTTCAAATATATCTCTGTTTGATATAAAGTCCAGGATGTGCTGATCATCATCAAACACCTGGAGATTAGTCACATTGTCAGGTACTGATGGTACTGACACCAACTCTACTAAAAATCTCTTTAGACTAGATATAGACAGCGGTTCCAACATACTAGCGGCTTGGGCAAGTGCATCTGCCCTCTGGTTCTGTTCTCTTGGTACGTGAACAATATTAAAGGCATTAAAGTCTTCAATCAGGTCCCACACATGATGTCTGTAATTTGATAACTTTCTGTAGTTACAGGAGTAAATTCCTCTTACTTGTCTCACAACTAGTTCTGAATCTCCAAAGACATGCAGGATCTTCACTTTCTTCTTATGAGCAAACAACAGTCCATGAATCTGAGCTTCATACTCTGCAACATTATTGGTGCAGGGGAACTGTAGTCTGTAAGCTGCTAAATAGGACTTCCCTGATGGATCAATAAGGTCAATTCCTACCCCAGCACCTTGCTTAGATTTGGATCCATCAAACCTCAGGATCCAAGGTTTATCCTCAGCAGGACAGTTGTCTTCAGCAGGATATTTACTTGAACTTTCTTTCTTCTTTGCGGCTCTGGCTGCTGCTCCGCCTGATATCCACTTTAACTTGGGGATGTCATCTTCAAGTTTCTTCTTTCTTTTATTTGGTGAGCCTGATGGCTTTTCTGTTTTCTCTTCTATCTCAGCAGGAGGATGATGTTCAGCACATATAGCTGCATGCTTCTTCAAAATATGTAAGCATAGTGAGCAAGTTGTTTCTGAGTGAGGCGCCTCATGCAGCCTACACCAACCTTTAATTAAAACCTCCTGGGGAGATTTACACTGTTGCGTCATCTTTTCTATTTCTTTTACCAGAAATTCTTCAAACTTCGTCAGGTCACTGCCTTTATCTTCATCAGACAACTCATAATCCGGTTCCATGAAGCAATCTCTACCAGGAGTGATCTTTTCTTTGTCTGCATCATTTATCAGATCCGACACCAGGATCTCTTCTATTCTCCAGATATGATCTTCATCAGGATCCGTCGGTGCCTCTGCTTCTGCAGAAGACAAATAAGGATTAATATCATCATCATCATCAGATGTAACACTCACCTTGGAATATGATGATGATGCTTCACTATACATCTGCTCCAGTATCATCATGTCTAAGCATGGTTCACAAGTCTTTTCTGAGTGTGCTTCGCCGTGTAATCTACACCATCCATCAATCAAAATATCATTAGCAGGTATATTCAATAATTGGCAACGTTTTACTTGAGTAGATAAATGCATCTCAAAATCTCTGAAGCGATCTATTTCATTCTCATTATCTGGATCATTATCAGATTCCATACTTGGCATGTCCTCATGATAATCATTATCATGATGATGAACATCAAGCATCAGGATCTCCTCTATTTTAACAGTTTGCGGCCTGATGCAATAAACTCCAGGTTCTATGTTTACGTACATGATCTCATTTGTTTTGTTATATTCCGTGATCATATGTTTCATCCTAGGCTCAGCATCAATCCTGATCTGATTAGGTATACCTTTCCATGGTAACCACATGTGACTAAAGTCTGTGGACATATATCCGTTAAGCGTTTTAGACCAGTCTCGGCTAAGCAACATCCCATATGTATCAGGTATGTCAACTACCTGAATGTCAATGTAATACTGTATCCTAGGATCAGATGCTAACTGCATGTGAATGTGAGTGAGTTCTCCCACTACACTTACTTCTGTCTTGTCCAGTTGAGTGACCTTTTTTAAGGATTTAGCAGGATGCAGTCCCAATGCATTACATATTGACAAAGGCATAACATTTGTTGAGGCTCCTGAGTCAACCAAACAGTTGTGCAAGTTCTTGCTGAACATTCTTATGGTGAGGAGAAACGGAGGTGATTCAGTTTTATCTCTATATAAGGTCATGTGGGAGGTTTCAGCGGCTTGGACTGTAGCTGACACTTTGGGCTTGCCAGTATTATCTTTAGCAGCATGATCTTTGCCATTGGATTGACTTGAAAGATGATTATCCTCTTTAGGATCAGGATCATCTAGTGACTTCATGAATGCCCTTTTGATGGCAGGAGTTTTCAATAGCTCAGATAGGGACAGGCTGATCTTGATTTTCTTCATTTCATCAGCCAAATAGTTGACTAACTTGTCAGATTCTTGAGGTGCATTTACGACTTTTGTTACTGTGTTTTGAGGAGACAAGTATTGAGCATTCACCTTAGGGAACCCAGGGTTATTGCTAGCCTTAGGATCAGGAGGTGTGTTGAAGTTGTTTGGAGGTAGAGATGATGTCAATGGACCAGCAGGTCTGTTGGCATTGCTCCTCAGGTTATAATTGTGCTTACTAGGATATTGCTGCTGGTATGCATGTACTTCCTCATGCTCTCTTGTAGGTTCATTTTCATCCTCAAAGGGGAAGACATAGTTTGTTTCAAAGGTTAAGGCAGATTCTTCACAGGTCTGATTATGATCCTGATGAGGCTGATTTGTGTACGTTTCTAACACAAAAGCTGAGTCATATCCACAAGGAACTATTTCATTTCCTTCTGCCTGAGGTGGATTTCCAGAAGTGTTAGACACTTCAGTCTGAAAGATGCTGGCAGCAATCCTAAATTGTGGACAATCTAATTCTGCATGTGCATTGGTATTGTGGATCCTGCACCAATTGGTAAGGGTTGCTTCAGCAAGATTGACTCTGGTAGTCTGTTTGGCTTCACCAGGAGGCTGATTGTCTAGGGGTGATGGTAATGAACCGTTATTTGGCCTAGAGTTCCACACTCTGGGCTGTCTAGGAGGATTATTATTGTTTCCACCATTATTGTTGAAGTTATTGTTGTTATATCCTCTGTCAGGGTAGTTTGGTCTATTATTGAAATAACTCCTATTCTGACCTGACTGCGAATAAAACCCTTGATTTCTCAAATGTGTTACTTCTGTGGTGAGTTTTCTGAGTTGAGCAGAAATTTCTTTGATTTCCTCCTTCTCCTCTTGAGCTTTGGCCACTACATTTTCAGTCTGAGGCTTGAAAAAGGAAGATCCATGGTTATTGTTGGATAGATCGGTACCCTGAGGTGTCTGAGCATGTGCAGGATATTGTGGCAATTGGCTATTTCCATTAGGAGGAGGCATAATACTCAATGGAGGTACTTGCAAAGGTGCAGGCATGACTGCTGGGGGTATCACTGATCCATTTGGATATTGTGAAGGATAAGCTGCAGGATATTGTGCTGGATATTGTGCTTGCACGCCAGGCAAAGTAGGGAATACTATATTTGGAGTACGAGCAGGTATCAACTGCTGATTTACCTTGATAGCTTCTTGAAAAGCTCTTGTCAATGTAGTGATCTCAGGATGTGTTCTTCTGATGAACATGGAAGTTAATGGATCCAGGGCTGAATAATAGATACTCCTAGCAGCAGCATCAGCCACCACATATGGGGCAACTAGCTTGGACAACATTTTCTGAAACCTAGCATTGAAATTGGCAATAGGCTCATTCTCAAATCTTTTGATTGTGGCAAACATGTGGTAATTCATGGATGGATCAATAGGGACCTTGAACCTGTCAAGAAAGGCTTTCTCTAAGACAGCCCACGAACCAACAGAAGCTTGACCAAGACTAATGAACCAATTATAAGCCTCTTCCCCTAAGGAAAAAGGGAATAATCTACACACCACGTCCTGATGTTCTATTCTGGCTCTGCAGCAAGCTTCTTTAAATGTCCTGATATGATCATCAGCATCTTGATAAGGATGATATTTTGGACAAAGTTTGTCCAGATTCTTTGGTAACTCGTGATATGCATTAAAGGTCAAGGGTGACTCTGCTGCAAAGAAAGACATTGTAGCCTGAGGGGGCTGAACTGGTGGTGCAGTTGGCTGAGGTTGAACTAAAGGTATACCCTGGGTTTGAACAGGAGGTGTCATGGATATACTGGAAGGTATTTGCAAACCAACAGGAGTTACAGGAGGAGGTCCCGGTGAAGCTCTAGACGCACTAGACCCTGGAGTATGGTGAATGTCTACAGTCCTAGGCCTGAAACCTCTAACAGGCAATTCTTCAAAAACTTCACTAGGTCTAGACCTGGTATTTATCCTGTAAGCCAGGATTTCTTGATTTGGGGGCAAATTGGCTGAACCTTTGCAAATATTGGTTAGATTTCACTGGATGAGGTGATATTTGCGGTCAGATGGCAAATCCAACTGGATATTTACGAAATATTTGCGAAGACACTGCAAATATGACAGGATATTGGGATATCCTGACCCATAGCACAAGATCTCGAGTACCTAAGGCCTAAATTCTCAAAGCTTGAACAAATTTACGCATCTTTAGCCGATATTAGTGAATTTAGAGAGATCTACTGTAAAGCTTGCGATATTTATGTGAGATCTGGAAATCTTTACATAGAATGTGCATATACAAACTTCTCACAGCAAATATTTACGTAATTTACTGGAATTCACGGGCGATCTGAGGGTACCTTACTCTATGCGTCCTCAAACCTGAAAATACTGATGATGAGCGTGATCTTCCGGAGTCAGGCCCTCCTTCTAGCGCCAATTTATGTTGGTCATGATGTTAGTCATAAACAAACATAGAATACAAGTACACATTAACCTTTATTCATCTTGAAAGATACAGTGAATTCAGAGAATTCATGATCCCAAGTCTCCGGTGATTAGGTCTTAATCGACTGACGTTACTCAGTGGTTAATGTGAGTTGCTGTTTCCATTTTGGGGCCTTATGTGAAAATGCACCATCATCATGACGTTCCTGCAGAAATTCCTTACAGAGAAGTCAAATTATACGGTTATTTGATGAAAAGAGGTAAAATACCTTGATCTTTGCATGATATTTTCAATTGTGCATGCTTAGTGTTCAAATATGCTAAATATTTACGCTTATCTACGAGATGTCTGCATGTTTTGGGTTATTTGCTTAAGATTATCAGTTTATTTGCAATTGTGATAGTGAGATTCCTGAAATTGAAAGAAATTAAAGGAAATACTTCTAATTAAGTTGAACCTTTAGCTTTTGATCCACATACATGCTTGATACTGTCATGAGGAGAAGAAATCAAACCATATGTTCACCAGGACATTCCACAGCTAGATACAGTTGATGCAAACTTCAGAGGATAATGAATGAAAACAATACATACAACATGATGAGCACTCCAAGGGACGCAGCAAATCAAAGCACATATCCAGAATTCAGACATAGATTACTCAAGATTTATGAAGATTTGTAATCAGAATACTCTTCTCTTTCATTAAGTATGCAAAAGACATGTACATATACAGCAGCTTTGAAATAAGTCCTGAATAATTCAGCAATCAAATTTCAATTAAGTTTCAAATGAATATATCAAGGCATTCCACCACCTTTTATAGAATAAGGTGAGGAATCCATTACAAAAGATCCACGGATCTGATTTATCAATACAAATCAACGGTCATCACTTCATGACTTGTCAATTTTACAAAAAGGCACAAGTTGCCAGCTGGCAACTATCTATACTACATATGCAAGATATTCCCCTTCATGATGTATCTTCATCATGCTCTTCATCTGATGCATGCGGGTCATCATCATGTGCATCGCTTTCTGAACTTTCGCTATCCGGATGATGACGCTGCTGCATATGGGGCTGCATGTTGCTCTGGATTTGTTCGTATGACCGCACAACTTGGTCTATTCCTCTGCCATCTTGAGTCTTTGCCTTGATGATGGCATGTTTGTGCGCTTCATACTTATCCCTGTTGTTATCCAGCTTATTCTTTCTGTCCTGCAGTGTCTCATTATAGGTCTCCATCTTGACCTTAATCCTCATCATTTGATTTATTATCTCTTCCGTCAAGTGGACTAGCGGACCATCATCTTCCACTTGGAAGTTATTACGCAGAGCCTTGAGGGCAGAATCTTCATCTTGATTCTCTATCTTCCCTTCCACCTTGCCCTCTAATGTTTCGAGCATGTCTGCTTCAATGCCCATTAAATCGCGTAGCCTCATGCTGATCTCCCTTAGCTTATTATTGCATCTGTTGAGGACTCCGCATTCAAACTGTACATCCTTATACCAGATATCCACTAATAATGCAGTATTATTATTTAACACCTGCTTACTGATAAGCAGTTGTGGATTTATCTTCCTTATTTCGTCCAGCAGGCTGAGGACTTTCTCCAGTTTATAAGACCTTTTCTCGGCCTGCATCTGCAACCTGTCTACCTTGGTTTTGGAGTCACTCAATATGCTCCATCTCTTCAAAGAACCTTTCATTATTTCAATGGCATCATCCAATGTGGATGACACCCATTTTCTGATTACGGACACCTCATGTTTCATGAGGTCCAGTTTATTTACCTCCTCCTGAGAAATGGCAGTCAATGGGACTGTAGCTTCACCTGTGGTATCCTCAGGGTTGGTTAAACCCTTAATGTATGCATGCAACTAAGCAATGTGCTCTTTATGTTGCTTATTCTTCTCCTTCTCTCTTTTCATCTTCTGAATTAGAGAGTCTATAATGTCTTTTCCTTCCTGACCTTCCTGCTCTTCGTTGGCAAAACCCAAATCAACTGTGCTTATCTGGAATTCATCTACAGTGATTTTGCCTTTCTCTTTCTCTACGGCAGGCACAGCAATCTGTGCGGTCCTTCTCCCTATCGCCGGATCTCTTTTGATGGCCGAAGTCATCCTGGCCTTCCTCTTGGGTTTCATTATATCTACGGCGAACAGGGTGGAGACGTCAAACTCCTGAATCTCCAGTTCCTCCTCAACATTCACTTCCTTTTCCAACCATGGAGGCACCTGATCATGCTTTTCAGCATCATGATGTTGTTCACCTCTATCTCCTGTTTCCACCAACAAGCGTTGTGGAGATGGTGACTTTTCTTTTTCTGGCTCTTGATGCTCGCCTTGTTGCTGTTGATCCTGAGGTGCCTCCTCCTGTTGAGGAGCTTCTTTTTCTGGGGGAGCATCTTCTCTGTGTGGGGAACCTGGCGGTGTACCTGTAGGTAGATCATGATGATCATGATCTTTCTCCATCCTTTCTTCACCTTTCCCCAGTTCTTCCCCCTGTGGAGGTTGGTCATCCTCCTTTTGTTTTTCAACTTCTGGTGGTATTTCCACCACCTTTAATATTGTAGGATCTGCCTGAGGTGATGGTAATGGTTCTGCGGCTGTTACTTGTTCTGTGCCTGCACCATCCACCTCCTGTGCCTTATCAGCAGGATCCTCTATCACTTCTTTCTTCTCATCATTAGTCTTTTCTTCTCGGAACTCTACTATAGCAGGTCCTGCTGATGTATCTCATGGGCTCTGTTGGCCTGATTCAAGAGCATGGCCTTCTGCTTCGGCCATCTCTATCTCCTTTGTCAGGTGGCCCTTATCAGGTGATCCTATTGGCTGTTCAGGACTTGCATCCCTTTTCTCCGTCAAGTTGACCACTGTAGGATCTGTCACCTCGGCGATCAGTGTGTCCAGCCCTATGTCCTGAGCTACCTGCTCTGGGCTCTTCTCTGGTTCTGGGCTCTTTTCTTGCTTCGCCTCTGCTTGTTTCATCTCTTCAAGCGTTGATTGGACAGATGGAGGCTTGTGAGGAGCCACACTGATGCCAGCAGCTGCAAGTGTTTCCATTTCTTGTGCAACTACATCCTGCACCACCTCATCGTCAGACAAGTTTATTGTCTCGTCTAGCGAGACATGCTTTTCTGCTTGTGCCTAAGATGTTTCCTTTTGTTGCTCTTCTCCAAGTTCTGTTTTGAACTTGACAATGGTAGGAAGTGGAACATTGTGCTGAAGTTCCTTGCGCACTTCACTACCTGCCCCTTGTACTTGTACTGGGGGTTGACTCATCTCACCTCTCATGGAGGTTCTTGTTTTCTTAGGTGTGCTAGGAACCAACACCTGCGGAGCTCTCCTCTTTCTTCTAATTACTAGTGGAGCTTCCTCCTCTTCTTCAGGCTCTTCCTCCATGAGGATATCCTTGCCTGGTTGTCTGGATGATTGACCCACTTCTTGGGTCTCTGTGGTTCCAGCCTCTGCTATCTTGGCTTTCTTGGGCTTGGGAGGAGAATCTGATTCTGATCCTGATCTGGCTGCCTCCTCAGCCGTGAATACTGCCTTTTCAATTATGACCCCTTTGGGTCCCTTTTCCACCTTCTTGCCCCTTGGGGCTCTCTTGCTTGGCTGCTGTGGTGGAAGAATCCTCTCTCCCTTGGTCTTCCTCTTCTCCAGCAGGAAGTCATCATATTCGTCTGTGGGGATGTCCTGCCCCTTCTTCTTGCTATCTATTGTGATGGCAACACCCTTTTTCTTCAATGCCTCTACCTGTGCATCTACCCAAGCTTGGGTGAAGTGCATGGTTCTGGCAAAGAATGGGTCCAAGGACATATCCTCCTGCATGGTGAGGTCAGGGGCAGAAATGGTATCATTGTATATCTTCTTCTGCTCATATTCATCTGCCATTATCCTGCCGTCATCACTCTTCAGCTGCTGAGGGAGGGGTATGCAGTCAAATGTCCTAATCTGGTTCAGAGTCAACCTCTGATACCTCCTCCTCCTGGCCTCTGCCTCATCCTCGCAGTCAGCCCAAAAATCTTCTAGGTGCCTTTGGTGAATAGGCTTTCCTAGGATCTTCTGCATTCGGCCGTAAGGATCATATGGTCTTGTTACTGGGAAGGGCAGTAGATTCATCTTGTTCAGAGTGACCATCACCTTCTTAATATTATCCGAGTTAGGGCACATATAGTTGCCGATGCTGACTAGGAACAAAATTGGTGGCAGCTTCTTGGCATCCTTATACATCTGTATGATGGTGGAGCCCTGCCTGATAAACTCCATTAAAACTACTGCATTAGTAGGATATCTTGGTAGCATCAGGGGATGCCCTTCAAAACCTTCTATCCTGATGTAGGAAAAGGTGGCAAATTGGATGTACCATGCCCCATGCTTGTATACTACCTCCTGAGCTTCCATGCTCAATCTTTTTGTCCTGTCATCTTCCATGGTCCTTACCAGATGCATAGAGAATGCATCATTGACCAGTTTATAGTCCTTGATATACTTGGTTCTTTGCAGCTGGGGATGATGATCCCAGATATAGGCTGCATTTGTGCCTGTTAGCTTCCCATCTGTGATTAAGGCATCAAACGTACCTCTATATGCATAGGAATAAACAATGTAAGAGGTCATATAGAAGGCATAATCTGAACCTCCCAGGTTCAGCAGCTGCTCATGCAGAGCATCACTTATGATTTGGCCCCACAGTGGCTTGATGTCTGCATATTGACACATCATTATTATGCCATACATCCAGTCTCTGAATTCTCCAGTATCAGGCTAGCCAGTCACCCTGTTCAGTAGGGCAATCACATACTGATATTCTTCATTAAAATCAAATTTGAACATGTGCACAGGGAGCTTGGCCGCTGCATTATATGTGTTGTTCTCGGCCCGCCAAGCATACATATTCTTTCTGGCCGTCTTCTTGTTGGCCTCATATTCTCTTTCAGACTTCTTCAAGTCTACACTCTTTACCTTGTTGCCCATTGGCAGTCCAAATGTCTGGGATAGACCTTTGATGGATAGTTCTGCATACACCCTCCCATGCTTCACCACCTGCCTCGTCTGAGGGTTGTAGTTCTAGGTGCACTCAATAACCAGCTCCTGAGACTCCATGGAGTAGGGGAAGCCAGCAGCGTTCCACATGCCGGATACAAACACGGCGTCCAATACAGGACTCTTATCCTATCCATCATTCAGCTTGGCTGACCAAGCTTCCAGGTTGGTACTCCCCTGATGGGTATCTGTAATTGCCCCAAATTTAAATAGGACCCCTCTCTGTGAAGAGAACATAGGCCGGCTTAATTCTTCCTGATTCTTCACTAAATGTTTTTCAGCCATGTGTACGTGGTTATGCAGATTTCTTTCTATACCAGTATATCGTTGAGATTCTCTTAATTCGGCTGCTGATCACCTTCCTTCCTCAGTTTATGAGCTCCAGTCGCGCAACGGTAGCTATTATGCAGATATGGAGGCTAGTGCTCTGTAAAACAATTTTAACGCAGGTGAATGTAACAATGGCGGTTGAATTACCTTTTAACCTCGCAGTTAGGGTAAACTTAGGGTAACTCTGACAAGTTAGATCACAATCTTTGATCATTCGTGCGAAAACTCAGGATCTCGCCAGACGTTTCATCGGGTTCCGGGGTTGGTGGGAATCACCTACCATATCTGCGTGCATTTAATGGCAATGGCGGCAAAGGGAGCAGGGGGATATTCATACGACAAGATATCATGAGGGCAGGATGATATTTCACAAATATCAGGTTGAGTTTCAATATCATCCTCCCTAGTCTTGAAATTGTTTTCGCGACAAAATTCGGGTGACAACGCACCTTGCTTTCATTTTAGCACATCAAGAGGATATTTCGGTCCATCGGGTGATATTTCAAAATATGATGATGACCTTCAAACTTACTTATTCTCCTTTCAGAATATCAGGATGACGTCATCATGATATTTGTTCTTTGTATTGGAAATGTTTCATGACGTCATCATCATATTGGGTGAACATGATCATGTTTACAAAATATCCTGTCAAAATGTAAATATGATGATGATGTCATCAGGATGTTTGTTAAGGGTGATATTTTGCATCAGGATGATATTAACGAATATCGGGTTACTTTCAAAATATGATGCTCGCGATACAAAAGACTGTTCGACGGGGAAGACTTACTATCACTTAAAGTTGACGTCCAGATATTTGAACTGTAGGATATTATCGGGGGGACGTTTCAAATATGATGATGATGTTCCTCAAACAGCATAACTGAGTTTATAAAATATGACCCTCTTCTTGCAAATATCAGGTTTGACCAAGACTTTGACTGTTCATAACTCTCACATCCTGATGAATATCAAGGTGATGTAAAAGGCAAACCTGCATGAATTTTAATGCTCTTTCAGAATATGTGGTCATATATATGAAATACGAATTTTGACAAACTGACCTCATATTGGGGCTTACCTCATCTTGACTCCACATGATGATGAACATGACTGATTTTACCAAACCGCCAGAAAGCAGAGAACACAAGCCAAAAGAAAAGTTGGGTCTCTGTTTTGCCAAGTCAAAATGGGGCGTGTTGTGTAACCACACAACAGGTATGAAATCAGATTTTTAGGTAACAACCATTTCTTTGCTTAGTAAATATGATGAAGAAAAGAAAGAGAAAGAACAATATAAAGCCAAGGCTGAATAGCTTGCAGCGGTTCTCCAAAAGATAAAAATGTCCTCAAAATTTGTGGAGTCTATGGAAGTTTCTATTAAATACCCTCTGATTCAGAAGGTTGAAAAGGTTCATGCTAGAGGAAGGGTTGTAGGTGAATTCCTAGATGGAATGCTCATGCAGGGTAAAGTTCTTTTGAAGACTGTAGTGGAACAAGAAGAGAAAATAGGAAAAGCAAGAGCTAAGCTTGATGAGCTCATTGATTCATTGTCTCAAGGACTTCAAGATCTAGAGGAAACTCTAGAAGAATAGATTGAAATGAAGAAGATAAAGATAAAGAATTTGATAACAATTGGTGTTGTATCAAATTGGGAGTCTTATATTAAGACTAAAGAATCTTTGATCCATCGTATCAATGTGTTGAAAAGTGTGCTTGAAGATCTGCAAAGTGCATGGGAACTCAATGAGGATGATGATGTAACACTTTTGCATAGACTTGAAGAATTTCCATGCACCTTGATAGGAGAAAGTCACAAGTTTCTTTATCCTTTTTCATGATTGATGCATTTGAAAAACTGATTCAAAGGGATTTTGAGGATGAAGTATTTTCAATTGCCTCATTGGAAAAACTTTGTTATTATTAGTCAACTCTTGATAATTTGAAGGACAATCTTGAGAAACATGAGAAGGCGATAAAAGTAGTAAAAGATGCGATTGTTAAGGCTTGCACTATTTTAGAAAATATAGCTAGACCTGATTTCTATGAGATGGAAGTAGTTAAGGCTATGTATCATAATTTCGTGAAGAAGAATAGTGGTGGCAGCTGAAATTCTTTCTTCATACCTTAGTTTATTTTTCATAATTTTTGCATATGTACTTTGTAATTAGATTTGGACATATCCACATGTATTTTTCCAAAATGTAATTACATGTTGAACAAAGGAAGTCCTAAGTCAAAAAGGTCTCTTTTGTGGAATAAGTCAAAGTAGTTGTAGATTTCCTATTTTTGCTCCAAGCCTCTCCCTATAAATAAAGAGGGCCCCTATTGCAATTTCTATCTTTTGTCTATTGCAAGTAAACTCTGCCGAATTGAAGAACATATCAATACTTTGAGCTTTACTATGTTTATCAATTTTTCAAGAAACTATTAATATAAGAAGGTATTTTGAGTATCAAACTTCATGTTGAATCAAATTGTATTGTGATATTGATGTTCTTATGTCATTAATATTACATTATATTGCATAGTTATTTGAACTGTGGAGGTTTTATCAATCTATTGAAAGAGTGTTCTTATTGTGATTCTAATAGTCTTTGTACTATTATATCATTAAAGGATATTGTTAAGTTAGTTAAGGAGATATAGATTGGAGACTTAGTGTTGTCAATTGTTGTCTTCAACGTGGTTATATTTCATAGTTGATGTAAGGTGAAGACTTTGCACTTCATTTTGTTTCAAATCAATTTATTATTATTCAAGTGGAAGGAGTTATAAAAAACTTTGGGTTTTTGTGAGCTTCGTGGTAATTTATATTTCTTTTGTGAAAGTTATTGTTGTGGAAAAAGGAACACATATTCTGAAAAAAGAGAATATTGTGATATGAAACCATCACCTACATAGTTCAGTATAAGAATAGTTTACTTTGTGATAAAGGGAACCTCCCCTTGCTAAGAGGAGAGACTTTATCTCATCATAGTTGTGGCTAATATAACCATTTTGTTTTTAGTGAGTTAACGACAAAATATTCACCCAACAATTTTTTGGTGACTCTACTGGGGATCGAATGCGTAGCTTATAGCCTCACATTTTGAGTTGAAGCATTCTGGCCTCATTGCTTGTAACAGGTGTTTGAGATTTTTATCTTTGTTAAGTATTTTGCATTTTGGTAGACTCAAGGTATACAAGAAGTAAGAGAGCTCAAGGAATTATTGATTCTATGTTTGAGTTAATGCAGCAAAATAATTTCAGCCTTTTGCCTCCAAAACCTTGACTTCAACATACAAGGAGTTTTCCTCCAACCAACGTAAGGTCACCTATACCAAGTGAATCGTCAAGTGTGCTTAGGACTTCATCAAGTGTACAAGCTTCAAGGTTTATGACTCCACCTTTTAATTGGCACATAATGGCTCAACAACCTCCTGTAGGTCCATGGGGTAATGCTTTTGGACCTCTAAATCTTACCCCACCACTACATGATCTATCTTGTAGTTCTAGAAATAACTTTCCAAAATTCTATGGTGATGGAAAGGTTCACCCTGATGAACATATTATGGCTTTTTATATTGCATGCGGTGTTTTGGGTGTGGAACATGAAGATGTAGCTGTGAGACTTTTTGTTGAGACACTTTAAGGTGTCATGGTAGATTGGTTCTATCACCTTCCTACTCAAACCATCAATGGATGGAATATTCTACGAACCAAGTTTGAGGCTAGGTTCAAACTGGCTAAAGATGCACATGCTCTCTTGGCCCAACTTACATAGATGAAAAAGGAACCACAAGAAACCATGCATGAGTTCATTGCAAAGTTCAATAAGCTGACCGATAGAATTCCAGCCATTGTTCAGCCTACAACTGAAAATCTAAAGTGTTTCTTTATAAACACGCAGTTACCAGAAGTGAGTTTTCTTCTATAGTGGACTAATCCTGCTGACTTGGTGAAAGCTCAAGTCCTGGCTACTGAGATTGAGGATGACGTTATCCTTGCTGGTAAAATAAGAAATGATACAAGTAGAAGTAGAGGGAAGTCCTCCACTAAGATTTCTCCCACTGGCACCACAAATCCCATGGTACAAAAATTAGCTAACGAATTGTTATCTTGGGAAAAATAGATGTCTCAAGGTGTATCCATTCCTTCTTATAGGGATGTATCAAGGAGGACATTTCTTAATGCTCAGTATCAGGACAATGCTGCTAGGAACCAAGGATAGAATAGGCTTCCGCCAACACAAGGGAGGCTTGCTTTAGAAGCACCACTAGTTAACTCAGCAGATGGCTACTATGAAGCTAAGAAAGACAATTTTCCACAACCTGACTTGGATCAGGAAAACATTGCCAATCTCTTTATGGAAGGAGAAGAGGAATTGGCTGGTGACTCGAATATTGGGTTCCTAAACTATCACGACAAACCAGAAAGAGGAGGAGATGCATATGATGGAACATATGCCATTTTCACCAGATCTCAAAATCAGTCAAATCAACAAGTGACTGATAAAGGTAAATCAAAAGAGGATCCTCAACCTGTAATTTCTATAGCTAAGCGAGTATCTCCTTTACCTTTTCAATCAAGGGATCTGGCTAGTCAAAAACAAGTAAGTTTTTCTAATACTCCTACTTCTTCTATTGCCATTCCTCAGACTAGTACTTCCCCAATGAAACCTCAGAAAGTTTTCCCACTTCTATGTCCAATTCATTTCAACTTTTTGATATAATTGACCATGCTAGGAAAACCAAAATTCAAATGTCTAAGGTGGAATATTTGCAGGCTAACCCTGATCAATTTGAAAGGCTAGCTAAATTTGTTAAAAATAAGACTACCTCTGTAGGGAAAGATACTTCCAAAACTATTCCTAACCCCTCAAAGACTAGGTTTTGTCAGAATAACCTAGTTACCACTCCTCTTACTGCTTTAGGGAAAATTGAACCTTTATATGTTTCTTTGTTAGCTAATGGTTACAAACTCAGTAATTGTGTCACAGATTTAGGAGCTTCCAATAATGTTATGTCTGCCAAGGTAGTGGATGCTCTAGGACTAACTCTGACAAAGACCTTTGGAAGGTGTTTTACAATGGAAAATAAATAGGTGCCTTTGTTAGGCCAGATTAAGGATGCGCAATTTACATTCACTGCTTTTCCAGAGAAAAGAATAAAGATGACTATCCTAGTTGCTAATGTTCTAGCTTCATATGGTATTTAACTAGGACAAAACTTCTATAAATATGTAGGAGGAGAGCTTAATATGGATTTATCTGAAGGACGATACCTGTCAAGGGTGTCATGTAGAAATTACTTCCTAAAAGGGAAGCAGAATATATTGTCACTCAATCTAAAGACCCAAAAGCTCAAATTTTATTTGAATCTTCAGGTTTAGGTAACTATTTCCTGACTATAAAAGATATTTCTAGTTCTTCAAATGATAGTTCAGATGAAAGTATGGTGATGGAAGATTCTTCTTCTTCGGGTGAAGAGTCTATTGATCACAGAGATGTCAAACCAGAAAGTTCAAATGATATTTGGACTTTGGAATTTGATGGTAGCTATTCTTCCATAGGATCTGGGGTTAGAGTAGTCCTGATATCTCCTCAAGGTGATATTTTTCCTTTTTCATATAAGCTACAATTTGATAATACCAACAATAATGTTGAATATGAGTCTTTGTTACTCGGAATGGAGGTTACTTGTACAAAGGGAATCAGAAATCTTCATGCACAAAGAGATGCAGAGCTGATTGTTTGTCAGGTGAGAAATCTATAACAAATAAAAAATGAAAGGTTGAAAAATTACCGAAATCAAGTATGGGATTGCATTGATAAATTTGATGCATTTGATATTTCTATTGTTCCTAGAGAGTATAATGACAGAGTTGATTCATTGGTCATGTCAGCTACCCTTATGGTCCCACAAGGATTTTAAGGGTGATAAGTATACTATTGAGTTGGTATTTTGGCCAATTGTACCTAATAATGCTAAACATTGGCAAGTCTTTAATGGTAATAATCAGATTATAGCTTTTCTGGAGAAAACAGATAGTTTGATGAACTATACTTTGAGGGGAGTGATTCTCCTCCTTGAGGATATGTTTTTGAATTAAACTTAGAGACTAGTGAAGAGTTTTTTCAATTGAAAGGAAATTTTTTTTTGAAACATTTAGTTTCCCTTGAAAAGTTATTTGATAAACACGATCGTTATATCAAGCAAAAGAAGCAACTTGATTCAAGTTTGTCAATGGAATTTGAACAAGTGAACCTGAATACAGAAGCAGATCCTAAGATGGTCAATATTGGGAATGTTGCACGGATGATGAAAAGTTCAAGTTCACAATACTTATACGCCACTACATTGATGTGCTGGCATATTCATATGATGACTTGAAGCCATAAGACCATAAGAGATCCAACATGAGATTTCTCTCAAGGTGGGATCACTTCCTCATAAACAGAAGCAGAGGCAGTACAATCCTAAAATATTAGGTACCATCCTTGCTAAAATTCAAAAGATGTTGAATGCTAGGATAATTTTCCCTATTCATCATTCAACTTGGATTGCAAACCTTATTCCTGTAAGGAAGAAGAACAGAGAGATCCGTATTTGTGTGGATTTTAGGAATCTAAATCAATCTTCTTTGAAAGATGACTACCCTTTGCCCATAACGGATCAAGTGTTACAAACAGTAACTGGTTTAGAGATGCTATCTATGTTGGATGGTTTTTTAGGCTACAATCAGGTAGAAGTCATTGAAATGGATCGGTACAAGTCTGCTTTCACAACTCCATGGGGCACTTTTGCATATTGTAGGATCCCATTTGGATTGATAAACGCTGGCACTACTTTCCAGAGAGCAATGAACTTGGCATTCAGAGATGAAATGGGTAAGTTCATTGTGGTATACCTTGATGATTTGACTATTTTCTCCAAGAAATGTCAAGATCATGCTTACCATTTGTGGCAAGTTTTGGAATGATGTCGTCAGAATGGTATTTCACTTAACCCAAAGAAGTCAATTTTTGGGGTTACAGAAGGTAAACTTCTTGGTCACATTGTGTCTAAAGAAGGTACTAAGATTGACTCTGATAGGGTCAAATCCATCCAAGGTCTTACTTTTCCTGCAAGTAAGATGATTGTTCATTCTTTCTTTGGGAAAGTAAATTTCTTGCGAAGGTTCATTCCAGAGTTCATAGAGAAGACTTGTCATATTGTTAATATGATGAAAGCTAATACCATTTTCTGTTGGAGTGCAGAAGGTAAAGTAGCTTTTAAGGACATAAAAAGAGCCATAGCCCATGCTTTGCTTTTGGTGTGTCCTAACTATAACAAAAGTTTCATTATGTATAGTTATGCTTCAAATCATACATTGTCAGTAATTCTGTTTTAGCAGGATGAGGAAGGTGTAGAATCTCCAATTTCATTCATGAGTTGTCCATTGAAAGCTCATGAACTCAAGTATTCTAACATGGAGAAACATGCTTATGCTATAGTAAAGGCTGTAAAACATTTCAAATTTTACATATTGAACTCACATACTGTTGCTTTGGTGCCATATACGACAGTAAAATCAATATTAACTCAATAGGAGTTTGGAACTAAGAGAGGAAATTGTATTGCCAAATTCAGGAATTTGATCTTGACATCAAACCCACCAAGCTTGTGTGTGGGAAAGGTTTGTGTCATCTTATTGCTGATAATGTCCCAAAGGAAATAGGTGATGAAGAGACAAAGATTGAAGATGTTCCAACTATCCTTTTTGTTACTACAACTGATGAGTGGTATTCTAATATCGCTTACTTTCTCACATATGGTAAGTACCCTGCTCATTTGTCCTACAAAGAAAAATGGACTATCAAGCTCAAGGCTGTGAACTTTGTCTTATGGGATAATGGTTTGTATAAGAGGAGTCTTGATGGAGTTTTCCTCCATTGTGTTCATAAAGCGCAACAAAGTAAGTTATTGGAGTCTTTCCATAATTTGGCATGTGGACACTTCTTAGCACTAGTAACGACTCATAAAATTTTGAGAGCTAGGTATTATTGGTTGACCTTGTTCCAAGATGCTTATGATTGGGTGTGTAAGTGTGGACTTTGTCAGCAGTTTGTGGGTAAAGCCAAGTTGGCTGCACTACCATTGAAACTAGTTGTAATTGAGGAACCATTTCAGCAGTGGGGCATTGACTTCATTGGTGCTGTGAATCCACCATCAAGTGTAGGACACAGTTATGTTCTTACTATGATTGATTATTTCACCAAGTGGGTGGAAGCTATACTAGTTAAGCATGCTACTTCCAAAGTGGTGTGTAAGTTCCTCAAAGAAAATATCATATCCTGATTTGGTGTTCCAAACAAAATTGTGGTAGATATGCCACATGTTTTTCCTCTAATGAAACTATGAATACGGGATTATTCTTTCACATTCATCTAATTATTATCTACAAGGGAATGATTAAGCAAAATCAAGTAATAAGAATATGGTTACTATTATCGGAAAGTTGGTAGAGGATAATTAGAGAACATGAAATAAGGCATTGTTTGATGCTTTGTGGGAAGATATAATTACACCAAAGAGGGCTATTGGTATGTCACCATTTCAGCTATTATATGGTTTGAATGCAGAGATACCAATCACCTTGGAATAGCCAGCTTTGAAGTTGGCAAAGGCAGTTGAGAATGGAACTTTTGAAAGTTCTATTGATAAACGCATAATGTATCTTTCTAAACTTGAATAGCAATGAGTTATGGTGGTGCATTGTATAGACGAACATCAAAATCAAGTCAAGAAGCTGTTTGATAAGAAAGCAAAGGCTAGAGATTTTTAGATTGGGGATCAAGTCTTGTTGTGGGACAAGAGGAGAGAGCCAAAGGGAATGCATGGGAAATTTGATTCCCTATGGAGAGGCCCATTTGTCATTCATCAGTTTTGTGGTGAAAATAGTTTCTTGCTAGAATATCAAGATGGGACACCATTCTTGTTGCCACATAGTGGACAACATCTGAAGCTTTTCAATCCATGAAGCGCCAGATAAGTTCACTTGTATATTTGTACAGTTTATGTTTTTTCTTTTCCATTTTAGTCTTTTTGTGTCTTTTGTTTTGTTTGCTTGACTCTATGGCCCAATGCAATCGATGAAGGCACTTAGAGATTGGAATTCTTCTCCCTTCAATCATTTCAAAGAACGATCGAAGGAAGCTCCCCAGTTAGAGACAACTATTGTCCTCAAAATTAGTTGTGCTCATTTTGTAGGATGACCCCTATGAAACTTGTCCATTTCATAGCCTACACTCTAAGAACACATTTCGAGGAATATCTCTTGGACATCATGCGTAGTCCTCTGACACCTAAGAATGTCTTGGAACATTTCCCTAGGATGATTCCTCAAAGTTCGTGAAAGTTGACTAGTTATAAGCTTGTCAAAATATCAATTTTTAAACTTTTAAGGTGGAATTTTTTTGATAGTTCACATGCAAAGTCGGTCGAAATCATCGACATTGCATGTGACTTTTTTTCATCACACACATGTGGTCAAAAACCCTGCCCAAGCATGTGGTCTCAGTCTCTCATGCACAAGTTGTCAAAAACCCCACTCGTACATGTGTTTACTTGTTTTTATTAAAACATGTAGAGTTGGTCAAAAATGCCACTCGAACGACTTGAGTTCACATGCAGTGCATTTATTGCACATCGTGTGGATGATTAATTTGTTCTTTTATAAGTTTTAAAAATGTTTTTACTTCTCATTTTGTTATTTTTTCATCACTGTGAATCCTCCAAGCTCGTGGAAACCCTTGACCTACCTTTTGGTGCATGGATCGGATCAAATTGATTTGCATTTTAGGTTTTCCATTTATTGCTTGATGCTTATACCTAGTATGTTTCCATTCTCCCTCATTTCATTTTTATGTTTATGAGCTTAGGGTTTGTGTGAAGGATGAAAATAATTATCTGCATTTTTAAATCTTCTTTTTCTTTATCAGTCGTTGTTTTGTTAAAACCCTAATAAGGAAGTTTGCATTTTGTCTTCATGTTTTGTTTTGTTTTAACCTATGTCATTGGCAATTTTTGCCGATCGATAGAACCTTGGTGTTTTTGTTTTTCTTCATGTAAAATCCATCATTTGCAGGATTCGTTTGTCTCACCGACCTCGCATATAACTTGACTTGTTTATTCCCTTAAGTGTATAAGCCGTCATTTTGACTGCCCATACATGTTCTCTTCACTTTCCTTATAAGATGTGCAGTGGTGGCAATTTTCACTGCCCATGCCTTTGTTTTCCTTTTGTACTACCCTAAGTGTAAGGGTGGCAAAAATTGTCACCCCTGCATGCAAAGTCGTAAGTGCATGTGAGAGCAGTAAAAATGACTACTCAAACACATTCAACTTTCGCTCTATCTACTCTCATGCATACTCAGGAAAAAACCCCAACTATGCATGACAAAATAAATAAGGCCTTAATGCATGAGTGGTCATTTTGACCACCCATGTACTTTAAAATTTACATATGAATATACATGTAGGAGTAGTCAAAATGATCACTCACACACATAAGTTCACCTATCTTCACATATGCAAAAACAATTATTTTGACTGTCATTTCATCCCTTCTGCAAACTAGCCTACCTACATGTAGAGGTGACTATTTTGGTCACCTTTACACCAAAATGCATTTTGACCACTCGTCCATGACTCCTTGAAAATTTCCTAACATTGGGAATTTTTTAAAAGTAATACCTTTGACCCACTTTCACCTAGTTTTTTGACTTGCTTACTCTCTATCCATTTTAAACTTATCCCTATGAACATGATCATTATTACATAGTTTCCCTATAATGCCAATTTTTCCCCTAATTGTGAGATCATGAACTTTTCAGTTCCTTCAAGTAGAAACTATGTTCCACATTACATCTAGTGAAATCTTCAAAGCCAATGTCTGAGTCGTCTCCATCCAAGGCTAAAATGATGAAGTATAAGTATCAGGGGGTTTTCCCTATTACTTTAGTTTAGTCAAATGTTTATGAGATTAAAGATATAGAAATAGGCCATGTTGATATGATGGAGTTTGTGGACAGAACTAAGCAACCAAATCCTCCATGCTTCATACAAAAGAACATTGATAGTAATATACACTTGGTGACCTCTTTCCCAGTTGCAGCTCACAATCCAGAGTTTGTTCTTCAAGTGGCTAGTCATTATGACAAAGACACTAGAACTATGGTGGATGCCAATGGAAACCTTATCATAAGGCTAGATTGAAAATTCTTAGATAAGGTATTCATGTGCCCACCTATTGAGAATGTTGGAGAAATTGACTTTGCCAAAGGTTAACAAGATTTTGATAATGATGTAGAATCTGTAAAGAGGCATATTAATAACAAGTGGTTGAAAACTCCTTGAACAAACCTATCTAGATGGCCTAGAGGACTTCCAAGGAGTGACTTTTTGGAGGAAGTTAGCGATTTAATTACTTTGCTGAGTAGAGTTAGAGGTCTTCCTTCTTCCATATTCCATGAGTGGATGTATTTATACATAAGGGTCATTCTTAAAGGGCAACAGAAGATATTTTGGGGAGAACAAATCAACAATGCTTTACATGAACAACTGCTTAAGGTCAATACTACTTTCAAGTTTTATATGACCTCCTATTTGGTGTATGCGGCTACATCAATGAGGATGTTTCTAGGTTTAACTCAAGATGGAGATTAGAGAGTTGTGCCAGTTTTTCAATACTATCCTCAAATAACTCTCAAAGGATCTATTCACTATTTCAGGAGGGTGAATGCTGCTTTCTTTTTAGTATTCATATGTTTGTGGAATAATGAGTTGGAGAAGAAGAGGGTGTCTGATGAGGCATGGGAGGTTGTGAATTCTTTTGGTTGTTTATTCTTGCAATTCCCTACTTTTACATATTTAAGATTTGGATATTACCCAAGTTATCCATACATGTTACCTTAGTATCCGAGTGACAAGATGGTTCTGCTGGAGCTATGCAGACTATTGATTGTGGTTCATAATATGCAAATGTAATTAAAAAAGTCTGGAATTAAGTTTCCTATGGAAATAGGGAGATATTCAGTTCAATATGCTACCAAAGCTAAAGCAATTGAGACTGAAATGTAGCTTGTGACTATGAAGCAATTCAAAAAGAGGAGTAATTTTGATTTCTATAGGGTACATGACAAAATCAAAAGAAAATTAGTTTTCCATGTTCCCATGGTAGAGGATGTTTGGTCCGACTTGAGGACCAAAAATGTGATTCACAAGTTGCATTACTACAGACTTCATTTGAGTCAAATAGAAGAACTTAGGTTGGTAGATATTCCAGATGGCATGGAGGATGAGGGGAATATTTTAGAACCTACATATAATACTAAAAATATTGAAGCCTCACCCTTACTTGAAATCAAATGGTCAATAAAAGAGGAAACTTCCCTTAGAAAATGATTCCAACCCATATTGGCCAACATCAATATATGGTTGCAGAGAAAAGGAATCAGTTTGAAGGAATTTCTTACTGGGTCTAAACAGAAGTTCATGAGCAAACAAGGAAGAAGGTTGAGAACATGACTAAGAATAAAAGGGATGCTTCTTCTTCATCCAAGGTATCAAATCCATAGATTAAGTTTGTTCCAAAGTAGGGAAAGCAAAATAGGTTGTACAAGGTTCATATACTAAGGATCCAGATGCAGCAAAGATGAATGCCGACATTGAGGAGTCTAAAATGTAGAAGCCGAGCAACAAGATGTTCAAGAGCCCCATATAGATGATGTGGAGATGGGTGAGAAATTGGTTGATGAAAGGGATGAGGGACATGAAATAGAGACAGATGTAGAACAACAACTTGATGGTTTACCCAAGTCCTCTCAAGGAGATATTCCCCATGAACAACAAGTTTCTACTACCTTGCCAATTTATGTTTTTGATCATATACCAGTTGTTTCAAATATTCATATTTCTCCTATTATTGTTGTGTCTGCTGATTCTACTCCTACTTCATTAAAGACTGGTTGTGGAACTATTTTTGATTCCTCTGATTCAATACCTAGTTTGTCTTCACCTTCATTTGACATTGGAGAACAAACTATGTTAGATCAATTTCTAAATACTCCTAAAAAGAATGTTGATGCTACAAGTACAATTCTTACTACCACTTCTCCAATTATTACCATGACAAGTGTCAGTATGAATCCTATTGAGAAGACAGTTGATCCACCCCGAAGTGTAAATGTTTCCACACTCCCTCCTTGGTTGTCAGCATATACTCCAAAGAGAAAGAAGCAAGCCATTTCACCTGATGATATTGATTTGGAGAAGCTATTATCAGCCAAACCAAAAGCACAAAAGAAAAATCCAAAGATTGTTTCTAGGCTTGAGGATGATATAAGGAGTCAGATATGTAGAGATTACAAGACCTGCTCTTGAAGGTACAATAGATACCTTCAACATAAATGATTACACTATTTCTAGAGTTGCATTGGGAAAGCTTACCCATGAGGGTATCAAATTAGATTTTTAGGTAATAGCCAGTTCTTTGCTTAGTAAATATGATGAAGAAAAGAAAGAGAAAGAACAATATAAAGCCAAGGTTGAACAACTTGCAGCATTTCTCCAAAAGATAACAATGTCCTTAGAAGTTGTGGAGCCTATGGTAGCTTCTATTGAAGACTCTCTGATTCAGAAGGTTGAAAAGGTTCATGCTAGAGGAAGGGTTGTTGGTGAATTCCTAGATAGAATGCTCATGTAGGGTAAAGTTCTTTTGAAGACTGTAGTGGAACAAAAAGATAAAATGGGAAAATCAAGAGCTGATCTTGATGAGCTCATTGATTTTTTATCTCAGGGACTTTAAGATCTAGAAGAAACTCTAGAAGAATGGATTGAAATGAAGAAGATAAATATAAAGAATTTGATAACAATTGGTGTTGTATCAAATTGGGAGTCTTATATTAAGACCTAAGAATCTTTGGTCCACTGTATCAATGTGTTGAAAATTGTGCTTGAAGGTCTGCAAAGTGCACGGGAACTCAGTGAGGATGATGATGTAACACTTTTGCATAGACTTGAAGAATTTCCATGCACCTTGACAGGAGAAAGTCACAAGTTTCTTTCTATAGAAAAATGATTGACGCATTTGAAAAAATTATTCAAAGGGATTTTGAGGATGAAGCATTTTCAAATGCCTCACTAGACAAACTTTGTGATTATTAGTCAACTCTTGATAATTTGAAGGACAATCTTGAGAAACATGAGAAGGTGATAAAAGGAGTAAAAGGTACGATTATCAAGGCTAACACTATTTTAGAAAATACAGCTGGACCTGATTTCTATGAGATGGAAGCAGTGAAGGCTATGTATCATAATTTCCTAAAGAAGAATGGTGGTGGTAGCTGAAATTCTTTCTTCATACCTTAGTTTATATTTCATAACTTTTGCATATGTAATTTTTTTTTATAACTGAGAGGGGGGTGAATCAGTTATCTTAATTAATTTAACTTTATGTTCTTCTTTAATAACTAGTGCAGCATCAAAACAAATAAGCATCCATAATCATGAAAGCAGAAACAAAGTCAATACACATAACCCAATGATTTTGACGTGGAAAACCCTGTTAAGGGAAAAACCACGAGGTGACTAACCCAAGAATGTATTCTATGTTAGAAGAATGGAAATATAAAAATGGAACTTGCCAATTAGGGCTCACTGCTCGAGCATACTACTCACAAGAGGCTCACTGCCTACACGAGACTCACTGTCTACAATGTACAAAGAAAGTAGCAAGATACTTGAACTGATGACAAGCATCCACATATGCTGAGGTTTAGTTTTGGTTAGGCTCAATACACTGATCTACAACATTTCATTCTTCCTTTTCTTTGGTGCTGCTATCCTATCACATACCGGACTTGTATTACTACTTCTGTACTACTTTCTACTTTTCTTTGTACTTCACAATACACCATGCACACCTTCATACTAAAATCAATCTGGTATATATATCTGCACCAAGGATTTCATCCACTTTCTAGTCAGCATCCAGAATACTTAATATCTTCCCAAACTTTGGTCTGTTAGCTGAATCCTTGCTTGCTAAGTGATGCGTATCAAAAGGATAGTTATAGAAGTCATCAATCATGTCAGCCAATCATGAATGATACCTCAAGAAGCTTGATCACGATCAATATCTCATCTAGATTAAGGTCTGATGCTCTGTCAGTCAGGTCTTCCTCAGTCTACTCTGCTAAACAGGAACCCAATACTCAGGTGCCTATAACTTTTCACTCTTTCATCACCGAAGGCTCAATCTCTAGAGAATATCAGTCATGATGCTCCTCTTGACTTTCCCAAGTCTGCACTTTGCTGAGATACTTCCTTTGAGTGATCTAGACCTGATTGTTAGACCTTGCTGCATGCTCTGTTCTTACTTACCGGACCACAACACTCTTCAATCCAACTTCTGGTAAAGACATACCATGTCCTGTGGATGTGTGGAATGAACTTTGTTGCCATCAATGACAACACTCATGAAGCCACACAGTGTCTCTTGCCAACAATATCCCCCTTTGGCATTGATGGAAACACTTAGTGAAAAATGACTGTCATACTATACTCCCCCTTGGCTTATGCTCTGTTCTAATGTACATTTTTCTAGAGCTCTCCCTTAGCTAGAGTCCACATTTTTCACTACTCCTCACTCCTCCTTTGACATCAATGGCAAAGGGTAGGATCTGCATACTAAAATTTCCAAAAATAATCTATACTTGGCCGCATAAATATATATACATAACATACTTACATATACTAAAATATATCTGCAAAAGTTGACTTCAACTGGACAAATTATGTTGCCCAACTCTGCTTCATCCTGTCCAAAATTGAGATGTGACCACTCAACAGGAATGCAAAATCTTCTGCCCTCTTTAGATATGTTAGATCATTGGTCTGGGTTGTGGTCTGAGCATTAGTTAGAGCCTCATGCATGGCCTCTAACTTAGGGATAATTATCCCTCTATGTTCACTTAACCTGCTTATTCTATTTTTCTTCTCCTTCTCAAGCTTCTTTATTTCATTTATGACTATAATAGTCTGACACTATTGATTTACTATGGAAGAGGTGAGAGGATCAAAACTTTGAGATAAACTTGATAGTTTGCTCTCTTTTTCTTCCATCTTCTTGGTAATGTCTGTTGTTATAGTGGACCAAGATAGACAAAATTTGTATAGATCTCCACCATCTTTAAGAGCATTCTCTAGGCTCTTTATTCCAATATTCAAATTTCTTCTATCATTTGTTATAAATCCTTGTACCTCGGAGAATCTCTTACTCAAAAACTCTTTCTGGACTTTATCTTCAGCTGACTTGTCCAAAGAATCAAAATGTGTGCTAATTGAATTAACAAGAGACTTTAAGTTACCAGATGAAGAGGCCAAAATATCCTTCTAGAAGGATGGCATGATTTTCTCCAATGCACCAAATGCAATCTCTATTAGCTCACAATCTTCCATGTGAGACTTCAAAAAATTTTCTTTTGCCTTTGCATGGGCAAAGGATGCTATCTTCATAGTCTGAGCTGGGGAGAGGGAATCAAAATTGAATGGTCCTTGAAGTAGCTCTGGTTCATCTAATTCCATCATTTCTTTGGTCAAGAAGTCTTTGACTACTTCTACAGTGTCTCTTGCCAGAGACAGAGTTTTCTTCCCTTCTACAGCCTCAGCACTGTCACTTGTGGTCTTCTCTGTTTGACCTTCTCTTCCCTTCACCTCTTCTTCTTGACTAATTTTCTCTTTTGTTCTTTCTTCTCCTCTAGATCTGGAGTCTGCTGGGGAAACCAGAGGAGAGATGTTTTCTTCTTTACAGACTTCCTCTTTTAGAGCAGAGGAATCTAGATCCTCAATTTTCTCCTCATCTTCCTTTGTCTCTTCTACAGATATCTCTTTATCATCCATGGTAGAGGGTTCATCACCTAAGTCCTCTATAACAAGAATATTGAATCTTTTATAGGCATTCTGGAGGATCTCTTCAGTCTCTTTAGCCACCTGAGCAGTCTCTCTGAGCATAAGCTTATTCATTCTATCTTTTGTCTAGAACTCATCCTTGCAATCCTTGAAGATAATGTTCATTTGTTTAGGGGTAATGGATGGATAGAGCTGAATAGCAATCTGCTCCCAGATTTCTAGGTCTTTTGCTTGTACATTGTTCTTTCTTATTTCAAGTTCCTTCTCTAAGTTTTTGGGAATCAAAGATATAATTTCAATGAATGCTTTGTTGTAGATGTTTAGATACTTGACTGTGGCATCTTGCAATATCTTCTGATCAGCTTCACTATATTCATCATAAAATTCAACCATTGGTTGCAAGTTCCCATCCATAGTAACTGATTTGATGATATCGTCAATGTGGAGAGTAGGTCTTTCAATGAATTCCTCTACCTCTTCTTCCTTGTCTTCACATGTAGAGGATTCACCGAATACTTTCTTCTTCTTCATTTTCTTGACTTCCTCATCGGTTTCAGTTTCTTCATCATCATTCTGACTTTTATAGGATCTTGTTGCCTTTTTTTTTGTTCTCTTCTCTCACTTTCCAGATGTCTGGGCTTCTGGTTTTGATGCCTTTTGGCCTTAGAGGTGGCAGGTGTAGAGCTCTTGGAGGATCTATCTAGGAAGGGGCTTGCACCGGATCACTTTCCTTTTCTGCATCTTGTTTGTCTTTCTCTACCTTTTCTAGTTTTTCTCTATTTGCATCAAGTGCTTCTTTTGAAATGCCATACCTTTTGGCAACATCCTCTACTTCTTTTCTCACTTTTCTTTTCATTTCCAGTTGTCTTAGCTCTACATGAATCTTCACACTCAACTCTTCAAAGGTTGCAAACCTTTCTAGCTTAAGGTCCTTGGGTTGACTCAATAGGTGTTGAATATGTAGTTCTAGAATTTTCTCATCAATTTCATACCCCATTGGCATGATCCAGACTATCCTTGGCTCCACTGCCTCCATTAGGCATTGATCAGTTTCTACCATAAAGCATATTGTATCCTTATACTTTTCAACTAGAGATTGGGGGATTCTCTCTCTTGCTTGTATCATATTTTGAAAGTTCTTGAAGTAGCCCCATAGTGCTATATTTTGTGCCTTGCATCACCTGTTCCATGCAAATAATCTCTGATTTGTATGGAAATAGGTCTATCATTTTGCCATATCTAGCCACTAGTTTCGGGTAGCTCATTCATATAGTAGAAGAATAGGCAAAGTATCAGGCCACCATACTTGAAAGAATTCTTTTTATCTTTCTTTATTTTCTGCAAATTCTCTAACAGTTGGTTTAGGACAAGTTCACAAATATCATAGTTAGTATTTTCTCTCAGCATCTGATAAGTAGTGTAAACTGTAGTTTTAGGTACTAAATTTTCCCTATTGGAGTGATATATCTTGTAACCAATTATCATGGAGGCAAACGTGATATCTGGATCAGTGATATCTTCTATTGTCATGGCTCTCTTGTCAAATTTTGATCTGGTAGCCTCACTCACAGTTTGGTTTTTGACCGATTTGAGAATAGGTACCCCTTTGGATGAGTGTAAACCAGTTACCACTTTAATAGCATCTTTTGTGATCTTAAATGGTCTATTCAACCACATGAAGTTGTCATGCACTCTGCTCAAAACATACCAGACCCACTCATCTTCTACAAAACAAGGGAAATGGATGCACTGTCTGAAATGCTTATCTCAAATAGCTTTGTACTGAGGTTTGAGTTCAAATGATTCATCTATTAACTACTTGTGGTAGATATCCATTAGCTTGGATTCCCCAAATTCTTCAATGTTCGCATGAATGTATGCCCTAACATCTTCTACATGTAAAACCCCTTGCGAAATGCTAGAAAATGCACCTAGGGGATCAACATCTAGGGACTTGTAGGGATGTTTCTTGAATTTAGGGCACGGCCTATCAGTAATCTTCACAACATTTTGAGTAGCCATCTTCCAAAAGAATCAGAGAGAGATTTTCAAGAGTGGAAAATACCTTTTGTGCTTCTAGGGTTCATGATATGAGCCAGATCGAATTGCTGGATAAATTGATTTCTGTGGTTGATCTTTGAGAGGTTTGAGACAATTTGTTTTAGATCTCCTTCTCTCTTCTTCTCGAATGCAAATGTGCAAATGATGAACAAGGGAACTCTTATATTTTTGTGTAAACCCTAATTTCACATTGTAATAAATGCACAACTTAAGTTGTTTTGGTTGCTTTGTTCTCCTTGTCCTAAGAGATTTTTCAGATTACTGAGATGCACTTAGAGTTATTCTCAGTGAATACTAGCAATCTATCTACCTTTCTCCAATCATTTCATTTATCCGCAGATCAAGATACCTTAAATTTGAATCATATTGGATCTCATTGTGAAAATTTTGTTTTTACTGGATGACTGTTAAACCAGATCAATCTTGGAAGATTCACCTCTTCAAAATTTCTTGCGGATCTTCCATATCTTTACCAACACTTATTTAGATGTTTCTCTGAGAACCCTTTAATCCACAACCTTTCATGTGCCAATTTCAGCCACCTATTGACTAGCTGGGGGAAAAAAATTTCTTTTTTTACTTCCCTTGAGCCAGAGCTCATCTATTTAGTTTCTGAAAGGAATATCTGCACCAGATTTTGGTGCGGATCCATCCCCAACATTTTTTGTACTTCTCTTCACCCATATCTTGTTCATCTCTCTTTGAATTTCATCCGCATTCACTTTTCCTTTTCCTTTGTCTTGGTTTTGATTATGATGCATTGGACCCTTTTTGTCTTGATTCTTACTTCTGCAGAATTTGGTAATATGACCAAATCGATTGCAATTGTATCAAACAACATTTCTTTGCATATTTGACTAGAATCCTCTTGATCTACATTGATTAGCCATATGTCCCACTCTAATGCATGCAAAGCATCTACCATTGAATGAATTGTTTATTTGTAAATTTCTACATTCATGAGATTTGTGACCATACCTTTTGCAATTAAAACACTGTTTAGAGAATGAATTTGTCTGATTCATTCTTCTTCTGCACTGATTTGCTTTATGACCAAAATTATTGCAATTGTGGCAGTATCCATTGAAGGATGGATATCTTTGAACATTTGGTTGCCTTACCAGAGGTCTTCTAGGCCTATTCCTTGGATTTCCTAATCTAGAGTTCTTCTAACAGGATCTGGAGCTTTCACCTTTCTCATACCCCAAGCCTTGCTTGTCATCTACCCTCTTTTGGCTTTGAAGAACTTCAAGTTGAGCAGAGCTTATCTTGAATTTCTCTTTGTATTCATTTACTGTATGAAGATCCCTTTTAAGAGTGTCAATTTGATTCTCAAGTTGTTCTTCATTATCTCTTGCTTCTTCAAGATCAGATTCCAGATGCCTAATTATTCTATCCACTTTATGGTAGTCTTCTGACTTCTCCTTGAGAGATTATCTTAGATCATCTTCAATTGTTCTTTTCTCTTTAATTTCTTGGGTGAATTTCATAACCCCTGATTCCATTTCATGTCTTACCATAATGACCTCTTTTGATAGCTTCTCACATAACTTATTCTTCTCTTTCAGATCTTCATCAGTATTATTGGCTTCACTTTGACTTGTTAATTGTTGAAGAAGTTCCTTTCTCTTTTTCATAGAGATAATCAGTTTCTCTTTTAGTTCATTTATGAAATAATCAACCTATTTGAGTCTTTCCTTCAAGTTATTGACTTCAGAGTTAGATTGTTCAAGATCTTCTAGGGTAGACTAAAGTTGTTCTCTCATACCATACATATCCATTAAGATTCCTAGATCTTCTTCAAGTTGTTAGTCTTTGTTTGGAGGAATTTAGCTCTGATACCAATTGTTGATAACTGAGAGGGGGGTGAATCAGTTATCTTAATTAATTTAACTTTCTGTTCTTCTTTAATAACTAGTGCAACATCAAAGAAAATAAGCATCCATAATCATGAAAGAAAAAACAAAGTCAATACACATAACACAATGATTTTGACGTGGAAAACCTTGTTAAGGGAACAACCACGGGGTGACTAACCTAAGAATGTATTCTTTGTTAGAAGAATAGAAATACAAAAATGGCACTTCCCAATTAGGGCTCACTGCCTACAAGAGACTCACTATCTACAAAGTACAAAGAAAGTAGAAAGATACTTGAACTGATGAGAAACATCCACATATGCTGAGGTTCAGTTCCGGTTAGGCTCAATACATTGATCTACTACACTTCATTCTTCCTTTTCTTTGGTGCTGCTGTCATGTCACATACTGAACTTGTATTACTACTTCTACACTGCTTTCTACTTTTCTTTGCACTTCACAATACACCACGCACACCTTCATACCGAAATCAATCTGGTATATATATCCGCACCAAGGATTTCATCCACTTTCTAGTCAGCATCCAGAATACTTAATATCTTCCCAAACTTTGGTCTGTCAGCTGAATCCTTGCTTGCTAAGTGATGCGTATCAAAAGGATAGTTATAGAAGTCATCAATCATGTTGCCCAATCATGAATGATACCTCAAGAAGCTTGATCACCATCAATATCTCATTTGGATTAAGGTCTAATGCTCTGTTGGTCAAGTCTTCCTCAGTCTACTATGCTAAACAGGAACCCAATACTCAGGTGCCTATAACTTTTCACTCTTTCATCACCGGAGGCTCAATCTCTAGAATATATCAGTCATGATACTCCTCTTGATTTTCCCAAGTCCACTCTTTGCTGAGATACTTCCTCTAAGAGATCCCGACCTGATTGTCAGACCTTGCTGCATGCTCTGTTCCTGCTTACCAAACCACAACACTCTTTAAGCTGACTTTCAGTAAAGACATACCATGTCCTGTGGATGTGTGGAATGAACTTTGTTGCCATCAATGACAACACTCATGAAGCCACACAATGTCTCTTGCCAACAATTTTTAATCAGATTTAGACATATCCACATGTATTTTTCCAAAATGTAATTACATGTAGAACAAAGGAAGTCCTAGGTCAAAAAGGACTCTTTTGTCTAATATGTCAAATTAGTTGTAGATTTCCTATTTTTTCTTGAGGCCTCTCCCTATAAATAAAGAGGGCCCCTATTGTAATTTCTATCTTTTGTCTATTGCAAGTAAACTCTACCGAATTGAAGAGCATATCAAGACTTTGAGGTTTATTGTGTTTATAAAAATTTCAAGAAACTATTAATATAAGAAGGCATTTTGAGTACCAAACTTTGTGTTGAATCAAATTGTATTGTGATATTGATGTTCTTATGTCATTAATATTATATTATATTGGATAGTTATTTGAACTGTAGAGGTTTTATCAATCAATTGAAAGAGTGTTCTTATAGTGATTCTAATAGTCTTTGTGCTATTATATCATTAAAGGATATTGTGTTAAGTTAGTTAAGGAGATATATATTGGAGACTTTGTGCTATCAATTGTTGTCTTCAGCGTGGTTATATTTCATAGTTGATGTAAGTTTGAAGAATTTGTGCTTCATTTTGTTTCAAATCAGTTTATTGTTATTCGAGTGGAAGGAGTTACAGAAAACTTTGGGTTTTCGTGAGCTTCGTGGAAATTTGTATTTCTTTTGTGAAAGTTATTGTTGTGGAGAAAGAACACATATTCTAAAAAAAAGAATATTGTGATATGAAACCATCATCTACATAGTTCAGTATAAGAATAGTTTACTTTGTGATAAAGAGAACCTCCCCTTGCTGAGAGGAGAGACTTTGTCTCATCATAGTTGTGGCTAATATAACCATTTTTCTGTTAGTGAGTTAATGACAAAATATTCACCCAACACATTCTCTATCTAACAATGGTGTTGGAAGGCTTGAATGCCATTTCAAGGCTTGAATGAGGCAAGCTCCTAAACTCCACAACCCCCAACCCCTCTTCTTGTGTTTGCAGGTGATAGGTATCTGATCACAAAGAGTGGAGTTGCATAGCATAAGGATTCTAGATCTGACAGAAAGAAGTAGAAAAGAGCAATGTCAAGGCTTAGGTGCTAGTCCCTTTTCCCTCCAGGTTTGTAGAGCCTCAAATCTTTAGAATAGGGATAATCAGTAGCAAGAGTCTGGAAACCCTAAAAGAAAATAGTGCATTGGGCTTGGGTGCGAGCCCCTTTTCCTCCAACATTTTAGGATCTCAAACTTCAAAATCTGGTGTGTATCTAATCTTCATTTAGCATCTCTTTGTGTGAGCATTTTTTAGAATTTGTTTGTTTGTTTACGATTTTGCATAATTAGGGTTTTGAGCATAATTGAGCATAAATTAATGCATTAATCATCAATTTCCAAATTTCCTTATCATTACAAGTGATAACCAACCTATAGGTGAATCCTCTTGCAGAAGTTGTGATTCAACTCGGTTAACTATCCTTGAATGTTGGTAGTGAAAGGAGGGTTTAGTTAAATGATTCTATCAAACCCTCATCCCCCTTTTTCCTACATAACACCATTCAAGGACATAAACCAAGCTAAGTCACTATTGATACAAGAGTACTTAGCTATGAGTTTGATGTCATTGTTGAATGATAAGGAAAGATAGAATAGATTGATGAATTTGTTAAACCTTAGTTCAATTAAGCCTCAAACCCTAATTATACGAAATCATATATAGACGAATGAAATATGACAAATGATCACACATGAAGGCACTAAATATAGATTAGAAACATACCACGATTCATATTTTTAGAGGCAAAAACTTCGAGGACCACGGGGTGGGTACCCAACTCTAATCTAGGGTAACTTTTCTATAGATCTGGAACAATGATCTATGTCAGATTACAACCTACTACAGAGTTTTTGGAAATGCCAGTTAGGAGGACTATGGGGTGGGCACCCTAGTCTTGTAGGGTTGATTCTCTATACTTTTTCTCTAGATCCTAAATATCTATCCTTTTCTTTGCTTCTCTACAACTCCACTTCACCAAATCCCACACCTGTTACCTGTAATCACAAAGAGAGGGGTTTGAGGGTTGTGGTGTTTAGGAGCTTGCCTCCTTCAAGCCCCAGAATGGCATTCAAGCCTTCCAACACCATTGTTAGATGGAGTGTGTGCCCTTCTATGGCAGAGGGAAAATCCAATGATAAGATAAATTGATTGAAGCACAAATAGATGTCACCTTAGAGGTGAAACCCTCATGGAGATGAAGAGCCTTCAAACCATGAGGAGATGAGTTGATGAAGCCAAATCTGCAACAAACACAACACAATTATGCTCTGACACACAATGAATGCCTTGAATTCTCTTTGCTTGATAATCATAAGTTAGCCTTAATCCATTTAGAGTAAAATGAAGTCATAAACCTATTTAAATATGCACTCTCACTAAAGTTTTGTAATTCAAATTGAAAAGGCTGAAAAAGGGAATCCTTTTTAAAGGTCCTATGTCGACATCTAAAATTTAGGTCCTAGCAAATCAGCTTGGACTTGGGCATGGGCGCCCAAGTCCTAGGCACTTTTTGAGTCTTGATTAAGCTTTAAAATGAATCCCTAGGCCACATTTAACATGGGTTTTAGGGGAAATTGCTCTGAATAAGTTTTAAACATGCATAATGAAATTAAGGGGACCTTAGAGCTAAACTAGGAGGTAAAAAGTCATAGGGAAATTTTTTTATGATATAACAATAAGTATAGCCCACCAAATTTCTATTGTGTATATGCTTTATTGAATACTAATGTTGAACCTAGATCCTATAAGGAAGCTACTCATGTAGATGATAGTCTTGACAGCTAGCCATGTAGTTGGAGATGATGGATTTAGACTTGGGTGACACCTAGGATCTTGTAGATTTCCCCAAAGGAAGAAAGTCCATAGGATGTAAGTGGGTCTTAAAGAAAAAGTTTGGAGTAGATAGTTCATTATAGAAGTACAAGGCTAGACTGGTAGCCAAGGGCTACTCCCAGAGAGAGGGAGTCGATTTCAGTGAAATTTTCTCTCCTATTGTTAAATTATCTTCTATTAGATTTCTTTTATCCATTATTGCAACTTATTATTTTGAAATTGAGCAAATGGTTGTTAAGACTGCATTTTTGCATGGAGATCTAGAAGAAGAAATTTATATGCAACAACCTAAAGGTTTTGAGGTAAAAGGCAAAGAACACTAGGTATGCAAGTTAAAAATATATCTTTATGGTTTAAAATAGTCCCCCATAATGTGGTACAAGAAGTTTGATTCATTTTTTTTGAAATTGAGATTTGTTAGAAGTGAAGAGGATCATTGTGTCTATATTCCATGTATTGATGATTAGATTCTAATTATTGCCTTGTATGTGGATGATATGTTATTTTTTAATAACACCAAGGATATGATCACTGAGTTGAAAGCTCAACATTCAAGTGCATTTTCCATGAAGGATCTAGGGGTAGCTAGGTATATTTTGGGAATGGAGATCAAAAGTGATTGAGGTCACATAAAGGTTTGATTATCACAAAGTATGTGAATACTATTTTGTACAGATTTAGTATGTAGGATTGTATTCCAGTTAGAATTCCATTACTGATTGGTACTAAGATTTCATTAGATTTGTGTCCTAAGAATGAATATGATTTAGAGGATATGTCTAATGTGTCATATTCTAGTGTTGTAGGAAGTTTGATGTATGCAATGGGTTGCACTGAACCATATATTGCCCAAGTAGTGGGAGTTTTGAGCAGGTTTATGTCTAACCTTGGTAGACAACATTAGAATTATGCAAAGAGAGTGTTAAGATATTTGCGTGGTACTTCTAATTATTATTTTATTTATTTTGGTACTAATAGTGTGGATAAGACATTGGACATACATGGTTTTGTTGATGTAGATTGGGTACATAACTTGGATAGTCGAAGGTCCACTAGTGGTTGTGTTGACATTGTTTGGAGGAGCTATGAGTTGGATGAGTAACAAACATCCCACCATTGCTTTATCCACCACCAAAGTAAAGCATATGGATAATATGCATGTCTTTAAGGAGGTAGTTTGGTTATGGAGATTGTGTAGAGGTATTGGTTTTGATTGCAAGATTATTTAGATTGGTTGTAATAGCCAGAGTGTAATATGTTTGTCCAAGAACCCCATGTATCATGCATGGACTAAGAATGTGGATGTTCAATACTATTTTATTTGTGAAATTATTGCTAATGGTCTGATTGATCTGAAGAAGGTTGACAATTAAGAGAATGTTGTAGATTCATTTACTAAACCTATGAGCATAGAAAAGTTTCTGGTGCAGGGAGGCCATGAGCCTTGTTCCTAGTACTTAGTTGTTTTATGTTTTCCTATGGATGAATTTACAATGTATGATGTCAATTGGGAGAATATTAGGATTAAGGTGCCATCAACCTTGTAAATCCTATGTAATTAATTAGTCCTAATTTTATTACAAATTTCCATAAGGGAAGAAGTATTCACCAAGTAGCAATCTTGTTTTAGTCGCATGTTTGATCTTGGTACCCAAAAGATGTAGGTTATCCAAGGGGTTATAGGGGGTACCCCCTATGGGTTCTAGGGGATTCCCCTGGTGGGGTGTCTGGGGGTTATGCACCCCAGTGGGGGTCTACGGGAAATGCCCCCGGAAGTCACATTTTATATATATTTTCTCATTGTAAATCTAGACCGTTCATCATTAGGTCACAAGTTTAATGGTAGATGTTATGTTGGCTTGTCTTTCCATAGAAGGAAAACCCTTTATGTGAATGTGAATATTATTTTATGGTTGTGTTGTAGTAGAGAGTTGAGACTATAAAAAAAAGTATTGTTGGATTGAAGACTGAAGAGGAGATTGATAGTGTTGTATTGTAAACTCTATTGAAGTTAATATAGATTGGTGCATCTCTTCTTGTGTGGAGTTATTTTCCCAAAAGTGTTTCTCCATGTAAACAATATGTTATGTGTTTGATCTTTTGTTTTGTTATTGCTTTGTGTTGATTTTATACCATATCCATTTTGGTTCTACACAGTTAAATATCTATATTACAATTGTAATCAGTTTTCCATTGATAGTTTTTTACCTTCATTTCCAATAGGACAGCTGATTCAACATGTCACAAGAAGGCTGCATTATATGCTATAGGAACTCATGATATTGATGGTGTAGGAAGGTGATGAGTGAGGCTACAAGTGCAAAGGCTATAGGTCCCTCGGAGAGGTGTTGCAAGAACAAGTGCTATAGGTCCCTTGTAGAGTTGTTGCAGGAACAAGTTCTACTTGTCCCTTAGAGAGTGGTACTTGGTGAGATGCTCTAAGAAAACTCAGTGAGATTCTTTAGGAACACTTAATGAGATGCTGTAGGAACTATCATGTAGATAAGTGTAATCTAGCCTAAGGAGTTAAAATAGGTCAAACCCTCTTCTACAAACATTAGGACACAAACTGTGCTTGGCTTCTACTTGAGAAGGAAAAACAAACTACAAGGGTTCTTCCTTTTTGTTGTATATATATGGATCAACCAAGTTTAACCAAAGTTAAACAAGAAAGCTAAGACTATGATCAAACCCTAAAATGATGAAGAACAAACTATACTGACTGTCAGAAATGAACCTCAATAATTAAAAAGTACAATAGAGGTCAAAGAAGAATTCATAACCTATATTTTGTAGTAGAAATGCCCAGGACCAGGGCACTCAGGCACCCTAGGCCTTTTCTAGGGTTTCATAGAAACTCAGATATCACCATATTTGCACTTGTCTACTTTGCCTTCTTCCTAGAAATTAGCTCCCGAAACCTATTCCTCCACCCTACACACATGAAAAGAGGAAAAGGTTGTATTGTGTTTAAGGGCTTGCCTCAGTCAAACCCTGTGTTGGTGTTCCCACCTCCACTACAGTGATGATTAGATCCAAAAGTGCATACTCTAGGAGGGTAGAGGCCAAATTTGCAACAATATGATGAATAATTAATGGTAATGATGATGATAAACACAAGAGATATGACCTTAGTTGATGAAGATCCTACACCAACAAAGGAGAGTGACAAAGAGGATTTCAAACATCCTTCAAAGCCTACAAACAAACTTCAATAGCATCCACAAGTAGATAACACTCCAAGAATGAAGAACACTTTAGCATCGAACACAATATGAGATAAAATTCACATTAATCCTATAGGTGTCATCTAGGTGTAAAATGAACTACAAAATACATTTAAATATGCATTCTCGCTTAGTCACAACAGATAAAACTTTATTAGGCCGAAAAATACAAACTATAGAAGTGTCCTAAGCCAACACTACAAAGTGGGGATAAAAATCCCAAGTTGGACTAGGGTGCATGGGCAACCTGAACCTTTAGTCCACAGACTTTGGAAAGTGTCCAATTTAGTAGGTTTAGTCCAGTCCTAAGCTGATTATGTTAGGTTTATTTATCAAGTTTGTGATTTTCATCATTTAAATCTCAAAAAGATGTTAAAATAGGTCCTGATTAACAAAGGCAACAATATAGGTCCAACTAGGAGCTAAACTAAGTGTAAAATGCTAGTGTACACATTTTATAACACTAGATTTAGCCCCCACTTTAGTGTGGGTACGAACTTACTTTTGAACTCATACTAAAGGATGGACGAAACACACAAACATATAAGACCACATAATTCTGCCAAGTTGTGGACTACAAGTAGCCCCTAAATTGAAGATGCTAAGGTTACAAGCACATAAGCAAAGAGAAAACATGAAAGACATTGTGACATTAATTCACACATATGTGGAGTACTAAAATCATATGTAAGAATACACGCAAAAGACACACAATACACAAAGGTAATAGATGCCAAACACAAATCATGCACATAAGACACAATGCATACACATAAGGCACAATGAATACATAGAGAACACATGGAAAACATGATGAAGACACATGAAAGCATAAGTTAGAAGGAAGAAAATATAAGAATATACATAGAACAAACACACAAGGCACATGACTCTATTTCTATCCTGCTCTATCACTAGGGGTCATGTGAAGAGAAGTGCCATCGTAGATCACACACTAAGGACTATTAAATTACTAGGTAACCATGCTAAGTCATATGAAGTGCATGGGCTAGCCAACTACACTACACTAGGTGGCTCATGGACCAAAAGGAAACATCATAGGCTAGTGAGGAGCATCAAATAACTAGGTGAGTTCCACTCCAACAAGAAAATACATAACCATAAGAGAGAATAGCATGATGTATGCCCCACCTTAATGTGATTTCTAACTCCTATTAGGGAGAAATTGCTTTAAGTTAGAAAAAATGATAAAATAGGCATGAGAGATTCCGAAAGCACATGCCCATAAGATATGCATTTCTAAAGAACTACAACACACCAAGGGGTTGCCCCCACAAAATGAAAACCAAGGCAATGCTATAGGCATGATACACAATGGCTTGTGTAGTCATGGTATGATGCTGAGCATAGCAACAAGGTGCCACATAAATCAAAACATAAAGGAAGCAATAAATTATACTAAAAAACAACATGAAGGGATCTACTTAACTGGCATCAGTATATGAATGGTTGTATAATAGGAGATATCTCGAGACTATATATATATATATATTTGGAACCATCATCATTTGCAGCTAGTAGAACATGGAGACAAAGGAAGAAGTATCACATGAAATAAAAATAAGCATTGCTTGGGTCAACAAGGGAGAATGTTGAAACATTCTACACCTTGCATTGTCCCCAAAGGACACAATAATAGTATAAATTATAACATATAGAAGAATGATGATACAGATAGAAGAATGTCACAATGAATTTTGGTCCCTTTGTATCCTTGCACCTACAAGGGTGTCAAGGGTCATCCAAAGAGAGCTCAACAACACAACAATAATAACAACACATAAACACAAATAAAGCATTAACCAGCACATCACGAGGGAGACACAATCACATGTATAAATAACATGTAGAAAATAAGGTATCTCACATGTGAGTCAACCTAAAGCAAGTCATCCTCCTCCAAATCTAGTTCATCATCCATTTGGATCAGTGGACAAGATGCAAGAGGAACAAGAACCATACCTGTATTATCTTTGGAATCACTATCAAAATGTAGTATAATAGGCTCCATAGCTGCTTCCAAAGCTTCTTCTTTCTTAATAGGAAACACAATTTGTGATAGCTACCTCTTTGACATCTGTCAGTGATAAACTCTTGCAAGGAGGGAGATTCTCATCTCATGCGGCAAGGTGAGCCATAGCATGATGATGCTTCTTTCCTTCTTTGTCAATCTTATTTTTCTTAGCTTTATTTGTGCTGTTCTTAAGGGGAACATAGTACCTTCCAATGCGGATTCCTTTTCTTCCCTTGTTTTAGGAACATTAGAAGAAATAGGAGGAACCACCAAAGGTTGGGAGACTATGGGGGAAGGGTTTCTCAATGCAAGATACTCTTTATTCTTAACTTATGAAATAGGTGGAAGTACAGGAGCATCCTTAAGCAGTTGAGAAACCTCAGGAAATAAAACTCGTGCAACTCTTGATATACCACGAGGCTCTATGGAGGAAGGTGGGACAAAAGTAATATTACAATTATAGGGATGATTGTTTTGTACACGAAGGTTGCCTCATTGTTCTTGAAGGGATGGCAGAGTGGGAACCTTAACATATCTACTAGATGCACAAGGACGGGGAAGAACCTTTAATTTAGGATTAGCTTCATTCTCTACCTGTGGGACATGACGAATTACAGTCGTGGCCTTAGAAGATCAAGGAGGTTCAAGAACATCATTAGGAGGAATATTACTAAGCAAACTCTTCTATTTTATTTTCTTTAAACTTCTAATATGATAAGAAAAATATATCCTCTCTAGGTCTAGTAGCTCCAACTAGTTGTGGCTAAAAGTAATTGAGAGAAAAATTTCCATTGTGAGCAACAAGTTGATACTGACAATGATGTACATCATGTAGCTCCGTCCCACAAATAAAAACTTTAAGCACTTGTGAACCATAGAGGGGACCGCCTTCATGGAGTAGAGCCATAGGTAGCCCAATTTCACATGAAATATGTCTGATGTGGGAATAATAACAAAATGAACATCTAAAGCCCTTGGCCCAACTTTAAATTCTAGAGTTAAAGCACTAAGAGTTAGAAGGATAGACCCATCATGTACTTTAATAGCCATCTCTGATACCTCATATGTATCTCGATGTAAACCATGCATGTAGAGAAACTCTTCAGTTACTACATTCACCATGCATATATGATCTATCTTAGCACAACGAATAGGTTTATCATTGATTCAGATAGTGATATAAAGAGGCCCATCAGGAGCTTCGATAGTAGCATCATATGGAGTAAAAGATATAGTAGGTTCCAAATCCACTCTCTCTTTATGAGGGCAAGCATCCACCATGCAAATATCAACAACATTAGACTCATGATGAGAAAGATGATTAGTGTATATTTGAAGATTTTGATTAGGAGCTACCACTGATTTATTCCCTTTATCATTCACACCAGCAACTTGGATAACATTTGAGTCGATGAGGTCTTGAATTTCATGTTTAAGATGCATGCATATTTTAGTGTCATCACCAATGAAGTGGTGAAATTGATAAAAGGACTTCACATCAAAGGAAGATGATTGCATATTACTTGGATTGAGGAGTTTAATGGGTGGAAGTTTGATGAGATTATTTTGCAAAAGTTGTGTCATGATAGCATAAATAGATTCTGATAATGGTGTAAAGTTTCTTTTTTTAGTTTCAACTTATAAGGGGTGAAGGCAAGATATGACGCCACCACCACATGTTTTCTAATATTAATTGTTGAAATTTCATTGATTTTGATGAAGTTTTTGTTTTGTCTTTTGAAAGAATGATTATGAGAGGCTTCATATTGACCAATTGGAGCTGATGAGGGATTATGCTCATACTGACTAATGAGAGTTGATAAACATGAAGACCCATGCAAAGATGAGTGAATGAATCTTATCTCATTAACAATATCTTATCATGGATGTGAGGTTGTAAGTTTCCTATAAAGATTCCTTGCACATCAACATCTAAAATAGAATATTGGATTTGTGAGAAGAGGGCTTGATAATGGCCCATGAAATCTATTATTTTCTCCTTCGTTCCTTGTTTTCAATGAGCCAAGTCTGTAAAAGAGACTTGAGGTCTAATGTTCACTTGAAAATGCTCAAGGAACTTGCTAAATAATTGTGTGGAGGAAGTTATAGAATTAGGAGGTAGCTCACAAAACCAATCCAGGGCTGTGTCCTTAAGTGACCTAGGAAAGAGTTTTGCTAAGATTGCATCCTCAAAGAAGAAATCACTACACAGCAGTAAAAGTTGCCACATGGTTGTTAGGGTCTCCCTTTCCATTATATTTCTCAAATCGAGGAGTCTCAAACTTCTCAGGCATAAGAGTTCTTAGGATGACATAAGACAAAGGGATACATATAGAATGCGTTGTCATATTGGTTGGGTCATCTCAAAATAATGGGTTACACTTTTTGGTTAGACTTGAAAATGAAATCAAAATTTTGAACTAAATCTTCACTTTTTGACACCTATAGCCACTAAACTGTTAGGAATTTGAAGATGATGCAAACTAGTGATTTGTGAGATTTTATTTGTAGATTCTAAATATATATATATTTTAAATTTGGAGTTAAATTGTAAATTTTTTTGCATCTCCTTTGATAACTAGTTTTTAATAGTAAACAACATTTTTTTTAAATTGACATGTATTTTATAGCACATAACGTTTTTTCTACAAAGGATAAAATTATGATTCTTTTGAATTTAGATTGTAACACTGATATATAGGGCATGCATTTGGTTTATAATGTTTTGTTGAATATATTTTTTAATTAAGTATTAAAGTCAAACTAATTTTAATTTAGACATACGCGTATTCCGTAAAACATAACTGTTTCTGTATGTATTGAAATTCATATTTTTTGTTGAAATAAGGACATCAATACCTAGGGCATATATATTTTTCAAAAAAAAAATTCACTAATTTAATAATTTTCCATGTGTGTAGAACAAAGAACTTGATGTTTGGTTAAAAACCTACATTCACAAGAAATAAAAAATAAATATAATAATCAAATTAAATATATTTAAAATTATACTTTTGGGAATCTTATAATAAGGACTACATACCAACAAAACATAAATTTTAAATGAATTCATTTGATCTCCCAAAAGGTAAATCAAAAGTGGTTTTTCATCAGCATTTTGATAGGTGTAGAGGAGACTCCATTATAGGTATGGTTTAAAACTTGCGGGGTTCCATCCAAGGGGGTTTGAATCTAAGCAGGTTTTATCAAACCCTCTTCAATTAAAATCCTTTAAATGGAACCTTTCAAGGCTTAAATCATTATATTTTCTAAAAATATGTGATTTCAGCAAAAATCAGGATGTCCCAGAAAGTGTAACCCATTATTGTGGTAGTAGCTAGTCTTAGGTGGCTTGTTACTCATGCTAGCCAATTGTTGTTGCATGGAGGTCATATTCTTCAACAATTGGTTTATGACAGGGTCAGAAGTGGAATCGGGTAAAGATTGGAATGAAGGGCTAGGTGATGGTGTATGAGTAGCCTTTTGAAATGTGATAGGTGATTTAGGTGTAAGTGGAGTTACATTAGGAGTAGGATTTGTGTAGTTATATGGAACAAAACTATAATGGTGAATAGGATTCCCAGTGGATAACCCAACACATGTGGTAGCAATATTACTTGACTATGTAGTACTGGTAAAAATAGTAGAAGAATAAGTAGGAATAGGGAGTGTAAGTATGGGTGCCGACACTTGAGTCCATATTTGATTAGAAGTGACATTGGTTATGATTTTAGCGCAACTAGATGCTGATATCTGATGCAGAGGCATCCACACTAAAACCTTGACATACAGCATGTATGTCTACAACCCTTCATCATCATCATATTTCTTGCTAACATTGTCAGCATCATCATATTTCGAAGAGGCATGAAATATCCTCCTGCTGACTACTGCTCACTTCCTATTGGTGAGACAATTACTATCGGCACCTTTGGAAAAAGGTCACGCCGATCCCCACATCACCCTGATAACTCTTTTCCTCGATTAGGTTGCCTATCGGCAACACTTCTTCTATCGGCCGAGCCGAAAAGGATCTCCCCGATGCTATTACTCCTGCCGATGCCGAACACTTAACGTCAGCAGGATAAATCTGCATCGGGTGATATTCGCAATATCCTGATGATGATTCTCCTGATGACGATGACGTCATATGCAGCTCCTTCAATATCCTGCTGCCCCGATATCCTGATGATGATTATCCTGATGACGATGACGTCATATGCAGCTCCTCCAATATCCTGCTGTCAGCCAAACTTAACATTATCAGCCCGCGATGACTTTATCAACCTGATCTTCTACCTTATGCCGATACGCTCCTCCTCAGCAACACCTGATGATGATCACCCCGATGTACATTCACCTTATGCAAACGATTGTATCATGCTCATCTCCACCTACTCGGATGATGCCTGAAGTAACTGCAGGATATACACAGAAATATCCTGATGATGTCGTTGTGACGAATTTCTAACCTTAGCGAATTTCGATCCGCCGAACCTCCTGAGGTGACCCGATCCGTTTCCTGGACAACTTTCCAGACTCTAACAACCAGCACGACCTAGCACATACCCATGCTAGGGTTCTCAACACATCTCGACGATGATCCTGCAAACATGCACATGAACAAACAGAAAATGCAAACTAAATCCTAAACTACTGTACATAGCCATTCCACCGATTCGACGAATCAACCGGTGGAATGGATCAGCGAATCCATGTAACCACCAAAACAGCAACTCGATTACACAAAGGAATCCAAACAGAGAATTGACACAACAGGATCTCTTTATTAATTTCAAAAGATGCAAATACAATATTCAGTCTCACGCTGTCTCACTCCCTGCAATCTAGCTTCTCAACATCTATATCTAAAACCAACCGATCCTAATACATAAATAGGATTTCCTGCGAGTACTACCACTCGATTCCAAGCGGCTGGGAGCTTCCAAGCGGCTGGGAGGATCCAACCGAACATACAGCATAACAGCTGTCCTAACAACCTACCTAAAAATAGTAAAGTCTGGTCAACATGACCTTATTACATGCATTGGTCTTATAAGACCTTCTTGGAAACATTAACCAGACCTATAACAAAATAACTGCCTCATGGAGGCCAGCTGTCAGGTAGGTGCTCCTGCACCATACTCCCCAACAGAAAAGAACTCATGTCCCATGAGTTAGGTTGTGGAAGTCCTCCACCTTTACACTTTGCCTTTGCAGTGTCTTGACCTGTTCCAGCTTTATCCTCTGCTGTCTCTTGGCTGCTCCAAGACTTCTGAACTGTAACTTGCTTTCTTGCAAGTAAATCCTCATGCCTGTCAATGTAGGCCCTTCTCTCACATACCTTGTGTTTGTCAGGTTGTCTGACCAGAACCTCTGTCTGAACTGCCTCTTGAACTTCTGTAATGTTCAACTCTGTCTTTCTTTCAACCTTTATAGGACAAACAATAGTCCCAACTATGACAACATCCTTGTCATTCCTCTCAACTGGTTGCTGTTTGCAAACCTGTTTCTGAACCTACTGCTGACCTCTGCCAGTCAAAACTGAAACTGTCTTCAACTTGTTGTCCTTAACAACTTCTTTCCCTGCAGTGTCCTCAACTGCCTTTATGCCTGCTCCTATAGGCTTCTGCACAAACTCCTTCCTTCCCATTAAAATGATTTTTGCTGCCTTCTGTACTACAGCTGCTTCCTGTAATGGCATCAACATAATAGGTTTCCCATCTTTCTTGATGGTGTAGGTATTAGCATACCCATCATACAGTACCCTCCTATCAAATTGCCATGGTCTACCCAACAGTAGGTGACAACATTTCATGGGCAAAATGTCACACAAAACTCTATCATGATATGCTCCAATCTGAAAATCAACATATGCCTGTTCATAGACAAAAAGTGATTGACTATCACTCACCCAAGATGCCTTGTAAGGGTTTTGATGAGGAATCCTTTCCAAATTTAGTTTATCCACCATTTCCTGAGATACCATGTTATCTATTGAACTAGTATCAATGACAACCTTACATACTTTACCTTTGCTCTTGCATGTGGTCTTGAAAAGAGCTCTTCTTTGCATCAGATCCTTTGATGCCTGCAAACTAATTCTCCTTAGCATCAATGCTTCTCCCTCCTCAGGATACCCATAACCGTCAGGAACTCTATCTCCTTGATAAGTGTTTGAACTTTGCACACTTTGCTCTACTTTCTCTTCTTGCACAAGTTGTACTCTCTTGTCATTCGTTCTATCATTTCTGGATGATGAACCTTTGCTTTCTGGACATTTGAAAAATGGATGACCAAACTCACCATAGGTGTAACACTTTCCTGAAAATGTAGTAGAACCTCTACCACTTCCAAATCTGCCTCTATTACCTTTTACATCCACCTCTGAAATCAGACTGTCCCTGTCCTTTACCAGTGTCTTCTTGACCCTCATTGGTTTGCCTTATTGTAGGGGCTAATCCTCTTCCCCTCATATTGCTACCTCTTCCTCTCATGGACTTATCTTGTCTCCTATTCATCTTTTCTTCAATCCTGATTGCCATTTGGTAACAATCCTCCACACTGTTAGGGTTAGCTAAAACTAACTCATCCTGTATGTTCAATCTCAAACCAGCCAAGTACCTAGCCACCTTTTCTACTTCATTCTCATGATGACCAGATCTCATACTCAACTTATAAAACTCCTCAGTATATGCCTTCACATCCATTTCCTTCTGCCTTAAAAATTGCAGCTTCTTAAACATCTGAATTTCATAATCCTTAGGCAAGAATTTACCTTTTATCCTTGCTACCATCTTATCCCATGAAGTGATCTTTGACTTCCCTTGTTTCCTTCTCTCGGATTGTACATAATCCCACCATACCAAAGCATGACCTCCTAACTTGGTCTTTGCAATCTTTACCTTCTGATCCTCAGCAACATCTTCACATTCAAAGTGATTATCAAGTGCAGCAATCCAATCCAGTAACTCATCTTCATTCAAACTTCCATTATACTTGGAAACATCAACCTTTACCTTAGGTTTATCACTCTGCACTGCCTTTAACAGTTTTGCAAATCTCTGGTCTTCAGCATCCAGATCTTCAGCTACCTCTTCATACTCTTCAACAGCATCTTCATCTTCTTCAGACTCACTGTCGTCCACTTCCCTCTTTTTGTTCTTCTCCAAGGCTACAAGCCTGGCTTGAAGTGCTTCAGCAAGCTCCTTCATCTTCCTCATCTCTCTGGCATGTTTTTCCTTCATCTCCTGCAATTCCCTTGCAGTACCATTACCTTTCGGAGGCATTTTGTCAACCTCTCACTTCTCTACCTCTGTCCTTTTAGTGACAGAATCAACTCTACCTCTGCCCTTTCGGTGACAGAATCAACACACAATAGCCCAGACCTTTTGCTGAGCTCTGATACCACTATGATGTAGAGGCATCCACACTAAAACCTTGACATACAGCATGTATGTCTACAACCCTTCATCATCATCATATTTCTTGCTAACATTGTCAGCATCATCATATTTTGAAGAGGCATGAAATATCCTCCTGCTGACTACTGTTCACTTCCTATCGGTGAGACAATTACTATCGGCACCTTTGGAAAAAGGTCACGCCGATCCCCACATCACCCCGATAACTCTTTTCCTCGATTAGGTTGCCTATCGGCAACACTTCTTCTATCGGCCGAGCCGAAAAGGATCTCCCCAATGCTATTACTCCTGCCGATGCCGAACACTTAACGTCAGCAGGATAAATCTGCATCGGGTGATATTCGCAATATCCTGATGACGATTCTCCTGATGATGATGACGTCATATGCAGCTCCTTCAATATCTTGCTGCCCCGATATCCTGATGACGATTATCCTGATGACGATGACGTCATATGCAGCTCCTCCAATATCCTGCTGTTGGCCAAACTTAACATTATCGGCCCGCGATGACTTTATCAACCCGATCTTCTACCTTATGCCAATACGCTCCTCCTCGGCAACACCTGATGATGATCACCCCGATGTACATTCACCTTATGCAAACGATTGTATCATGCTCATCTCCAACTACTCGGATGACGCCCGAAGTAACTGCAGGATATACACAGAAATATCCTGATGATGCCGTTGTGACGAATTTCTAACCTTAGCGAATTTCGATCCGCCAAACCTCCTGAGGTGACCCGATCCATTTCCTGGACAACTTTCTAGACTCTAACAACCAGCACGACCTAGCACATACCCATGCTAGGGTTCTCAACACATCTCGATGACGATCCTGCAAACATGCACATGAACAAACAGAAAATGCAAACTAAATCCTAAACTACTGTACATAGCCATTCCACCGATTTGATGAATCAACCGGTGGAATGGATCAGTGAATCCATGTAACCACCAAAACAGCAACTCGATTACACAAAGGAATCCAAACAGAGAATTGACACAACAGGATCTCTTTATTGATTTCAAAAGATGCAAATACAATATTCAGTCTCACGCTGTCTCACTCCCTGCAATCTAGCTTCTCAACATCTATATCTAAAACCAACCGATCCTAATACATAAATAGGATTTCCTGCAAGTACTACCACTCGATTCCAAGCAGCTGGGAGCTTCCAAGCGACTGGGAGGATCCAACCGAACATACAGCATAACAGCTATCCTAACAACCTACCTAAAAATAGTAAAGTCTGGTCAACATGACCTTATTACGTGCATTGTTCTTATAAGACCTTCTTGGAAACATTAACCAGACCTATAACAAACTAACTACCTCATGGAGGCCAGCTGTCAGGTAGGTGCTCCTGCACCAATATCTAATGTTGATATGAACAATATGAGCAAGGCCATGAAAGAATTCAAAGC